>OV656872.1:103821014-104298466 GCA_927399465.1 Sarcophaga caerulescens | reverse complement strand
AAAGAAACGTTATTCTATGTATAACATGTTCATGATAAATCAATTATAAGCTTTAGAAAAAAGAAAAGACCATTTACCAATAGAGAGCAGACAAGATTTTCCATTTTCTTTATATTGAATTTTTAAATAATTTTCAAGCTTAATATGTTTTTTGTTTTTTTTTATAATTTATTTATTTATTTATTTGATTAATAATGGAATTATAAACTAACGATACCACCATACAACATTAATATTAAATATTATTCAAAATTAAATTAAATATTAAAAAAAATATATACAATTAATTTCTTTAATTAAAATAAAAATTTAAAAGCATTTAATTAAAAGTATTTAATTAATTTAATACAATTGTTTGAAAATTTTATGAATGAAAATATATATTTTTTTTTTAAATAAAAAACAAACAATAAAATTAAAATAATAGAAAAATGTATTTTTCATTCATAAAATTTTCAAGAAACTGAATTAAATTAAATTAATATTTTAAAATAAAAAAGAAAAAATGATTTTCAATATTTTAAATTTAAATTAAAAAAGAAAAAAATTAATAAAATATTCAAGAAATTGAATTAAATTAAGCAAAAATAATGATTTCAATTGTAGTATGTACTTTAAAATGAAAAAATATAAATAAAAAATAAACATTTTCATTTATAATAAAAATTTAAAATAAAATTTCAAAAGAAATAAAATTAAATTTTAAAAAAAAAATTTAAAAACATTTTAAGTTGAAATTTAATTAATTTAATAAATTTAATAGAATTTAATTATTTAATTACATACATAATTGATCATTACAACCCTTTAGTCAGGATAACAACCTAGTTTCTCACACCACTTATGTTGTGTGCGTTAATTTTTATACATTAGTGGTGGGACCAGCGTTGCCAGATTTTTGTAAAAAAAAACTTTATTTCTGAAAAAAAAAACTTTTTTTTACAAAAAAAAACTTGTTTTCTACAAAAGTACCAACATTTTTAAAGGGAATTCCTCTGTTGGTATTTTTTTTGCGTTTTTTTTGTCCGAGACTAATAAAATACACAATATTTTATTTAAAAATGTACACAGAAAGAAAAACGGCGTGCTAAAATCAACTTTTCTATTCTCAATTTAAGCCAAAAAACGTGCTTGAAAAATTAAGCCCGTCTTGGCTATTGTTTGCTTAAAACAATCCCGTGAAAAACTAAACCTTATATTACTAAAATCAACACTAAAAAGCTCAAATCTATCAAAAAAAGTGTAATTTTGACTTATTTGTTATTTGAGTTATGGAATTGTGGGTTTTAAGTTCAAAAGTAAAAATTTTAATAATTCTTATTTAGTTCATGTGTATTTATACAATATATATCCAACAAAATGTCGTATTTTTCGCAAGTTGCATTTCTTTGGTAGATGACTTGGATTATTCCGGTCGATGACTTGCATTTTTTCAAATTAATCGATTTTAGGATTAAATCAAGTACGAGTTCGAGCTTAAATCAAGTTCAAAATGCTTGAAACAAGCTCGTTTTTGGATAAATTTAGGTTTAAATCAAGTATAATTTAGGGCTTAAATCAAGTTCATTGTGCTCGAATAAAGTACGATTTGCCTCAATTCGATCCCATTTATAAGTACGAAATCTAGCCTAAATCAACTTTATAATTCTTGAAACAAGTGCGCTTAAGGATTACTTCAACTTCTGATTCTCTTGAATCAAGTACGAATTCGATCTTAAATCAAGAAAAAATATGCTTAAACCAAATACATGATGAGATCACTTTGATCCCAAAAAGGCTTAAATCGCGCTAAAATCAACACTTTTATACTTGACTGATTCGGGCTTTATTCAACTCTTTTGTACTTGATTCAAGCCAAACCGTACTTACCGTACTATTGTGACCGATATGGATTGATTCAAGTCCGGATGGCTTGATTCTTTTTTTCAGTGTAATTATTTCCTGTTTTAATACTGAATTTATTGAAAAAAATTTTAAATTTAATTTTGTCGAAAAAACTTGTTTTGTTAGAAAACAAATTTATTGAAAATTTTTTCGCATCTCCAAAAACTTGAAAAAAAAAAGGGAAAACTTGGCAAATGGCAACGCTAGGTGGGACCTACAGTTTAAAGGCGACTCCTTACGACAGATTCTTTGAGAAACTTTTCATGGCAATTTTATTTTAACCCCCAGGAGTATTTGGCAGTAATCTGCTGACAGGAAATCGCCGAAGAAATATTTCTTTTCATATTTCGTTTAGTTAAAGGTGCCTGACCTGGGGTTTGAACCGAGGCCTCACGTCTAATAAGCCAACACATTACCTACTAGACAACCGCAACTTTAATTAATTAATTTAATTGTTTTTGTTTATTTAAAAATTAAATTAAAAAAATATTAAGTATTAATTAATTTATTAAATTTAATTAAATTAAATAAACTATTGGCAGAGAAAAAAGGTTTAAGCTTGAAATTTTATTTAAAAATTGTAATAAATTTGCAGATCCTATACAAAAAAATAAAAAAAAAAAATTAAAAATTAAAAAAAAAAAAATTAAAAATAAAATAAAATTTTAAGTAAAAAAAAATCAATTTTAAAAACTAAAAATAAGTGCAATAATTAAATTAAAATAACAATTAAAAAAAAAAATTAATTTTGTTTCCTAATAAAAAAAAAATCATATTTTAATTAAAAAAAAGAATCCGCTCGCGCCTAGCTTAATGACAAACGCGTTAAAAATCGAAAATAAAATTTTATTTAAAAATAATTAACGGCAACAAATAAAAGTAAACAACAAAAGCAACAACAATTATAAAATAAAACATAAAAAATCAAAACTTCCTTTAATAAAAAGTGTGAAAAGCAACGAAAAAAAAAAACGACCAAAAAAAAATTTGTTCTACAGCCAGCCAGAGCCCAAGAGCCCTTTAAAGTGCAAAAAGTTGGCTTTTGGCTAAGACCACGTTTAAAACTGGTCCTAGTGCTGTTGCTGCTGCTGTTGCTGCTGTTACTGTTGACATACAGAATCCTTCAAAACGGCGACCATAACGAATTCCGCCTTAGCAATGAGCCAACTGGGCACAGTTTATGCCACAAAACGGAGGCGACGTAATGGCAAAAGGTATGTGGTTTGTTCATTCGTTAGTTTTGCTTTTCTTCTTCTTTTTTCTTCATTTATTGTTTTATTGTTATCGTTGTTTTCTTTTTGTGAAGAAGAAGAAAAAGAATAATAAGAAATCATCATCCTGTAAGTGAATTTTATTTAAATTTAAAATAATACGCGCGCAGTAATTTCATAAGAACTATAATGTGGGCGATAAAACTGCACGCTTGTGTGTGTTTTAAGCATCTTTTCTTTTGGTTTTGATTTTTTCATATTTCTGTAAGAACAATATAAAATTTATTTTTAAATTGTTTTTAAACAATTATAACACACTGACTTTACATATAAAAATACAAAAAAAAAAAAAACAAAACATGCACTGAAGGGTTTGTATTGTTGCCTTAAGAGAAAATAACACTTAAAGTGTCGACAATTAGGAAAAATATCTTCAAATAAAACAACATTTAACCCTTGGCACCTTGGCATTACAATGACTAGTTATAAAGTGAACAGAATATGACTGAAACGATGAAAGAACCCCATAAAATAATTCACAAAAAAAAAAAGTTGTGGAGTGCCGCCGTATTTTTTTTTTTTTTCATTATCCCTCTCGGCTCCTCCACAAAGGGTCGCTATCTTACATGTCCTGAATACATGGAATATTCTTATGCATTCGTATGTTAGATTTCACTGTCCTATACCTCAGAGCTTCGTACATCTCCAGATGTAAGACAACGATTTCTAGAGTCTTAAAAATTCCACTCGACAGTTAAACTTGTAGTCTACTAGGAGTCTAGTAACCTGCATATACACTGAGCGCCATAAGTGAGTCAACACCCACTATAATTTTAAATTTTCTATTATAAAAAATATACTTGTAGTACAACAATAATTGAATTGTTGTTTTTATTTTAACATTTTATAAGTAACTAGCTAACCCGGCGAACTTCGTCCCGCCCAAAATTGATTTTTTTATTGCCCAAAACAGGTCACATTATATATATTTATTGTAATACGCTGCATAAAACAGTTATATAAAAAAACTAACTTACTATAAGTGTGTGGATCTATCTATCTAGTTCAAAATTTAATCGAAGTCGGTACGTTATTTAGGTGAGGCATACAGAGAATAACAATAAGAAGTCCGAATCATGGGTAGCGCTGACGAAGTTGTAGTTGTTGTACTCGCTCCAAAACAAAAACTAACAGACATACATGTCATATATGTACATATCTATGTAGTTATAAACCATCGAATTAGCCAACTTATAGGTATCTTTTAAAGGGGGAGGGTTGTCGATATCGACTCTACGAACTTACCCACCAAATTGGATTCGTCTACGATCACTATGTCCCTAAATATTCAATTTTAAAGGTTTGCCACGCCTACTTTTTGCTATATCGAATTTTTTTAAACCATCTAAACCTGATAAGCTTTCGAACAAAAAAAGAATGGTTAAAATCGGTTCAGTAGTTTAATAGTTATAGGTATCACTTGAAGGGGGAGGGTTGTCACGCCCATTTTTGGTGATGAATTTTATTCATCTACGATCAATATGTACCTAAATATTCAATTTTAACGATTTGCCACGCCGTCTTAACATTTAGGAATATGAAAAATAGATGTTGTCCGATTCTGAGACCTAGCCGATATGCACACAAAATTTCATGAAAATCGGTCGATCCATTTCGTAGGTGTTAACCACTAACACCGTGACACGAGAATTTTATATATTAGATAAATAAAGGTTTTTATTTTTGGAAATTTATTCGACTATTCTCATTTACTTTTCTCGCTATCCTAAGAAAATGAATTATTTCAGTGGTGTTTACTCATTTTTGGCGCTCAGTGTATGTCTACGAGACACTATCATGGGTTTCACTTGCATACAACAAAATTAACAATTCTAGTTCACCTCTGACTACTTTTAAGCTACTCCATACGGATTGTAACTGTTCAAATGCCATTCTCGCTTTGTTGAGCCTGCTCTTTGTGTTTATTTCCTCTTCTTCATTCGTTGAAATTCTACTGTGTAGGTAGCAGAAGCTATACACTCCTTCAATATTGTTTTGGTTGTCTTAGATGCATGGTTCTAACGTTTCTAATAATCTAATATTTTCAGTTTTCTAATCTAATCTAATCTGTTTTCTAATCTAATCTAAGTGTGTCCGCCCATGACTCCATCGGGTGGACAGCCACTTCTACCTACCTACCTAATCTAACCTCAAGTCATCAATATTTGCAGATTTTCTGATTTTGCTTGAATTTTAAAGATCTTAGGAATGAATAGACGAATATCGTCTGCAAAATATCCTCAAATCCTCAAATTTTTGAACTGAAAGTTCATTTGATAAGGTGACATACATACATACATATGTACAATATAAAAAAATATAACATGACTATTCTACTCTTTAAATAATAACTACACTGTAATCTTGGTCCAATTTTATCAAACGAAGTATCAAACTCTTCACAACAGAATGCACTTTAAGAATTTCTCCACTTATTTCATATTTTTTAATAAAAGTTTACTGCTATGAATGGACAAACTTGAAAAAATATGAAAAAAATTCGCATTTTGCCAAGTTTACCTCATCAAACCTCATTGAGTATTAAATCGAATAATATATGTATGTATACCATTTTAAAGGCCCATCCCTGCACTTTCTAAGAAAGTTTAAATTTGTGACATTGGTTCAGAAATGTTTGTATAATCAATAAATTTGTGCGTAAAATCCAGAAAAAAAGAGTTTTTCTCAAATAAAACTAGTTTGGAGGGTTCAAGAAATATAGGGTGATTTTTTAAGAGCTATAGGAAAAATTTTCAAAAAAAAAACACATAAAATTTAGAAAAATGCATGAAATCTTTATTTGAATCGACAGTACGGTCCATATAATTTAATGTTTGAAGATTATTTCATGCAAATGTTGACAGCGACAGCGCCTCAAATGGTCCATCCGCTTAGTCTAATTTTGGCATACTCTTTCCAACATTTCGGCCGGTATCTCACGAATAAATGCTTCAATGTTGTCTTCCAATGCGTCAATTGAAGCGGGCTTGTCTGTATAGACATGAGCTTTAACATAGCCCCACAAAAAATAGTCTAAAGGCGTTACGATAAGCAGCATCTTTGAAGAAGTACTCGTACGGTCCAATGATGCCACCAGCCCATAAGCCGCACCAAACTGTGACTTTTTCTGGATGCATTGGTAGCTTTTGCAATGCTACTGGCTGATGTTCACTCCAAAATCGACAATTCTGCTTATTTACGTGTCCATTGAGCCAAAAATGAGCTTCGTCGCTGAACACAATTTTTCGATAAAGAAGTGGATCTTCGGCCAACTTTCCAAGAGCCCATTTTGATAATAAAATTCAATGATTTGCATGTCAGGCGATTCATGGCTAAATTATAGACCAAACTGAAGATGTTTGACAGTGAAACAAAACACGAAACGTGCGTGTGCTGTTTAAACCAGTGTTGCCAAAAAGATAATAGCTAAAAAAATCACCCTTTATAAAAAAAAAAATATTTTTGAGTTCTACTCAACAAAACTTACAACATATACTATGTCATCAGCTGAACGTATTTAATCTTTTTTATTTTGTCGCTTAGTGTAATGTCATTAGACGCGATGGTGCACAGTTGAGGTGATGGTGGGGCATCATTGTTTTATTCCAGCATTGGAGATGTAAGAGTTTTTCCCGCTCATACTTTCCTCTCAGGATGCGAACTATTTTCTGATGGCCGCCGGCCGATATCTTATCAATGAGAGCTGTAAGGTTGTCTTACAAGAACTGGATGGCTGATGGCTTGCCTTACACACGAGAGCTTCCTCAGAAACCTGAGATTAATTCCTCACCAAATTCGTCTTTCAATAGGTTCATGGTATCGCTGGCTGTGTGGCATGTGCTACCGTCTTAAATTTCATGTCAGCCAAATCCAATTCCTCAATTTTAGGTAACAAAAAAGAAAAAAAAAATTTCAGTAATCAACACATACGGTTCATTGTCCCATTGACTATGAGTTGCAATGATACCGTCCGGGTACATTTTTAGCTCTTGAACTGCCTTTGATTGTTGTTTATTGATGTAACCATTGAGCCGTCGCTAAAGATCGATTTTTGATTCGAAACATATATCCCACACATGATGAATTTTGGTAATAAAACTCAAGAATTTGCAATAATTTGCTACAATACTTCAGGGAACCGAAAATACAAAGCTCAAGGTTCTTGATTAACGCCTTTTGGGTTGGGCGTTTATGAACAACATGGGGCGTCAAAGAAATTTTTCCATTTCTGACTGCCATCGGCATGATATTTAATTTGTGTTAAATTTTTCTGAAACCAAGATTTTATTTTTTTAGTGGAATTTTTACATTCATTGTTCTGGAAACAGAAGCATTTGCAGTATAGAATATCTAGTTAATCATCGACCGTCATTTTACTCTGAATCCAGACCATTGGAGCAATACCAGTTGAGCAACGAATAGCCCGAAAGCACTGCGATGAAAAAGAAGATTTTTTTTTCACCACAATCGGATCAATCCTTCGCAACTATTCGAATATATTTCGGCTAAGGATTGTCAACAGATCACAGGCTTCTTTATCTACTAAAGCAGGTCTTTTGTGCAAAGTCTTTAGTTTTGTGTTCTACAATCATCAGAGGTGCATTATAATGACACCAAAGCGGGAGATAAAGGCTACGTCAAGCGAATGCAAGACAATCTCAAAGAATGTGTTGTAAGGTCTTTTACAAAAACGATAGATGTTTGGTCTCATACAGACTAGTTTTTCCAAGTACAAAGACATATACATACATACATAATTGGTCATTACAACCCTTCAGTCAGGATTATTGACCTAGTTTCTCACACCACTTATGTTGTGTGTGTTAATTTTATACATAAGTGGCGGGACCTACAGTTTAAAGTCGACTCCGAACGATAGATTTTTTGAGAAACTTTTTCATGGCAAGAAAAAGAGTTTTTGCCAAAAATCTGCTGAGAGGAAATCGTCGAATAAATACTTTTTGTATTTTGTTTTGATGTCTGGCCTGAGGCTCGAACCCTGGCTGTACGTCTAATAAGCCAACACACTACCTACTAGACAACGGCGACCCCAAGTACAAAGAAACGAACCCAAATACAAGGCTTAAGTCTGCTTTTCTTAGCGATGCCAGTTTACCCAAGATAATTGTACGAAAGTTTACTTTACAAGTGGCCTGGTGGTGGCCAACACAATTATGCCAGTAAGTTGTAAATTTATTTACTCCACCTCCCAATTAGTTAATCACCCTTATTCTGGTTGTCGTCGTCGTCGTCGCCGTCGTCGTCGTTACCAAAAATGATGACGACAAAATTAGAGTCGACACAACACAATATCGACGGCGTATTGACTCACAGAATACCAAATGTGTGTCGAACAGTCATCTATAACTGTCAATAACGACAAACAGAATACCAATTTTAAACTGTCGACGCAAGACGACGTCGACGACGACAACCAGAATAAGGGTGAATATTTCGTTCTTGCAACTTCACCAAATGACTTTAATACTAATAAAGAAATAATAATAATGACTCGTGATCAATTAAGGGTAGAATTGATTTTTGTATCGCTAAATAGATCACCATTTCATTACCTTCATAGCCTTAATGTCCTGGAATCTAGCCCAATGTAACGGTGTTAAAGTCCCCTAACGTGTCGAGAAAGTTTCGAAGACAAACGTGGTTGAGTAAAGGTTTTAAGAGCCATTTGACTATGTTGACCTCGGAGACACTTTAACACCACAATTACTTCAGTGCCAAGAATTTCCGCCTAGAAAACTTTTGGAAGGATACCCATTGAAATCAATTTCTTAAATCTAGGTCTATTAATGCCCGCTCCTATTCTAACATTTTCCAGCATACGTTGGTATACTGGTATCATAGTTGAAAACCCAGATGTTGGCTCGCAGTCACTCTCATTTACAATGGTACCTGCTGGTACCTTCTGAAGAGTATTGTTCTTTCAAAAACTGACTTTGCTAGCCTACATCCACTGAATAGCCATCTGAGCTCATTATACTGCTAACCAGTTGTAGTATTTGCGCTCTTTATTCTCATTACTTTGATTTTTCTTGCATTAATTTTCAATACCGCTTTGCAGTTATGGGTTTTGACTTTTAAACTTCTTTCTGTTTCTTTTTTATGGTGATTGATACAACCTTTCAACACCTTTTTCTGATAAAAGAAAGTCTTGATTTCGTATGTTTTTTTTTAATCTTCCAAATGTCATCAAAAAGTCTTGTCCCACATCATTTATCACAGGTAATAGATAAAGATGTTGAGCAAACTCATATTCCTCAGGGATTATAAATCAAAACGGCGCATAATAAATGATTATCAATTACCCTCAAAAAAAAAAAAAAAAACAAACATTCAACACTGAAGCCAGTAACAAATCTATGCAGGAGAGAAACCAACAGGAGTTGTAAAAATTATCACACAATCATAATCACAATCACAATCGCAATCACAATCATTTATTCAAAGATTAATTGAAGCAATTAAAGAAAACATCCTTTTAATGCCACACACACACAGAGTGAGAGATTTCGATTAAGATTGTATTAACGGGGATTTAATAAAGTTATCGAACATAACTCTGTAGAGAGAGGGAGAGAGAGAGAGCTTTACAGAACAAAAGTTGGTGGCCACATAACGATTTCAATCCCGTATTCAAATAACCACGGGTGGTACATCAAATGGCAACTCTTGTAATTGTTTCTTGGAAGATTTTTGGATTGAGATTTTGGGAAAAGCCATGTATAGAGCGTGAGGGTAAGAGAGTGAGAGCGAGAGAAATAACAGTGCAACCATTGAAAACCCACTTGGTAAGCGCAGCTGAATTGGAATTTCCGAATATTTAATTGAGTAACAAAGTTTAGCTAAACAGTAGTAATTACACACAAAGAATGTAAATAAGATTTAAAGCCGAAAATAAAAACACAATGAGAGCGTTAAGCCGAAAACAAAAAGAGTTTACTAATGAAGATAACCTCTGAATCTATTGAAAGAATTCTCAAAACAGCGAAACTAAATCGTGATGAATATATGTAGCGGAGGCTTATTTTAATGGATACCATTTCTATTTTTGCATTACAGTTGAGCAGTTATTGTGTTTTTCTTGGTTTATACAGTCTTTTTCAAAGCATTTTCAGTTCTTTTAATGTAATTCTAGAAATTTTTACATTTTTTACATATTTGACAAGATGTAAAAAATTAAGTAAATTATAAATTTACATTAAATTTAACTTTTCTTATTAAGTTTGTTCAAATATTAACAAAATTGATGTACGTGTTATTGTTGACATCATGTAAACAATTTATTTTCTTCGATTTTCCTAAGTTTATTTGTGTTTTCTTGGTAATTCTTACAATGTATGCAATTTTCAATATTGTTTACATATTTGATATTATGTAAAAAATTGTGTAAATTACATGTAATGTTAAAAAATTAGGAAATAAAACTATTTCTAATCGTTTACATTATGTAAATAATCAATACATGTTGAAAAATTACAAAATAAAAGCAATTTCAATTGTTTACATTATGTAAACAATTTATTTTCTTCGATTTTCAAAAGTTTATTCGTGTTTCGTGTGTAAATTACATGTAATGTTAAAAAAATTAGGAAATAAAACCATTTCTAATCGTTTACATTATGTAAAAAAAATCAATACATGTTGAAAAATTACAAAATAAAAGCAACTTCAATTGTTTACATCATGTAAACAATTTTTTTTTCTTCGATTTTCCAAAGTTTATTCGTATTTCGTGTGTAAATTACATGTAATGTTAAAAAATTAGGAAATAAAACCATTTCTAATCGTTTACATTATGTAAATAACACAGCCCTGCATGGGTTTTGCAAATAAGATGGTTCCAGATGTTTCCGAAGGCATTTTGCGCGCTGAACACGAAACTGGGTTCAAAAACTTTCCATCACGTCACGTTTTCGAGAAAAAGGATTGGATCCGCCATTTTGAATTTTTTAAATCTGAATGAAGATCTGTAATCGGCAACTCCAAAAACCCCTGAATAACAATTTTCAAGTAAATTTGATTAATTTAAGGACCTCCGTAATGTGTTTCTTTTTCTCTTGCACCCCTTAACATAAACGCACCCCCTACTTTAAGGGTTAATGCAATCAATTTGGCTTTGGGCTCATTTTTAAGAGCAAAGATCAATTGTCAATTTCTGACAATAGCGATGGTTCTAGCACGTCAGTGTTCAGCTCTACAATTTTTCAAAAATGGCCAAAAACAAAAGGGGTTTCAACCCGCTTTTTCTTGAAAACCTGACGTGATTTGAACCCAGATTCGTGTTCAGCGCGCAAATTGACTTCGGAAACACCTGTAGCCATCCTATTTATACAAAAAAAGTCAAAATTTGCAGGGCTGTGTATCAATACATGTTGAAAAAATACAAAGTAAAAGCAACTTCAATTATTTACGTTATGTGTATGCTTCGTAAAAAGCTACTTCAATTGTTTACATCATGTAAACAATTTATATTTGTTAAAAAATTACAAATAAAAGCAGCTTCAATTGTTGACATCATGTAAAGAATTCATATTTGTTGAAAAATTTCCAAATTAAAGCGTATCCAATTCCTTACATTAGGTAAAGAATTGATATTTATTTGAAAAATTACAAAATAAAAGCATTTTTAAAAGTTAACATAATGTAAACAATAGATTTTTTCGTTAGTAATTAAATTATTGCAATTTTAACAATTCTTTACATTGGGCTGTAGCTGTAGAAAAGTATGTGAATCATTTGCAATAGTGTTAATAAACACATTTCAAATATATATTTTTTTTGTAATTTTAATATTTTTTACATTATTTACATTAGGTAAACAATTGTTCATTTAACATATTTTCATAAAATAAAGAAGAAAGAAATAAGAAATAGTAGTCGCCGTAGTCTAGTAGTCGCCGTAGTCTAGTAGTCGCCGTAGTGTGTTGGCTTATTAGACGTAAAGTCCGGGTTCGTATCCCAGGTCAGGCATCACAACGGAAATATGAAAAAAAAAAATATTTCTTCGGCGATTGCCTCTCAGCAGATTTCTGGCAAAAACTCTGAGAGTAAATAAAATTGCCATGAAGAGCTTCTCATAAATCTGTCGTTCGGAGTCGACTTTAAACTGTAGGTCCCGCCACTCATGTATAAAATTAACACACACAACATAAGTGGTGTGAGAAGATAGGCCATAATCCTGACTGAAGGCTTGTAATGACCAATTATGTATGTATGTATGTATGTAAAGAAGAAATAACAATAAAATATGTTTCAAATAATTGTTTAAATTTTTTATATTAAAAAAAAATGGGAAAAAATAAAAATGAATATTGATTTCACTCCTTTAAATCCTTTGATTTTAATACACTATCCATCACTGGGTTTTTATTGCAATAATTACACTTGACGACCGTTTTAAATGAAAAACAAAAAAGGGTTGCTTGCAGTGATGAGTGCATTTGCTTTTTTTTTTTTAGTGTGTCTTTTCCCTTCGTCGTCATACACTATTTAAGGTT
The DNA here is from genome assembly GCA_927399465.1 of Sarcophaga caerulescens. Taxonomy (NCBI): domain Eukaryota; kingdom Metazoa; phylum Arthropoda; class Insecta; order Diptera; family Sarcophagidae; genus Sarcophaga; species Sarcophaga caerulescens. Next base: position 104,285,796 of record OV656872.1, on the reverse strand, counting down.
CTCAGTGTAATAGAATTTTTCTGTTGTTGTTGTTGTTGTTGTTATTATTGCTGTTTAGTTGGGTTTTTAATACTCCTTTAAAGCAATTAAATTGCACAACAATCTATACAACGAAGAAAAAAGAAGAAAATTCTCTTAAAAAATGTTAATCTCTTATAACTCTTTATAACTGTATGTATGTAGTAGACGAGTGAACCCTCTTCGTAAATTTCATTAACGAAAGGTGTTGTAAATTTGATGTTTTTGTTGCATTTTTTCTGTTTTTTTTAAATTTTATATTTTTATTACAAACATTTTGTAAGAAGCAGAAAAAACGGAGAGAGAGAGAGAGAGGGAGGTGAGTAAGGAAAAGAGTAAAGAAAATTGTATTATCATAAGCATTAGAGAAGGAACGGATAAGGTATTTGCCCTCTGCTGCTCTGTATAACAATTGCAACAAATTAAACTTAAAGATCACCTTTTTCTTGTACAAATTAAAAAAAGAAAAAAAAAAATGGAAAGAAAAATACACACACTCTAAGAGATCTTTGCTTAGTGATAAGCTTCGTTACACTCTTTTTTTTATGGGAAAGTACGTGTGTGTGCGTAAGTGTGTGTATGTGTGCATTTATAGTTCATGGCTTTGTTTTTGTTGGTTTTTATGATTTCATTATAAAATTTAATTGCATTGAAGGGTTTTGTTGTACAGCTTTTTCTCTCATTTCAGTGTGATGTGAGGGGGGGGGGGGGCCCCCGTTTATATAATTTGATTCACTTCTGGGCCTTTTTAAAAGCGATGTTAAAAATTTTGCATTTTATTATAAACTTTATTGGTTTAATATATTCTATATTTTTCTATATTTTTTACAATTAATAAAACTATTTATTACTGCCATTATAATATTTATAATTTAAAAAAGAAAAAACAATACTAAGTGCTACCAACCCCAGCCAAAGTAAAACTTGATGAAATATAGGAAAACTTCTGTTGTTTATATTGTTTCCGCGTAGGTTAGATTAGGTTAGGTTAGAGGACGTGTACTTGTCCGTTAAGACAAGTACAATACCCGGAGGTCGAAATTGACCCATTGTACAACGTCCTTGGAGAGGGAAGGAAATAGAGGGAATAGGATGAAAGGAGGGCATAAGGGTAAGGGGAGGATGGGAATCACACAGAAAGAAACAGACACAAACAAGGGTTGAGTGCGCGACTACACTTATGAAGCCCTAGCACCTCTCAACCAGCTCAAACTGCTAATGAATCTGTGGAGAGCCTTGATGTCGGCTCTCGACACAGAACTCAAGCTCTCAAAGAAGGCTCTGCCAAGGGTCCTCAACCTCAACCTACCAAGGGCTGGGCAGTTACAGAGGAGGTGTTCGATAGTCTCTAACTCCTCCTCATCGCAACATACCCTGCAAAATAAAGGGTGATTTTTTAGCTATTATCTTTTTGGCAACACTGGTTTAAACAGCTCACGCACGTTTCGTGTTTTTTTTCACTGTCAAACATCTTCAGTTTGGTCTGTAATTTAACCATGAATCGTCTTACAAACGAACAATGCTTGCAAATCATTGAATTTGGCATCATTGGACCGTACTTCTTCAAAGATGCTGCGAATCGTAACGTAACTGTGAATGGTGAGCGCTACCGTGAGATGATATCCAAATTTTTTTTTGCCCAAAATGCAAGAGCTTGACTTGCATGACATGTGGTTTCAACAAGACGGTGCCACATGCCACACAGCACGCGTAAGAATGGACTTATTGAGAGGCGACTTCGGTGAACATTTTATTTCACGTTCGGGACCAGCCAGTTGGCCGTCTAGATCGTGCGATTTAACGCCTTTAGACTATTTTTTGTGGGGCTATGTTAAAACTCATGTCTATGCAGACAAGCCCGCTTCAATTGACGCATTGGAAGACAACATTGAAGCATTTATTCGTGAGATACCGGCCGAAATGTTGGAAAGAGTATGCCAAAATTGGACTAAGCGGATGGACTATTTGAGGCGCAGTCGCGGTCAACATTTGCATGAAATAATCTTCAAACATTAAATTATATGGACCGTACTATCGATTCAAATAAAGATTTCATGCATTTTTCTGTATTTTATGTGTTTTTTTTTTGAAAAATTTTCCTATAGCTCTTAAAAAATCACCCCTTATAACCAAACAATTTCAAGATTTTGTTTAAAACTCTTTTAAAATCATGTTTTTATAAGAAAACCAATTTTTTACACAATTTTTACATCATGTAAATAATGTCAAATATGCTGGACACATGGAAAAAAGACATATAAAATGTTTATATAACAATATTCTTATTAAAAACAATTTTTTTTTTGCAATTGTTTACATTGTATAAAAAAATGTAAACAATTCCTAAAGCAATGCTGTATGAAAGAAAATGTGTTTTTATTGGATATTTAACATGTAGTTGATAAAAATAAGAAGACAACAATTGTTTACATTACGTAAACAATGGCAATAATTACAGAAGTGTTAAAAATCCTCTAAAATGTTTTTAATTTCCCATTGCCTTTGTTAAGGCATGATTTTTTCAATTGTTTACACCAGGTAAAAAATGTATATAATTGCTAAAGTTATGTTATATGGCAAAAAAATACATGTTTTCTGCAAAAATAAAGAAATCTACGACTCAAGTATCTTACAGGTAGTAAATACAACGAAATATATTTTTAATTTATCATTATCTGTTAAAAAAAACAATTTTTCTTCAATCGATTACACCAATTGCTAAAATCATATGAAAGCAAATGATATTTCATGACTATTTGATATGTAATTATAAACAATAGTTGTTTACCTTACGTAAACGATGTCAAGAATCACATAAATACTTAAAATATTGAATTATGTATATTTCTAATGTCATTTGGCTTTTAAGAACTAAGGGTTTTCAATTCTTTGCTCTATGTAAAGAATGTCAACAATTGCTAAAGTCATGCTGTGTGGTTTTTATGTTTGTTTGATATGTAATTAATAAAATTAATGTACTTACACAATTGTTTACCTTATGTAAAGAATATCAGACACTACGGAAGTATTAAAAATGCTGTAATAAGTTTGGAATTTAAGTTTCTCTTCAAGAAAGAAGTTTAGTTAGCTGTTTACATGCTGTAGAAAATGTAAACAATATCCAAAATGAAAATAAATCAAACAATTAATCGTTATTGTATTTTGCAAATAACAAATTTTTACCTCATGTAAAATATGTAATTAATTTCTAAATTTATGGTAAATGGCCATTAGTTTGGAGTTGCAAAATATATAAATTTACCGATTTTTTTTTATCTAGTTTTGGTAGAGTTAAGTAAAAATTCAGTTCTTTACATGATGTAAATATTGTAAGAATCATCAGTACTAACGAAAATGTACTGTAAAATGCTTTGTAATACTTTAAATATCTCTAAAGTTTTTAAAAATATGCTATTTTTAATTGTTTACATAGTGTAAAAATGTAAACAATTTGTAAATTGTTGGTTAATTAAAGGAAAAGAGTTAAAAATTTTAAATTTTTAAAATTCTACTGATTTTTTAAATGTTTTTAATAAAAATAAGTCAAAAATTTAATTGTTTACACAATGTAAATAATGTCAAGAATGCTGGAATTTCAAAAAATGCTTTGAAATATTTCAGATAACATTATTGTTTTAAAGAAAAACATTTTTGCAATTGTTTACACCATGTAAAAAATGTAAACAATTTTCAAAATCAAGCTAAATGATAAGAATACATTATTTTACAGCTCTGCCGTATAATATTTCCCTTTGCATTGCTGTTTTAAATAGTATTGTGATGCATAGATGTGCGCTCATAGATGTAAATTGCACAATAAAATACGACACATAATGACAAGCGTGGCTTAATTACTGTAGAAGTACGAAAAACAGAAGAAAATTTAAGTGCTCTGCAAATGCTCGGTGTGTGTAAAATGTAAAAAATTATAATGATGTACACCCTGGCTGGCTGTGGCTGCAATTGCAACTGCGGCTGTGCTGTTCTTATCTTTTGTTTTTTGTTTGTTTTTGGTTTCAATGTTTTAAGCTTTTAATCATGAAGTAAAACTTGGAAATTATTTTTTTTTCTAAACAGTTTTCATTATTTTTTACTACTGCAGTTGTTTTTGTTGTTGTTATAAGCGAATTGAATAAAAACAGGAGCTAAATTGCGGCTTTTGCTTGAATATTTCTATGGTTGAGTGACAATTTAAATTGTCGCTGTGGCCATAACCTACCCAACCCTGGCATTAATTTTTTTTCGAAAAAAAAAACGAAAATAATAACGCGAGTAAATAAACTGAGGCTTTTATGAAATGCCGCTTTTTAGTGTTGTAATGTAATGAACACCTGTAATTATTATTATATTTATATTATTGTTTATATATTTATATTTATTATATTATATTTATTGTTGTTGTAGTTGTTGTTGTTGTTGTATTTTTAGGGGTTATAAATTAATACAGCTTTTGCCCGCGGACTTGTCCCACCAAACAGAAAGTTGACATAATTTTTATAAATATTTAAAGTCGTTTAACATCAAACATCTGTCCTTTTTTATGACTGAACACTAAAAGGTCCTTTCAGTTAGAAAAATGTAAAATATATTATAATGATGTAAACAATTAAAAGAAAAACATAAATTTTGTCCACATTTTTATGTACTCGAATGCATTTCACAGCATAACGCAAGAGTTATTTACATTAAGTAAAGTGTGTAAAATATAAAATTTTATTAATAAAAATGTAATTAACTTATGTGAAAACATGTTAGTGCCAAGTTTACCTCATTTCCCTTAAAAAATTTCAATTGTTTACATGATGTCAACAATTCTAAAAATGGAGTTTGTTTTATTTTTTACGTAATTTCTATTCAAATAGCATATTATTTGCCTAAAAGTACATACTACATAATTGTTTACATTGCGTAAAAATGTATAGAATGTAAAGAATTAAGGGAATAGATGAAAATGTTAATTTTTTTTAAATAAGTTAAGATATCTGAAAGGATATGTACGAAAAATATTTAAAAATACCAAATTAGTTGCAAAACTTAAAGATGTAAACAATTTATTACTTGGCTTACAAGGTGTTAAATACGTTTAAATTGTTTAAAAAGCAAAAAAAAACTTAAAAAATTTCAAACAGCTTCTGATATCCTGCGGTATATATAAATTTTTACATTGTTTACATCATGTAAAAAATGTAAATAACTCTAAAAATCATGATTAATGAAAGAAAATTAACATTTCATATGTAATTAATGAAAATATAATCAATAAACAATTGTTTACCTCGTATAAACAATGTAAACAATTCCAGAACTGCTTCAAATAAAGTGATATGTTTTTAATTTCACTTTATATTTTATAAACAAAGTTTTTTGCTATTGTTTACATCATGTAATAAATGTAAACAACTGCTAAAGTCATGGCCTATAAAGAAGTAAATGTTATGTGTTATGAAATTAATAAAAATGTGGTAATGTTACAATTGTTTACCTTATGTAAACAATGCCAAACGTTTTAAAACGAATCCAATATGTTTATAATATAATCTCTTTAACAACAGTTTTTTCCTTTACCATTATCCCCTCTAATAATCTCTTAAGATGCTTTCTCTCTACCCTTTTATCCTTCTCTTAAATCCCTTCCATTTTTAAAATCCTTGGCTTTGTTAATTTCTCTTTTTAAATGATTTGTTTTTGTTGTTGTGTTTAGAAATTTTAATGCTCTACTTAAGCTGCTCTGTCTGTCAACAAAATGGTTTTTACTAATACCTTTACATACGCACCCATACACACACACTTATATACAAGTAAAGAATTGTTTACAACTGCGTACAACCTCTTGCGTTAAAGAAACAATAATTATTTTTAACTCTCCACAAGAGAGCAATGGGTGTGTGTGTGTGTCTGTTTGTGTGTGTTAAATACTTTTATTAGAAAAATCAACTACTACAGTGAGCTGTTATAATAACACTGGCATTTTCTTTGTGTGTATTACAGTTATTTGATGTTTTTGCATATCGTACATACATACATACGTCGTCCTTCTTTACCCTTTCCATACTGCAATGTAAAATTGTAGTATACAAGTGTGAGTGGGTGTGTTTAATAACATTGTGTCGCAGTAATCAGTCGTTGTGGTTCGTTGTCGTTGTCCATCGTTGCCGTCGTCTTATGTGTTTTGTTTTCAACACTCACTTATTCGTTTTATTTTATTTTTTTCTATATTTTTGCAACAACACAAATGCCTTCTGGCGAGATTAATTCTAACCACACACATAATCACACACCCACTCTCAAGTAAACAACATATTTGTTTTGTTGTGGTTTGTTGTGCATATGTATGCAAGGTAAAGCAATGCTTTGTCTTGTTGCTCTCCTAAGAGTGACAAATATCCGTGGGTAAATAGTAAACAAATATTAGTGATGCCAATTTGTGTGTTTTTTTCCATTTTTTTATTGCATACAATTCCTTTAGGGGTTAAATTGTTAAAGCGACAACATTTGTAAATGAATTCCAATAAAAAAAAAAAAAAAGAAAACAAGACTGATATGTTTTTTTTTGTTTTTGTTTTACATAAAATAACAATATTTTAACAAATTGGTGTCATAATAATATTATAAATCAATCAAGTATTGTAAATAAACAACTGAACAATTAAATTATGGGTTTGGTTATGCATTTTTGAGGAGTTTTTTTATTTTTTTTTTTTTATTATTCCTTTAAGTATTTAAAGGAGCATGGAACTGGTAAAAAATCCCATCCTTCTTTTTCTTTGCTTTATTTCAATTTTATGCCGGACGAAGCCTGTTGTAGATCATTGCCTAGATACAATAACCTCTGTGAAAATTACTCAAGCAATGGCGATGCCTGGTTTTTCTTAAACGTTAGGTTAGGTTAGAGGACGTGTACTTGTCAACTGTGACAAGTACAGTACCCGGAGGTCGAATTGACCCATTGTACAACGTCCTAGCTTCTCACACCACTCATGTTGTGTGCGTTAATTTTATACATGAGTGGCGGGACCCACAATTTAACGTCGACTCCGAACGACAGATTTTTAAGAAACTTTTTTCATGGCAAATTTTATTTACTCTCAGAGTTTTTGCCAGAAATCTGCTGAGAAGCAGTCGCCGAAGAAATATTTTTTCATATTTCGTTTTGATGCCTGACCGAGGATACGAACCCGGGCTTTACGTCTAATAAGCCAACACACTACCTACTAGACTACGGGGACTTCAAAAACGTTTATTGACGATGTAACCCTCTATGGTAATCAGAAAACTTTTGGGTTGTTTTCTTAGCGAAATGGAGCCTCTAAATATTTAAAATTTTGAAAACCTATTATGTTTAATAACTAATTGTCTGTGATGTATTCGAACCTGAGATGCTAGTTTGTATTACATCACGCAAGTTTTCTGGCAGATAACTGATATCTGTTAACAGGAGCAATATAATCCCCTTCGATTCAGGGTAGCTGAAATGGTTTTCGGCCACTTTTTTGCACATTTTGGGTGGTATTTTGGTGATAATAATTTCTCACAGCATTAGAGTATTACCTAGTTCCATACAATTATCTAACCACGTATGATATTGGTGTTATATGGCTCGTCGAACCATCTTTTATGGCCCAGTTTATAATCTTCAACTACAGGTCAAAAATATGCAGCCCTTGCGCTGACCAACTTCTTCCTTTTCCTTGATTTTGGTGGAACTTGGTTAGTACAGGGACTGCGTTAACCAGTGGCATCACAACGGGCCGCTATGCGTGCTCAAGTGAGCTTTGTGATATTCAGAGCTACCACTCCGACCTAAAACCTAAGACAGGTCAAAAAACAGTCGTTTACCATACAAACACAGCACTGTAAATGGATGTTAACGGTTCTTTCATTGTAATTTTCGAAAAAGTACGGACCAATGATGCATAAAGATCATAATGCGCACCAAAAAGGTACCTTTTTTTTGGTATTACAAGCCCCATATGCGACTATTTTGCATGGCAACGTAACCAAAAATACAAATGGAAAGTTTGTTACTGATTGAGAGTCCAATCAGCAGATCTACAACGTTGTAAATGGTCAGCCAACCTTAATTGTGCTGCATTAGTTGGACTTTATATGGATTGAGGTGGACATTCAAATTGCAAAAATGCGCCATAATGAGCCGTAAGATACGCCCATTTACTGAGAATATTGAGAACGCCGTGTAATCGACAGATTTTGAAGTATCTGCCACACTTTTTCTAACAGAGCCATTGTCATTGCGGTTTAGCAATGATCCTATAACGCTGCCAGTGTCTTCAAATTTCTTGCAAAAGACCCTATCCAGTAGGTCATTTATAAAGAGCACAACCTCCTCCTCTCTTTTCATACCTCTCAAGTGACAATTAAAGTGATTCTTTAATTTTCTTTTAATATTTCCAACAGGGCAACACTTATTCCTCTCGGAATTGCTTAAATGTGTATATATATGTGTGTATGTGTATCTGTCGTTGTTGTTGTACATATTATTACTAAGCTTATCTTAAAATCTCTGTCGCATTTTGTTGTTTAGTTTTGTTGTTGTTGTTGTTGTATTCTTCTTGTGTTTCTAATATTAGTGTCTGGTATTTATAAAAAGAAAGAAAAAAAAAAGATTTCATTTGGCAGTGAGTGTATGTATGTAGGTATGCATGAATATGAGTAATGGATAAACAAATAGTTTTGTTTGTGTGTCTGTGTGTGTGTTAGTAATTAACACCATTGCGTAATGCAGCGTATCGAAGCCAGTGTAATGCTTAATTTTCATTATTTTCTTCAATTGTTTTCTTCTTCGTTTTTTTTGTTTTGTTTTTAATTGTTCGTTGTTTATCTCTCTCAGTAATTGTAGGTGGTGTAAGAGTGAGTGAGTATGTGTGTGTGGGTTTAAGTACTCCTTTAAATCAAAGTAATGCCAGCACTTGGTTACTCTTACTCTCTTTCTCTGTCTCTCTCTATTTCTTTTACTGTCCTTTTGAAAAACACTGTATTGTTGTAAAGAGTGTTTATTTTCTTTTTTTTTTCTTTGCCTTGTTTTAACAGCTTAAATCTCTGCGCTGGTTTCTGTCTTTTTTGAAATGGAAAATGAGGGTTTTTTGTTAAAACAGTTTGAAAACTGTTGTCAGGGATTAGTAAGCGGATTACAGGTGCAAAATGTCGCTGTTTAAGGGTTAAATTGTCATGTTCTTTACTCGACTTTGTTGTCAAATTTCATGTTAAGGAATTCTAATCAGAGTGCCAGCAAGTAAGCAAGAGTTGTACTATGCATACACACACACACACTCATACATAAGGGGAGCCATCGATTAACTATTTATAGTGTTGTAAAGTGTTTTAATTTGTTTTGAAATCGTAAAGAGGAGTTAAAATTTAAGAAAAAAAATTACTTTCCATGGCGAATTTAATGTGAAATAATTCAATTTTTTATGGAAAATTAAAATTTAAATGATTTTTTATAATAATTATGAGCAACTAGCAGATTGTACCCGGCGTTGCACGGGTTATGTAGTTTGGATTAGTTTAAAAAATGAAAAATGTTTTTAAATAAAAAAAAAAGAGATTTTTTTCTTTAAATTTAAAAAAAAATTATTATTGGGTTATTTTTGCATTAAAAATAACAATAAATAAAAAACCGGTTTTTCAAATTACAGTGAAAGCTCTCATAGGCGGACACCGACCGTCAAGGCATTTTTGTCCGCCTAGTGGAGATGTTCGTCCAGGGGAGATGAGTTTGCTCAAAAAATACGACTTAATTGACGAGACTTCGTCCGTCTAGGGGAGATGTCCGCCTATTAGAGCTGTCCGCCAGTGGAGCTTTCACTGTATTCGGAAACCGGTTTAACAAACAACCCAGTTTTTGAATACTCTTAAGTCCTAAATATAAATGCACTCAATTTGCCCATTTTTCACCCCTTTCCCCCTTTTTGGACCCCTTTTGGTCCAACTTTATAAACGGAACACCTCCAATAGCTATTTGGGAAACTTAACCAAGCTAAATCGTAAAAAAATACCTTTTAAACAGATAAAATACAGCATTTATGCATAAAAGTACTAATTCTTGCCCATTTTTTCTCCCTTTGTCCCATTTTTTTTCCCTTTGGGTCAAAATTTTGAAATGATTTATTGCCTATAACCTGCACCGACAAAAGTTCGATCTATATCCCAAATTTCAAGAAAATCGGTCCAGACGTTCATGCACTCAATTTGCCCGTTTTTGGCCCCTTTTCCCCTTTTGGTCCAACTTTATAAACGGAACACCTGCAATAGCTATTTGGGAAACTTAACCAAGCTAAATCGTAAAAAATTACCTATAAAACAGATAAAATACAGCATTTATGCGTAAAAGTACTAATTTTTGCCCATTTTTTCTCCCTTTGTCCCATTTTTTCCTCCTTTGGGTCAAAATTTTGAAATGATTTATTACCTATAACCTGCACCGACAAAAGTTCGATCAATATCCCAAATTTCAAGAAAATCGGTCCAGGCGTTCAGACGTGATTGGCTAACAAGCAAACCAACAAACAAACAGACTTACAGGATTTATATTAGGATTATTCCTCCTCCCACTCCATAGAAAGGTTCTGGAACTATCAGCGGAGTTGAAGCTTTACTCCTCGTAAGCTTATCTGCCTGCTCATTGCCGTGAATTCCCACATGACTTGTCCAGACATTCCCACACTATTCTCGAGTCAACCTTAGAAAGGGTATGGGACTGGAATTCGACATCTGTCAAACTAAGTTGTGAAACCAATTTTTTTCTTTTCAGTTGAAAGTCTGACATTGACGAAAATGGATCGCTTAACTATCACACAACGCATAAAAATTATCAAAACCTACTACAAAAATGGTGATTCTGCCACAGCCACGTATCGAACAAAATTTTCTTCAGCGATGAAGCACATTTCACACTCGGTGGGTATGGGTGGGTATGTTAATAAACAAAATTGTCGTATTTGGGGTTCTGATAATCCTCAAGTAATTGAAGAGAGGCCATTACATCCAGAAAAAGTCACTGTTTGGTGCGCTCTTTGGTCCGAAGGTGTGATTGGACCTTACTTCTTCGGAAACGACGATGGAACGACTGTCACCGTCAATTCGGAGCGTTATGGTCATATGATAACCGACTTTTTTTTGCCTACTATTGAAGGATACGACTTGGAGAATATGTGGTTTCAACAAGACTGTGCCACATGCCACACAACTCGAGCGAATATGGCTTTATTGCAAGAGACATTTCCTGGCCGCGTAATTTCTCGTCGTGGCGATATCAACTGGCCACCAAGATCATGCGATTTGACAACATTAGACTTTTTTTCGTGGGGCTACTCGAAAGACCGTGTTTTTGTGCAGATAAACCTTTAAGTCTTGAGCACTTAAAAACCAACATTCGTCAAGTTAGGGCTGAGATACCGCCAAATATGTATCAAAAAGTGGTCGAAAATTACCTCAAAAGAATCAATGCTTGCAACACTTCGCGTGGAGGTCATTTAAATGATGTAGTGTTTCACACATAATGTCAACGTTCAAAGTTTACAATAAAAAAGAAATATCATGAAAAAAATATTTTATATGTTTTTTATTTACGTTTACTTTTGAAACCACGAAATGGATAACCCGGTATCGATTGATATGGTAGCCGGTCAGATAGTATTGTTATGTCCTGTCTATAGGAATTGATGTTCAAGTTCAATTAAATACAACTTTCAATGACACAAATTTCGACTTGGAAGATATTCACCAGTTTCCCTACGAATACTTTACCCTGGAACCGAATTACACCTCTCCACGATCTATCCGTTTAGCACAGAATGATCCAATCATGGTTTTGCTATTTACCGACAATCTGTGACTGAATTTAACCGAATCGTCATTTATTTTTCTATATACCCAGTCCGACAACATCTTTGAGTTGTGATTAAACAAAATATTACCAGGATTCCGCTCAACCCTAATCTCCCCTCTTTCACATTCAGTGTGTGTCTCACAGTTGGCTACCAGCCGTTAAAGCTTAATTAAAAATAAAAAACCGTAGAAAATCTATTAATTTTTTGGTTTTTTGTTGGTCGTCCTATTTCTTTTTCTTTGTGGCCTTTTTTTCAAAATTATTTTATTTTTGAGTAGGGGGTGGTGTACTTATGTATGTTCGTTCTCTAGGGTATATTGATGAACATATGCCACCTGGTCTACAAAACTCACTCCCATAATGGGCCATAAAATATTTAAAATTATACTCGACAACAACAACAACCACAACAACAACAACACCAAATAACGACATTAGAATACATAACAAAAGCATAATAAATTATCTTTTAAAAATGAAAAGAAATAACAAAAAAGAGAAGAAGAAAATTAAAATAAAGAAAAAAGGACTAGAAAAAAGAGAGGCCAAGGTGAACAGTAAGGCTGCCTTCCAAAATGTATCAATACAAAGTTTGTATGCAGTTCTACTACTGTATATAAACTATGTAGATATGCAAAGTAACCAAACAATGCATCAACTATAAATCCGATGCCTGATTGCTTTTTGACTGCGTTAAAAATACACATTGACGACGTTTTGAAATAGAATACATTGTATTTATTTTGTACAGCGGCATTATGAAACACGATACTTTGTTCAAACACAAAGCAACTAACATTTTGGAAGGCAGCCTAATCATCACCGCACTTTCATTATATCGAATAGGAGAATTATATCGAGAAGAAAATTTGTTTCTATGGAAAGATAGAAAGAATGGCAAAAGAAATGAAAGAAAATCTAATGAAAGCATGATAAAGCACCGAAATAGGGGGGGCTACATTTGTCCTCCGACCATTAAAATTTAAAAACTTCCAAAATTTTAAATCGATTTAAACATAAAAGAATACAGACACACACACTGAAAAAAAGAATCAAGCCATCCGGGCTTGAATCAATCCATATCGGTCACAATAGTACGGTAAGTACGGTTTGGCTTGAATCAAGTACAAAAGAGTTGAATCAAGCCCGAATCAGCCAAGTACAAAAGTGTTGATTTTAGCGCGATTTAAGCCCTTTTGGGATCAAAGTGATCTCATCATGTATTTGGTTTAAGCATATTTTTTCTTGATTTAAGATCGAATTCGTACTTGATTCAAGAGAATCAGAAGTTGAAGTAATCCTTAAGCGCACTTGTTTCAAGAATTATAAAGTTGATTTAGGCTAGATTAACTTATAAATGGGATCGAATTGAGGCAAATCGTACTTTATTCGAGCACAATGAACTTGATGTAAGCCCTAAATTATACTTGATTTAAACCTAAATTTATCCAAAAACGAGCTTGTTTCAAGAATTTTGAACTTGATTTAAGCTCGAACTCGTACTTGATTTAATCCTAAAATCGATTGATTTGAAAAAAATGCAAGTCATCTACACAAAAAAATGCAAGTCATCGACCGAAATAATCCAAGTCATCTACCAAAGAAATGCAACTTGCGAAAAATACGACAATTTGTTGGATATATATTGTATAAATACACATGAACTAAATGAGAATTATTAAAATTTTTACTTTTGAACTTAAAATCCACAATTCCATAACTCAAATAACAAATAAGTCAAAATTACTCTTTTTTAGATAGATTTGAGCTTTTTAGTGTTGATTTTAGTAATATAAGGCTTAGTTTTTCACATCAATCCCGTTTTTTGCTTGTTTTAAGCCAAACGGGCTTAATTTTTCAAGCACGTTTTTTGGCTTAAATTGAGAATAGAAAAGTTGATTTTAGCACGCCGTTTTTCTTTCTGTGCATGATTGGTCATTACAACCCTTCAGTCAGGATTACGACCTAGTTTCTCACACCACTCATGTTGTCTGTGTTAATTTTTATACATGAGCGCCTGGACCTACAAAGTTTAAAGTCGATTCCGAACGACAGATTTTTGAGAAACTTTTCATGGCAGTTTCATTTATTCTCGAAGAGATTTTGCCAGAAATCTGCTGAGAGGAAGCCGCCGAAGGAATATTTTTGATGTCTGACCTGGGGTTTGAACCCGGGCCTTTCGTCTAATAAGACAACACACTACCTACTAGACTACGGCGACTTTTACAACAGACAACTTAAAACTAGGAGTGGCGGGACCTACAGTTTCAAGTCGACTCCGAACGACAGATTTTTGAGAAGCTTTTCATGGCAATTATTACTCTCAGAGTTTTTGCCAGAAATCTGCTGAGAGGAAGTCGCCGCAGAAATATTTTCATATTTTCGTTTTGATGTCTGACCTGGGGTTTGAACCCGGGCGTTTCGTCTAATAAGCCAACACACTACCTACTAGACTACGGCGACTTCTGATAATGAACGTAAGTCTTTGGAAAATGTTAAGTGAGAATTTGACTTGGATTTGTTCTTGAAAGCGGGTTATTTTTTGTCTAGGGTTTCTAACAACTATCGCCTGTAAAAGGTGTTACATTTAAGAAGAAGTAACATTCAAGCTTGGCAATATAGTCTTGGTTTTAAGGCATCAAATCCAATTGAAGGCAATAAAATGTTTCTTTTAGTGTTTTTCTTCGTCTTATTTTTTCAAATTAATTTCGTTGTTATTGTGGCATTTCTTATGGTGTTTTCTTTTCTACAAAGAAAATGTCACCCTCTTACAAGGTACATTAAAAAATTTTTGACCAACCCTGTTGTAATGTCATTTTTTATTTGAGAAGAACATAACACAAATATTAAAAAAGGATATGCCCTGTGTTTACCACTTATTAAGAAAATGAATGAGGAAATGCCAATTTGTTTAAAGGTGTTGCCAGATCGCTAATTTTTCGACTTCATTTTTTGCACGCTTTTTTATAACAAAAAAAAAAAATATTTTAACACTGTTCTAACATTGAATACAATTTTTTATACTGCTGACCATATAGCTTTAATAATGTAATATATCCTTAAGATTACTCCACAAAACAATGAAAAAATTAACTTCAAAATTGGATAACAATACCAGGCGACTTTTTTAAATTTCATCTGGTAGCCCTATAAATAAACAAAAGTCATCTGCTTTACAGGGCATTAGCAGCACTCTCGATTTATACAGGGCATAAAATGCAATGCCCTCCACCATTGGCAAGTGCGAATTATTTAGAATAAAACATACCACCCTTTTAGAGGGCGAAACATTTTTAAGAAACAAACGCAAAATTGCATTTTGCGTTAATAAAATGCACATTTTTTGGTAGAAAAGAAAACACCATTAGCCACCGACACAGAAAATGTTCTATGGTTTTTAAGTGCAGCCTTTATGTGCGAGCATTTAACGAGTGAGTGTTCCTATAATTTTTTGTTTTTCTTTTCATTTTGGCTTGATCCTCATCTTCTTCTTTTTTCTCAGTGGCTTTTAATGTCTGCTTTATGTTCAGTTCAGTTCTCTCTGGTTTTTTTTATTATAGTGGTGGTAGTATAGCTACCTATCAGGCCAATGCATACATGTTTATGCAACAGCAGCGGCAATAGTTGCCACAAAAGATTGAAAAGTGGCAGCAGTAGCAGTAAACAGCAGCAATGAAAACAACTTCATTAAAAGCCTTTAAAAGTCTAGAATGAATGGCTTACAGTGCTGGTTTGCTTGTTTGTTTTGTCTGTTTAGGCCATGAATTAAATTGAAGTTTATGACCGGCCAACTAAGAATTTTGCTACCAATTGCAGTCCTTTTTTGTTTGTTTTTGCACTTCTGCTTGCTCTTCTGCTGGTTTGGTTTCTAATAAAATATTGGCACGCAATTAAATATTTTACACACACACACACCGACAGACAGATAGAGAGAGAGGGAAAGAGGAAAACCTTTTTCTTGTTTTCCTCGTCGGGATCAATTTAATGTCATAATTAGGATTGTTGTTTGACTTTTAACTTGAGTGAGTTCTTTTCTCTACTACCGTTACTTACTTACTCTGTTTATTTATTTAATAAAAACCATTAATTACACGTCACCTAACACTCTCTATTCTCTCTTCCCCCCTCCCTGTCGTGCATTTACCTTTTGCCGCAGTCTTGTAAACATCTGCTGCTCTTTACAATTCAGTTTTAATATCCTTTTTTTCTCTTTTTTTTGTTGCTCTCTTTTTAAAAAGCCCAGCTGACGTTTAACAGTTAAAAAAATCCCTTTTTTCCTAATGTTGTTGTTGTTGTTGCATTTTTCATTTGCCATATTGTTTCAAACTGTTTCAGAGAGACATAGAGAGAGAGGGAGATAGATAAACAAAGGGAAACTAACTAAACTAACCATGTTTAATTAACCTTAGAATATTACAAAAGAAATGAATTCAATTTAAAAATGAATAAAATATTCCCATCTATGGGGTTAATAACCAGAAAGTTCTCACTGGGCGAACATGTGTTCATAGCCTACAAACGCGATCATGAGTAGCAGTTACGCAAGTAGGAGAGTAAAGAACAACCACTGTAGAGAACTACTAAAGCTCGCATATACTTAGGATAGGTTTGTGTCTTGGTTATACCGTCTCTAAACAGATATTGCCGTACATAGTTAGATTGGATAGAAGTCGCCGTAGTCTACACTCAAAAAAAGAATCAAGCCATCCGGGCTTGAATCAATCCATATCGGTCACAATAGTACGGTAAGTACGGTTTGGCTTGAATCAAGTACAAAAGAGTTGAATCAAGCCCGAATCAGCCAAGTACAAAAGTGTTGATTTTAGCGCGATTTAAGCCTTTTTGGGATCAAAGTGATCACATCATGTATTTGGTTTAAGCATATTTTTTCTTGATTTAAGATCGAATTCGTACTTGATTCAAGAGAATCAGAAGTTGAAGTAATCCTTAAGCGCACTTGTTTCAAGAATTATAAAGTTGATTTAAACTAGATTTCGTACTTATAAATGGGATCGAATTCAGGCAAATCGTACTTTATTCGAGCACAATGAACTTGATTTAAGCCCGAAATTATACTTGATTTAAACCTAAATTTATCCAAAAACGAGCTTGTTTCAAGAATTTTGAACTTGATTTAATCTCGAACTTGTACTTGATTTAATCCTAAAATCGATTGATTTGAAAAAAATGCAAGTCATCGACCGGAATAATCCAAGTCATCAACCAAAATAATCCAAGTCATCTACCAAAGAAATGCAACTTGCGAAAAATACGACATTTTGTTGGATATATATTGTATAAATACACATGAACTAAATGAGAATTATTAAAATTTTTACTTTTGAACTTAAAACCCACAATTCCATAACTCAAATAACAAATAACTCAAAATTACACTTTTTTAGATAGATTTGAGCTTTTTAGTGTTGATTTTAGTAATATAAGGGGTTTAGTTTTTCACATCAATCCCGTTTTTTGCTTGTTTTAAGCAAACAATAGCCAAAACGGGCTTAATTTTTCAAGCACGTTTTTTGGCTAAAATTGAGAATAGAAAAGTTAATTTTAGCACGCCGTTTTTCTTTCTGTGTAGTAGCTTAGGTTATGTTAGGTTAGGTCAGTGTGATAGCTTTATACCAAAAGTTCACTTGAGCACGCATAGCGGCCCGTTGTGACGCCACAGGTGAACGTAGGCTCTGTACTGACCAAGTTCCTCCGAACTAGGAGAAGGGAGAAGTTGGTGAGCGCAAGGGCTGCACATTTAAAGCACGACTACCTCACGCTGAAAAACCAGCCAAAAAGCTTGATAAACGAGGCTATATCCTTGACATCGGAAGTCGCCGTAGTCTAGTAGGTAGTGTGTTGGCTTGTTAGACGTAAAGCCAGGGTTCGAGCCCCAGGCCAGACATCAAAACAAAATACAAAAAGTATTTCTTCGGCGATTTCCTCTCAGCAGATTTCTGGCAAAAACTCTGAGGGTTAAAAAAAAATTGCCATGAATAGTTTCTCAAAAAATCTGTCGTTCGGAGTCGACTTTAAAACTGTAGGTCCCGCCACTTATGTATAAAATTAACACACACAACATAAGTGGTGTGAGAAACTAGGTCAATAATCCTGACTGAAGGCTTGTAATGACCAATTATGTATGTATGTATCCTTGACATCAATGGACGATAGCTCCGTTAAGCTGACAAGGGTCGGATAGCCAAATAACCTATATCTGCACCTCGCAAAAGATGGGCATTGACAAAGAAAGTGGATAACAGTCTCCTCTTCCTCAGCGAATCTGCATCCATGGCAGAAGTCGTTAAATGGGAGCCGCATTCTTTCCGCGTGTCTACCCATAACACAGTGACCTGTAAGCATGGCCACTGTGATCGAGATGATGTTACGACCAAGTCCAAGTAACTGGTTGGTGCGCCTTCTATCCATTGAGCGCCAAGTAAGCCTTGCGGTGGAGCAGGACTCCTTATTGATCTAGGATAGGTTGGCGTCTCTGGAGAATTTCCGCGCGATGGCCAGTTTGACCGAGGTAAGTGGCATTCCGAAGTTGATTGAAGAGGAGGTCTAGTGTTTTGGCTTATTTGACGTGAGGCCTCGGTTCAAACCCCAATAAACGAAATATGAAAAAATACTTCTTCGGCGACTTCCTCTCAGCAGATTTCTGGCAAAAACTCTGAGGGTTAAAACAAAATTGCCATGAAAAGTTTCTCAAAGAATCTGTCGTTCAAAGTCGACTTTAAACTGTAGGTCCCACAACTAATGTATAAAAATTAACGCACACAACATAAGTGGTATGAGATACTAGGTCGTAATCCTGACTAAAGGGTTGCAATGACCAATTATGTACGTATGTATGTAGTTAGATTGAAGGGAGGAGGCCATCATTCATACGAATGGTTGTATGCCTTATCGGTATACATGCAAGCCATCGCATCGTCTTGCTCTGTGCTCTGTATTGTGTAGGTATTTCATCAGTCTCTTCCAATTCACTTCTCTTCACTACAGGATTAATGTGTGATAAAGTATTATTATATATTGGGATCTTATGCGATCTACAAACTGGACAATAACATGGAAAGTATTCCATTGTTTTGATGTCGTCTTAAGATTTCCAGCATTTGTTGTTATTCGCCGAAACTATAGGGTTCAGATGATGTTCAGTAATCTGTTGTTATTCAGGTTTAAATGCAGCAGCGTATTGAGATGCTCGGAAGAAAATGCATGCATTGTCCGACTGACACCCTTACCGGCCCAACTTTGCTTCTTCACAAGCATTCTGATGTTGGTAGCTCTCTTCACCGCCGGCAACTACTCTTTATTACATTTTTTATATTTTTCACATCCTTTAAGGATCGTAGGGGCTCTCCCAAAACATCTCCCTCAATTCATCCTGCATATCCTTTATTTTTCTTCAGCAAGTTCTATGAAGCTAGATCGAAATCCTGACTGAAGGGTTGTAATGACCAATTATTTAAGTTCTATGATGACAGGGTTGCCCTGCTGTCCTTGTCTAGCAACAATGTTTTCTATGGGAATAATTGTGCGGAGGTCACATGTATTGTGCAGTTATTGCAACAAAATAATGCAATCGAGTTCAATACAGCTGATGAACGTAATTTATCGAAAGCTTCACTAAAATCCTAAGGTTCCAGAACCATTTTCTTCAACCTTTTCTTAGGGATTCGTATCTTATGCTAATCGAAGGTGGCAGTAACAGTGCCGGTCTATAAATCAAAATTGTTTTGAAAGTATTTTTGCAATTATTGTCGATAAAAATTGTAATAAAAATTGTTGAAATTGTTTACTCAATTGTCAGTAAAAGAGGGGGCATAAGGAGGAAGGGGAAGGGAGTATAAATAATAAAAATAAAACTTCAATTCATTTATTGAAGGAACAGAAACAAAAAAAAATCAGAAAATAATTTTAACAACGTCAACTTTTGTTGCCAACTTAAAAATAGATAAACAAAGAGTGGAAAAAGTAATCAAGGCCTTGATTAACGGCCTTAAGAAAGGAAAATTCTTGGAATGACAAATAAATGGCTTGACTTTATTAGAAGCTACAGGCATCTCACATGACTCAGTAGTAGTATTTTTAATTTTGAACGATGCCTTGGGCATGAGAAAGTTTTTTCGCGAGATGGGTGCTGCATTTATTCACTATTCACTGCGGCAACTTTACAGCACCGTTTGGTCTTATTTGACAGCAAAGTGGCAGAGTTTTTGTGTGCAGTTTGATAAACGTGAACGTAACGTGAAACCACCACAAAGCACAGCAGAGTTCAATGGGATTCTCTGGCCAAGTCTTTGTGATAATTTGTTTTGAATGCTTGACTACCCAAAAAGGACTAGAGAAGAATGAAAACATATGTCAAGTTTGGTTTTCATTTCAAAAATCCATAAATAAGATTCCTAATCCTAATGCCTCTACGCCTCGGTAACTAAATGATGTAAAAGTTGGACTGCTCTGCCATCTCATTTGGGGGGGCTCCTGGCAGTAGTAGATCGTCGTGGATATCACCGTTTTGCCATCTAATTGAGAGACTCGAGATCACCATACTCGACCGAGACTCGAGAAAACCCAGTGCCCTGACAGCAATCTGGTCATCTTTAATCATCGCAGCCCGTATGGCCGACACTTTTGCCTGAAAGATGCCACAATGATCCGGTAAACTTATCGAATGAGTTAAACCAGCCGATTCCGAAAAGATACAACCTCTTAAAGCCCTTCCTGGTTTCGAACCATCTGAGAGGATTTGTTTGGAGTCGTTTACGAGGTGCATCACAGCATTTTTACATTCTCCTCTATCTGGAATGAACGTTCTGAACGTTTTTCGAGAGGCCATAGTGTGGTATCATGAAATCTGTATTCCTAAAGGTTTCCAATTCTGCCAGGATTCTCTGGTGAGCGTTATTCGATCCGTGCCATTGTATAGTCTTCCATAAACGCTGACCAGTATTAGCCGCTAAGTACCTACAGCAAAGGCTTAGCGGAAAGAGGCAGAGAATTGTAAACATACAGACAATTTTAATATATTTCGTATCCAGTTGGATTTAATTATTCTGCCAAGGAATTCTCACCATACTAGGCATCCGTAGGTCAAGATTATGCCTTGAAATTATCACAGAAATCTGAAGTTATTTTATTGTTCTCTCTTGTAGTCTAGAGATCAGCAATGAGTATTCAAAAAGATGTGTAGAATCGAATCATACTCATAATTTCTGATACTTTCTGATACGCATTCATACTCATTTTAATATCATGGAACCTCCCCTCTACTCATATTCAAAGTTTGAAGTACTCCATCATATTCATCATATTCATATTTAACAACACATATGATTGATTACATTGATTTCGACTCTCCATAACTCAACTTTTCTTTGTATACATACATAATTGGTCATTACAACCCTTCAGTCAGGATTATTGACCTAGTTTCTCACACCACTTATGTTGTGTGTGTTAATTTTATACATAAGTGGCGGGACCTACAGTTTAAAGTCGACTCCGAACGACAGATTTTTTGAGAAACTTTTCATGACAATTTTATTTACTCTCAGAGTTTTTGCCAGAAATCTGCTGAGAGGAAATCGCCGAAGAAATACTTTTTGTATTTTGTTTTGATGTCTGGCTTGTGGCTCGAACCCTGGCTTTACGTCTAATAAGCCAACACACTACCTACTAGACTACGGCGACTTTGTATAGATGTTACAATTTAAAAGTTTTTTTTTTTTTAAGTAATCATGAGAGTATCAAAGAGGGCATTTGTGCCATAATGCAACTCTGCATACAATAGCCCCATCACTTATGTTCAAATGTCACGTAATAACGTGAGAGAATTCTGTTTTATATAGATCGTTTCGTTTTTCTAACAAGAGAGAACTTTTCGGTAAACGTTTACATTGCTCTCCATGTGGTAAAAAGTGAACGTTCGGTACTATACGTTACGTTACGTTCGGGTAACTGGCACTTAAGGCTGTAAATTTTAATGAATGATTCGAGTCACTCGAATCATTTAGGTAGGTAGGTAGGTAGAAGTGGCTGTCCACTCGATGAGCGGACACACTTAGGCCTCATACAGGGCCCATTGTGATACCACAGTTTCATCTTTCCCCTATTCTAGGAACCACTCGGAGCTTCCGATGAAGCGACTTAGACTGCCAATATCCACGCATGACAGTTCATCTACGTTCTCCTCCGACCAAGTGCCGGACATGTGCAGAGTAAGTGAAGAATAGTTTCATCCTCCTCTTCATCTCCACAGTTTCTGCAGAAATCATTCGCGAGGTGTCCAAGACCAATACGCCTCGCATGAGTTCCTATAATACAATGCCCCGTAATAACCCCGATAACAGCTTTGAGCCTGCTTCTTTGGAGCTTAAGCAGAGTCGTTGTGCGCCTTCTATCCAGCTTTGGCCAGATTTTTTGCGCCGCTCTGCTTTTATCCGAAGCTGCCCATCTACTGTTGGCAAGGTCCACGATTGCATTGTTAATCATAAGCCCACTGGTACTTAAAGGGATCCCCAATGTAGAGAATTCATCAGAGAGCTCGACGGTCGTGCCTCTTCTGGCCAATTCATCCGCTCTGCAGTTGCCGGGAATGTCCTTATGTCCCGGTACCCATGTGATACAAACATCACATCGGTTCGCCATCTCATTGAGACATCTGCGACAGTCGTATACTGTCTTGGAGTTTATCACACTAGAATCCAGCACCTTGATGGCCGCTTGGCTATCGGAAAGTATAGTGATCCTTCGCTTGCGAACATTTTTGTCCGCAACAATTTTCAACGCAGCTTGAATAGCCGACACTTCCGCCTGAACTCGAATCATTTATAAGTATTATAAGTATTTTTCTAAAGTTATGAATCTAAATGAGGGGAGGCTTATGAATCAAACATATTTCGAATGGTATGAGTTTGATGTCAATGTTGTGCGGATACTCATTGCAACCTGTAGTGAGTACGTATGAATTAGAGTATGTAGTTAAATTTCAATATTGTTGACTCACTTATATTCGAAGTTGAAGTCGCCGTAGTCTAGTAGGTAGTGTGTTGGCTTATTAGACGAAAGGCCCGAGTTCAAAGCCCCAGGTCAGATATCAAAACGAAAATATGAAAATATTTCTTCGGCGACTTCCTCTCAGCAGATTTTTGGCAAAAACTCTGAGAGTAAATAAAAATTGCCATGAAAAGCTTCTCAAAAATCTGTCGTTCGGAGTCGACTTTAAACTGTAGGTCCCCCGCCACTCATGTAAAAAATTAACGCACACAACACGAGTGGTGTAAGAAGCTAGGACGTTGTACAATGGGTCAATTCGACCTCCGGGTACTGTACTTGTCACAGTTGACAAGTACACATCCTCTAACCTAACCTAACCTATATTCGAAGTTTCATGAGAACTTATGAGTAGCGAAAAAACGATTCATTGCTGATCTCTCTTGCAGTTTAGTTGTACGCCAGTAGGACTCAATAGAAATCCTGTGTGCTGGCCTAAATTATTAAAAATTGTCTGCGAAATTAGGCATTAAATCTGTGGGATTTTGTTTTTAAGAAAAAATCGTAAATAAAGCGGCAGTTAGTGGCGTTTCTATGGTCCTTGGTTTGGCCTTTTATTCAAACTACAGAAATAATAGCAACAAGAACAACAACAACATTAACTTTACTTTAGTAAGAAACCAAGATTCATTTATTTTATCGATTAAACATTCGCGATGAGTGAATGTAAAAAATTTTTTCTTCTTTCCTCGTCGTTTCTTTGTTTTTAGCCAGCTTTACATAGATATTTTCTTGGTTTTTCTTTTCTACTTTTCAGCAAATAAAATAAGAGAAGAAAAAGTAAAGAAAAAATGAAAGAAAAATCTGTTAGTCGGTCTGTTAAAAATAATGAAAATATCAGGCCGTTTGAGTTTAATACACACAGTGAAAGGCAAATCTAAAGCTTAGAAAAATCTATAAGGAATGTACACATATTTGCCATTGGTTAACTAGTCACTTTACTAGTCACAAAAGGTGAATAGGAAAGACAGTCGTTATCGCTTACCATAAAGTAGAAAGCATTAATCACTACTGGCCTTATAAAAAACTAGCTGACCCGGCCCGCGTTGCTGCGCCACCAACTAAAATAAATTTAAAGGAAAGACATTACACGAATCTCCAATTAATTTTGAATCATTTTATTGATTTTGTTTCCCGTTGTCCTTATGATTCAGATGAACGGGCTTGAGTAGTACGCATTCGATCAGTTTCTAATCTCATTTTTCGTTGTTCAAGTGGTTCAAGCGAACGGGTCTCAGCGGCATATATTAGAAGATTTTCCAGTCTCAATGCTCGTCTGATTCTGAGGCTCGTAATGCTCTTTTCTTCCGTGCTTGAGGTGTAGAGCGACCAATTGCTTGTCATTCATTTTGAATAATTTTCAGTGACGCCTTCCATTGGAAATTAATCGCACCAACCTACGTCGACTCATACGCAACAACTTTGTTAAAGAATGCACAGTTTACGATTTAATTCATTTTGAGTAATTTTCAGAGGCGCCACCTATCGGATATTGGTCATACCAAATTAGAAACCTTCTGCGGCTCATGCGCAACAACTTTGCTAAAGATCATAACATGATCAAATGCACAGTTTACGATTTAATTGATTTTAAGTAATTTTCAGTGGCGCCCCCTGCCGGAAATTAGTCATACCAACTTAGAAACCTTCCCATGATCAAATGCATAGTTTACGATTCTATAAGGTACATACAAACAAACAAATTGGATTTTGCCACGCCCCTCCGCCCACAGACCGGAAATAAAAAATCAGACTTCACAGTGTTACCCGCCTGAATATTCTGAAGATTCCCTGAAAATTTTATCAAAATCGGTCCAGCCGTTTTGGAGTCTATACGTTACATACATACACACATCCACTTTTATATATATAGATAGATAGATAGATAGATAGATATAGATAGATAGAAGATAGATTATAAATCAAGGGGGAACAAAGAAATATTGTGGCGGTCTTTACAATCTTATCAGTTGGCCCTCCCTCTCATGGGTAATATGAACACTTACTTACTTACTTACTTACAGTATACAAGTGGATGTGGCATTGGAGCTTGAACTGAAAAATCCTTTTTTTTTTCACAGTATCCCTCTGGTTTCTTATTTTTTCTTTATAATTTTAATATTTTGTATTTAATTTTGTACCGCACTGTATTTTATTTTGTACGAGTATACGTTGATATTAAAATAAAAGAAAAGTTTTTTTCTTTCTATTTTAGAGCCAAAAAAAAAGAAAACAGAAATGGTAGACGAAGAAGAATTAAGTTCCAAAGTTTTCTTTTTTTTATTCTTCTTCTTTCATTTCATTTAAAAAAATTTTTTTTTCAAAAGGGTTGGCCACCCCTAAAATGGATAATGAGCAGATGTGAGAATATAGTATGAAAGGAATAGGATAAGAAAATCATTAACAACCAAAAACAAAAAACTATGCGGTGTGGGGGGGAAGTTTAATCCCACAAAAGTTTTAATAAATTCAGCATTAAGGCGTAATATGCATTAAATTTTCTCAATCGGACTAACAATACAACATTTAAGCGACTTTTAGAGAATTTGGGCATTACGTAGGGCATTCGAAAAGCTCACATATACATACATAGATAACTGGTCATTACAACCCTTCAGTCAGGATTTTAAGACCTAGCTTTATACACCACTTATGTTGGGTGTGTTAATTTCATACATGAGAGGCTGGACCTACAGTTTAAAGTCGATTCCGAACGACAGATTTTTGAGAAACTTTTTCATGGCAGGTTTATTTACTCTCAGAGTTTTTGCCATAAATCTGCTGAGAGGAAGTCGTCCGAAAAAATATTTTTTCAAATTTCGTTTTGATGTCTGACCTGGTGCTTTGAACCGTGGCCTTACGTCTAATAAGACAACACACTGCCTACTAAACTACGGCAACTTCCTTCGAAATGCTTAGCCGGCTCAAATTGAATAAGATCCACAGCTAACAATAGTGCGCCATTTTTTGAAGGCGTTATGTATACGCAGCAGCCCTCGTAAGCAAACATAAAGTTTAACTTTCTCCTACTTTCGTAGTATAGGATCGAGATCAAAGGGCCATTCAATTCATTTCTATTCGCAATACTTTTAAGGTCATCCAATAATCTTGATACTACTGGTGTTTTCTTTTCTACAAAGAAAATGTCACCCTCTTACAAGGTACATTAAAAAAATTTTTGACCAACCCTGTTGTAATGTCATTTTTTATTTGAGAAGAACATAATACAAATATTAAAAAAGGGTATGCCCTGTGTTTACCAATTATTAAGAAAATGAATAAGGAAATGCCAATTTGTTCAAAGGTGTTGCCAGATCGCTAATTTTTCGACTTCATTATTTGCACGCTTTTTTATAACAAAAAAAAAAAAAAATATTTTAACACTGTTCCAACATTGAATGCAATTTTTTATATTGCTGACCATGCAGCTTTAATAATGTAATATTTCCTTAAGATTACTCCACAAAACAATGAAAAAATTAACTTCAAATTGGATAACAATACCAGGCGACTTTTTTTAAATTTCATCTGGTAGCCCTATAAATAAACAAAAGTCATCTGTTTTACAGGGCATTATCAGCACTCTCGATTTATACAGGGCATAAAATGCAATGCCCTCCACCATTGGCAAGTGCGAATTATTTAGAATAAAACATACCACCCTTTTAGAGGGCGAAACATTTTTAAGAAACAAACGCAAAATTGCATTTTGCGTTAATAAAATGCACATTTTTTGGTAGAAAAGAAAACACCATACAATAAATATCCCATACTACAGTATCCCCATGCTTCAACCTTGACCCGTAGAACGGCAGGAGTTTAGTTAATCCCCCGATTCCTAACAAAGGACGGAAGATTATAAATAAACTCATGGCTTCAAATTGATACCTGCTTGTGGGGTTTTTGCAGCTGTTGGGGGGGGGGGATTTTGGTAGAAATATGGTATTGACCAGAGCTTTTTAACATAATGAGAATAGTTTTTCCATTCCCTATCAATACAGGACAGGGTAGGAATTCTGTCTGAAAAGGAAGAATAGGGTAGTAAAAATAAAAGTACTCTTGGACAATCAATTTGTCTTCAAAACAGCAGTTACACACCTATGTACATCCAATGGACTACTGGAGTATCATAACGAGTTCAACAATCTATCTGCTCACAATCAAATCACTTTGAAGGCCAGTAAGGACAGTAATGAAATAACGGATATCTACAGTATTGGCTAAAACTAAAGCACCCCCTCAGTACATTTTTTTTAAATGATAATTTTTTTAAGAAAACAAAGCTATTATAATTTTATTTTTATTGTTTTTTATTTATTTATATCCTTATTATTGAAAAACACAAACTTAAGGAATTCAGAATTTAAAAAAAAAAAAGTTAAAATTCAAAAAACATTTTAAGTCGCAAATATAAGCGGACAAAACTAAAGCACCCCCCCAATTAAGGTGCACAAAAAACTATTGAAATCAATCACCCTTATTCTGGTTGTCGTCGTCGTCGTCGCCGTCGTCGTCGTTACCAAAAATGATGTCGATAAAATCAGAGTCGACACAACACAATATCGACGGCGTATTGACTCACAGAATGCCAAATGTGTGTCCGACAGTCATCTATAACTAACGACAAACAGAATACCAATTTTAAACTGTCGACGCAAGACGACGTCGACGACGACAACCAAAATAAGGGTGAATATTTCGTTGCGAATCCTTTATTCTGAATGGCACACGCACATCTTTTAGGCATAGGGGACATTAAATTATTAATTATTTCAGGAGATATTGCTTCCCAGCCTATTTTTGCGGCTTCAAATAAATCTTCTTTGGTTTTGCAATTTTGTGGGTTGATTTTTAAGTTAACGATTGGATTGGAGAGCTGGCTTAACAAGGCATCAATTGAGTGCAAAATATTCAATCAACAGATCAATTATTTCTAGGCTAATTTAAAAGTTTTTACAGACTGGTCGCACATCTCCTACTCATTCTGGAGGAAGGTCACGTGAAACCTTGCGACATGAAGACTCCTTAATTAAAAGGACAATCCAAAATGATCCTACAGCATCTTCTAGTCACGTACGAAACCGCTTAGATTTAAAAATAACCGAAAGAACGATTCCCAGAAGGGCGGTAGAGGCCGGATTATTCAGTCGACGACCAGCAAAAAACCTTTAATATCGCCAAATTTAATTGAATTCGCCAAGGCCCATCTCAACTGGAGTGTCCAAAAATGGATGAATGTGCTGTTTCCTGACGAATCTAAGTTTAAATTAAAGGATTCAGATGGCATAAGGCATCCAGAGGCAGGCCAAACGGACAACGGTTCAATCGTAAATGTACTGAGGAGGTGCTTTAGTTTTGGCCAATACTGTATGTATGTATGCCAGAGGGTGTGTTAGGATGGACTTTCACTAAACCCACTTGGTCTTTTGGATTCAACAGGAGAATCCTGAAAGGAGAGGCGGAGAAATGGTCAACATCTACGAGATTCTATGACAGCATTGGCCTAAAGTTTTCCAACTATTACCTACCGATTCGACGGTGAAAAAGGGCCAAAACTAAGTTCAGCTGGATCTTAGTACTTCAAGAATCTTAAAATTAATAATAAAGCCTTTCCCGTTTCCATGCCTAGAGCTAAATTGACTTCAAGAATTTAGTCTTTTTCCAAAACGTTGATTATCGAATCAGTTGTGGCTCTCTCAACACATATTTCCGGATATCCCGTCCACCGAGATCCATTAAGTGTTCCCAACAAACAATTTTTGCCAATGCAAACGTTTGATGGCAGTGGCAATAGTATTAATCGATATTGTAAGAGGTCATCTCCATACAGATGGCAGTCTCCAGATGTTACATTCAATGAACCGATAAGGCCGACCAACATTTATAGGCGCCAGATAGAATAATTCACCAAGAACGACCCTGTCATCCAAGCTATACTCATTAGGGCCATTATTACAACTTGCCGTTAACTAAAGGGAGGATTTTACCGGGCAGATAAATTGTTTTTCATTATTATGAGTAGCCAATAAGATAGAAGTGATCGTTAAGCTAAAGGGAAGATCATCCTACCTTTAACATTTAAAGGTCACTTTATGTTTGAACTTGCCATATTATATACTATTTTTGATATGGCAACTTCAAATTTAAACAAAATGAGCATATACAACAAAAAAATGTCCGAAGTCCGCTGTTGTCACTGCGTTAAAAAAAAAACTTGTTTAATTGAGCAGTTTTATCGACTTTGCTCCGGCACTGCCATATTTTAATTTTATTTTATCTGTAAGTTGTAAAAACGAAAATCAGTTAAAGGTAACTTTACAGTTCCCTTTAGCTAAAGGTACCTTTAACTAAACCCAAGTTTAACGGCAAGTTGTAATAATGGCCCTTAGATTAGTAATAAAAAAGCTGATAACTGAGTAGAAATTCTCTTCCTTCTTATGGCATAATCATCCATCAAGCAATCTCAATAAAGACAGCGGCTTTAATCGTGCTCAAATTCCCATATAAATATATCAGAAACTTTAACACGGAGAACGTTACTAAAATTGAAAATTTTAATGCACTTGCAGTTCAGAATACTTTAGTCCTTCTTTTCATATATCTTTCTACAGATTTTTTGTTGTTTATTGAATTAAACAATTCATTCCTTTATAGAACTGCAATTTATTTTTATTGTTTTTGTTTCAAACTTCAAACAATAACTGGCGCGCTTTTTAGTTGTAGTTCAACAAAGTTTTTTCTTCTCTTCTCTTCTCTTTTTTCTTTTTGGCTTACGAATCTTTTTGAAGGCGTTCACTGGCTGATTTGTCAGTTTCTTTCAGTTTTTTTTTGTTTTTTGCTTTGTTTGTGGATCTTCACTGAATTTTTCAAAAACTAATGAAAGGAAACTGATAAAGCCGTTGTGGCAACAGAGAAAATTTAAATTTTTTATTTAAAAAAAAGTAGGCGTTTCGGCAGTAGCTGAAACGATATTTATTTCTACAACAAAAGCAAAAACAGAAAAAATAATTCATAAATAAAGAAACGAATTAATTATTGAATAAAAAAAACGAAAAAAAGAAATGCTAAATAATGCAATCAAAACAGGAGAAACTAGCTTAGAAAATAAGATGTTTTACGACCCAGAATAAATCGAAAAAAAAAACAAAAAGGATTCCTAAGAATCAATTTTTATCTAATCGCCAATGAGTGGGTAAATTCTTTCAAAATAGTAAGTTCCTTTGGTATTCTATCGGTAGTGCCCAGAATGGAATCCAGTTGACTCAATGACGACCAAGACATTTTGGGGTTGTTGTTGTTGTAGCAGTTCGGCTGTTTTTTTTTTTTTTTTTTTTTTTTTTTTTTTTTTTTTTTTTTGTCGAACGTCCCCGGCCTCACACTAACCCCGACCGCGGAGGGCTCGTCCCCATTACGTAGGGACACGTACACACTACAGTCCGGACTATAGCGGATTAGGGAAAAGTAAAGGCAACGACAACATAAATCAGTTACAGAACTTAATCACAAGCTGAATAAATCAACAATAAACCATAACTACCTAAGACAAGAACGAGAATATATTTTTCTATAATAATTTACAAATTAATGGCAGCATATAAGCTACGTTTAATATTATAAACAGTACAATTAAAATCAATAAAATCATAATACATGTTAAAATCATTACATAATCTACGAAAAGGAAAATTACAACCATAGTTTGTTCTATAAAAATCTAAGGAAAAAGGACGATAGTGCCGTGAAAATCTTGCTGGAATACTGAAATTTAGGTTACAAAGCAAAAACTCGGAATCGATATCACCTTTAACCAGATTATAGACAAAACAAACGCCTAACACAGCCCTTCTACGTTCCAAAGTTGAGAGTTTTATCAGACCTAATCTAGCCTCATAAGATGGAAACCCATTGGCATAATCCCATCCTAAGCCACGTAAACAGAATAATAAAAACTGCTTCTGCACAGACTCTATTGAATCACTATGACAACGATAGTATGGATTCCAAATAACAGACGCGTACTCCAAAATAGGCCTAACAAGTGAAATGTATAGCAGTTTCGTTATATAAGGATCAGTGAATTCCCTAGCCCATCTTTTCACAAAACCAAGAATAGCCCGAGCCTTGCCAATCACCATACTAATATGATCAATAAAAGACAGTTTAATATCCAATAATACTCCCAAATCAAGAAATGAAGTAACAGTTTCCAAAGGGCAAGAATTAATCACATAAGTGGACGAAACTACGTCCCCGCGAGAGAAAACCATGCACTTACACTTTCTCAAGTTAAGATCCATCAAATTAGTCCCGCACCAAGTTACAAAGGAATCAATATTTCGCTGAAGAACAGCCTGACCATGGTCACCATCAAAAGTATAAAATAATTTAACGTCGTCAGCATACATCAGAATATTACAATCAGAAATAGCACAAGGAAGATCATTAAGAAACAATAAAAACAGTAAAGGACCCAAATGGCTACCCTGCGGAACACCAGAAGTAACATAAACAGTCTTAGATAATACATTCCTAAACAATACCCTCTGAGTCCTAAGGGAAAGATAGGAGCCCAGCCAACGATGAACAGTATCAGGAATACCGATCAATGACAGCTTATGAAGCAAAATTCCATGATCAACCCTATCAAAAGCCTTACTGAAATCAGTATAAATTACATCAGTCCGAGCCCTGGCAAGAAAACCCATGAAAACATGCGTAGTAAATTCAAGAAGATTAGTGACAGTCGACCTACCTTTCAAAAAACCATGCTGGAAAGGGGATATTAAAGATCTCGTATTAAAAAAGAGGTAATCAGTCAGCAGTTTCTCCTTTAACTTGGGAATAGCACTGAGTTTGGCAATACCCCTGTAATTGGAAATATTGGATCTATTACCCGACTTATGCAAAGGAATTATAAACGAACTCTTCCAAATAGATGGAAAATGACCAGCCCTCAGAAGCCCATTAAATATAAAGGTCAAAGGACCACTCAATACAACAGCGCACTTCTTTAAAATGCAGGCCGGTATCCCGTCAGGGCCTGGTAAGTATGTAAGTTTCAGTCCAGACAAAGAATCAAGAACAGACTCCTCATCATTGTCTCCGGAAGCTTTTCCCTGTATGTAAAATAAAAGTTGGATTGTAAATATAGTTGTATGCCCGTGTAATTAGGTGGGGATGGGATGGGTTAGAGATGCAGGTAATATGTTGTTTGGTTGTATGTGTACGTTGTCCGATGTTAGGTGATAGGTAGTCAAAGGAAGTCCGCAGTAGTCATTGGATTCAGCCACAGGTCAATGGGTCGTAGGGCTGTCGGCTTTGCTGGACAGCTAAAAATGTGCACCGTGTCGTGTGGTGCCTGGTTGCATGAAGGGCAGCTATCTGAGGTTCCAGGGATGATCCTAGCCCTATAGCTATTCAGTGTATTTGAATAGCCTGATCTAAGTTGGGCAAGAATGGTCCTGGTAACCCTAGGTAGCCGCCTTTCGGAATCGGAAATAGGTGGAGGATGCCGATTTATGACCCTGTTGTAGTTGAGTTGATGTCTGGCTGTCCCGACCGTTGTCTGATGTAGGGAGTTTTGTGCCTAACAGCCTAACAGACTGGAGGTCAACTATTGATGGAATTAGGTGGGTAATGTCCGGTTTATAAATCGTGAAGTCTCGTCTTATGTTGCGGGGGGAAGGGTTGTTATTCATAGCTGTACGATGGTTGGGATGGGTAGGTAGGTAGCAAGCAATAAGGTATTGCTTGGTCAGCAACTCGTTATGTCTCTTAACTGTCAGCATTTCAGACTCTTCGTGGAGGTGGTCGATACTGGTCATCATCACGCACCCAGTGGCTATTCGCAGGGCGTTATTCTGTGGTCACTCCTCAACTATGCTGCTCCAATTTGGCCATCATTCTTGAGCGACACACATCATTCTTGGCGGGCACTACAGACAACACAGAATAATGCCCTGCGAATAGCCACTGGGTGCGTTCCCACGACAATCGGATCTTCGCTCCGGAACGACCCGATCCACGATCGGCCAAGGATTGTCAACCCAGCGAAAGCTGTATCAACATTTTGGGGTTGTTAAGACTACTGCACTGCAATGATGTCAGTGACTGCGCTGTGAAGTCTGTTGCAGAACTATAAGATTGCTAAACGGGGCGCTTATCTGATAGGGGAAGTTAATAGAGGCACATTGCAAGTCGAAGTTCTCTCGTCCTTGCTGTGAAAAAACTGTTGAAGGCTTTGAATTAAGACCCTCCTTAAAGGAAAAGGTTTTGGCACTGTTCTGGTACAGAAGTTAGGTCGATCGTTATACATACGAGTACATACATACATAACACTATGCGAAAAAATAAAAAAAAAAAAAATTAATACACCCGCCTAATGACATAGTGTAGGTCGTGAGTTTTGTTGAGTAGATCTCAAAAATATTTTTTTTATGTTTCTCGAACCCTCCAAACTTTTTTTATTTGAAAAAACTGTTTTTTTTTAGACTTTACGCACAAATTTCTGGATTATTCAAATATTTCTGATCCGATTTCCAAAATTTAAATCTTGTTGGAAAGGGGAGAGATGGACTTTTAAAACGGTATACATATATCTATTATTTGACTTAATATACTATGCGAATTGATGAGGTAAACTTTGGAAAATGCAAATTTTTTTCATATTTTTTCAAGTTTGTCCGTTCATAGAGCAAACTTTACTTAAAAAATATGAAATAAGTGATGACATTCTGAAAGTGCATTATCTTGTGAAGAGATTGGCATTTCGTTTGATCAAATCGGACAAAAATTACCGTAGTTATTATATAAATAGTATAACAGACGTGTTATATTTTTTATATATGTCATCTCATCAAATGAACTTTTAGTTCAAAAATTTTCAGAATTTTTGATGGATCTTGATTGTTTATCACAAAATGTGTCAATTTCACGTTTGAGCGACAACCAAAGGTTGGCCAATGTTTGCGCAAAGAGAAATAATAATATTTGCAAAAAACACAAATATTAGCCGACTTCTGGAAGTCGTGCAAACGTTAGTCAGGTAATCCAGTACAGCCCCTGTGCTGACCAATTTCTTCTTTGATGAGTTCGGTGGAATTTGGTCAGTACGCCAACTGCGCTTACCCTTGGCATCACAACGGGCCGCTATACGTGCTCAAGTGAGCTTTGTTATCAAAGCTACCACTACAACCTAAAATAACCTAATCTAAGTAAGTAAGAAGTAGAACAAAGTGTACGGTGTCTAGCAGTCTATAACGGAATTGCTATTTGCAGACTGCTTTTTCAAATGGGACACCATAAAGCAGAGTTCCACCGCGGTCTGATAGAAATTTCTAGCTATGACCACAATTAATATTCATTATACGCCTAAGTAAACAACATTTTTTGACATTTTTTTGTGTCTTAAAATCTGTGAATTCATGAAGGTTTTTAAAATTAAAATCTTTTTTATTCTTTTAATGCTTTTGTAAACTTTATGTGTGTGTGTGTGTAAGTGCAAAATAACCTGCAATTTTTACTTTGTTGCACTCTCCTGTACAGGTACTGTATTAAATTTTTTCCCATTTTTTTTTTGTTTTCGCCTGTGATGATTATTTAAATTCCCTGGTTGGGTGTTGTAATCTTAAAAATATTTTAATGTTTTTTTTTTATTTTTATATCTTAATCAGTCGTAAAGTTTTATTTTTTTTCACCAATTTTTTCTGTACGAGATACTTGGCCGATTATTTAAAGATCTTTGAATACGTACGTAACGTTTTAAATGAATGAAGAAGAAAAAAAATGTGATCGAGAAGTGGAAAAAATTGCAAATTTCAATTAAATTGAACACATGCATTGCTGATCAATTAATATGCAAATGTAAAGACAATAAAAACAAAAAAAAGGAATCTGTCGCACCTTCATCACAACGATACCCCAAACCCCAAACTCCAAAAGCCAAACCAAACCAAAGCAAGTCAAACAGTAGCTTGCAACGCTGTTTGCAACATGCCACTGACAATAGCATGAAAAACAATACGAAACGAAAAAGGCCAAAAGAAACAAAAACTCCCCTTTAAAGAAAAGCGTTTT
The DNA here is from genome assembly GCA_927399465.1 of Sarcophaga caerulescens. NCBI lineage: Eukaryota > Metazoa > Arthropoda > Insecta > Diptera > Sarcophagidae > Sarcophaga > Sarcophaga caerulescens. Next base: position 104,250,794 of record OV656872.1, on the reverse strand, counting down.
ACGTAGACAATCTCGCTGTGGCCATAACAGTACTAACTACTGTTGCAGCTAAAAGCTGTCATCGTCGTTTTTTTATCTTAAAGATACAAAGGAACACAAAACTGGAGTGGAAATTCAAAACAAAAAAAAACAAAAAAAAAAAAAAAATACGTTTAAATATGCAAATAATGTGTTGACAACTTAATTCTGTGGCTCGTATTTAGAGCGGCATTTCAAATTGAAATGCACTTGTGGTAGCCGAGTTTTTTTTTTCTGCCACCAAATAAAAAAAATCAATTAAAATTCATGGCAAAACAGACATACATACAGGCAGACAGACAAACAGACAAGAAAACAAATCTTAAAGAAAAGAAAAAAAAACAGAATTTTACGCAACAAAGATATCCAATGCATATGCATGGATGGATGGATGGATGGCTAGATGGAGCACAACAAAACGTTTTAACAATTGCAAGAGATTGCCAGCCAGCCAGCTAGCCAGCAGGCCAGCTAGCCAGAGTTTTTTATTAAGACGCGGCTAAGAAAACGAGACAAAACGTGCCAGTGTCAGTGGTGATATCTCTTGCAATTGTTGTTGTTCAAACAGTAGCGCACAAACACAATAAGGCCAAGTAGTTTTGTTCAGTCAGTTTTTTTTTTTTTTTTTGTTGCCTCGCAATATGTCTTGTGACTGACTGACCCGACTAAGGCTTTTGACCACAAACATGGACCCTGTTCAGCTGTCTGTGTCTGCCATTTTTCTGCCATTCATTCATTCATGTTAAGAAGGATGCTGTTTAAGGGTACGGTTTCACGTAATACGGTTAAATTAGAGAAAACTTATGCTACAGAGATGACTGGCAAAAATCTTTCCTTAATCCCTTCAGTTTATTTTGTAAACATAATTGACCAATTAATACTGACAAAATTATGTTACTAGGCATCAGATTAAACTCAGTTTGGATTATAATCTGCACTTAATTTTTAACTTTTAAAAACGTTTAAAATATGAGCTAGTAGTAGATTGCAAATACAGTGGGACATCGATTATCCGTGATGGTCGGGACCGGAAGCATTCTGTATAATCGATATTCCCGGTTAATTGAGTACCAATTTTGGCTAGTTTTTTAATAGATATTGTTTATGTCTGACGATCGATGATTCCCACCTCTGGCGACATAAACAGGATTGGCATCGACAATTTGGCAACAGAGGGCGCTGTTGTCCAAAATAAAGCTTTATATTTTTAATTTTGTTTTGTTCATTTTAATTGCCTTTTACATTCGCTTTTATAACATCCAGAAGGATGCAACCTAATTTGTCTGCTAATTTATTCTACTTTCCTTTGGTGTTTTTGTGGTGTAGTTGTGCATTGGAAGCCTTCTAATTTTTGGCTCTTTTTTTATAGTGTCCCGAAACTGTGATAGACGACAATCCCCCCCTATACAGTCCACGATTTAACAGATATTTTTATTAGTTAATAAATGAATATTTACATATTTATATAAAAACTAAATAATTCAAGGATTTTATATACATACATGTTTCAAAAATATAAAAAAAAAAATTTTGTCAGAAAACAGTGAACAGTAGATAAGGATTTCGTATACTAAAGAGGGAATTCCCCTTTTTCGCTTGTTTGTCCAAAATAATAAAAAAAAATTTTTGTTTATTATCACGGATAATAGAGGTAAATCACGGTTAAATCGATCCAAAATAAAATTAAGTCGATGCAAAAAATTTTCTTTTTCCATCCCGGATAATTGATGTTCCCGGATAATCAAGGTCCTACTGTAAAACAAAAATAAATTTGAGTTCAGTTTTAATTAAAATTCTTTATTATTCGCACAATTCTGTCTGCCACTGCTCACAACTTTATGTATACAACTACAATTGCTTTGTTTGTTATTCTACTGTTTACACCCTTTGCATAAAGAATAACAATTACTAAACAATTGTTCGACTGATCTCTGTAACGGAGATCTTCAAACCACGATTACTCTCTTCAAACACACCGCGTCTTCACACAAGACTGACTGAACTTTTACTAACCAAATGCAGTACGAGAGCAATCACTACAAGATAGAGACTTGGCGCTAGTGTAGTACACCAGATCTATTCGATGGTTAACAAACTGAATCTTCTAAAACACATTTGCAGAGAATGGTAGAACGGTAAATGAAGTTGGAAATACAACTTAAGCAAGAAGGTGTCAAACTATAACGCCCAAAGTGACGGAACCATCTTACAGGCACACATACATACAACGCATTCAACGCCTACATTCTCTGTGTGCTTCTCCAAATTTATGAGAGTTGGTTCTTCACAGAGCATACATATAACGAGGAAAGGAAAGAGATTGTATATCAATGTCTCAGAAGAATTCTTAGGGTATTTTGGCAATGATATTTATGCTTATCCATGAATTTCTTCTGTTTCTCCGGAAAATGGCAGATTACTAGTCAGAATGGCTACTACTCTGTTATGTGATTCGATATATAGCCACTATTAGATGGGAAATTAGGAAAAAATTCCACTCCTTTTCTTATATTTTTTATGTGATCTCTACCTTCAAGGTACATTGCCCGTCATCTAGGCCTTCCCGTTCTTGATATCGTTAACTAAAGTATCTAGGCTTAGTACAAATGACTTTGCTTGGTATATGAGTGAGTCGGGGTGATTTGAATCTCTTTTTTTGGATTGCCGCCTTTTAATTGAATCGATGGGCGTATGTGTGAATCTCACACGTTTTTATGTGAGGTGACTGTATCTAATCTAACTTAACATGCGTGCATAATCAATAATACATCTCAGAGATCAGCAATGAGTATTCAAAAAGATGAGTAGAATCGTATCATACTCATAATTTCTGATACTTATACGCCTTCATAGTTATTTTAATATCATGGAACCTCTCTCTACTCATATCAGAGATCAGCAACGAGTATTTAAAACGATGAGTAGATTCGAGTCATACTTATAATTTCAGCTACTTATACGCATTCATACTTATTTTAATATCATACTCATACTACTCATATTCAAAGTTAGAAATACTCATCGTACTCATACTTAACAATACGCATGATGTTGTTGATTTCGACTCTCCATGATTCAACATATATACGAAGCACAAAATAAGTATGATCCGAGTACGAACACCACAATACTCGCTAGAAGGTTGTGTGTGTGCTTTGCTTGCTGTCTTTGGCTTTTCTTTTCTCTTCTTTTGTAAATGCAACAATAACTACTACTGTAAATTTTTATGAATGATTCGAGTCACTCGAATCTCATTTATAAGTATTATAAGTATTTTTCTAAATTTATGAATCTGAATGAGTAGGCGCATGAATCAAACAATGAATCGAATGTTGTGAGTTTGATGTCAACGTTGTACTCATACTCATTGTAACCTATACTTATAAATCAATGTTGTAGCGAGTACGAATGAATCAGAGTGGTTGAATTTTAATACTCTTGATTCATTCATACTCAAAATTTCATAAGTACCTATGAGTAGCGATCTCTGACTCATATTCAAAGTTTGAAATACTCATCATACTTCATACTTAACAATACGTATGATGTTGATGATTTCGACTCAACATATACAAGAATCACAAAATAAGTATGATTAGCGTACGAACACTAAAATACTCACTAGAAGGTTGTGTGCTTGCTCTGCTTGCTCGAATTCGAGTGACTCGAATTATTCATAAGTATTTTTCTAAAGTTATGAATCTAAATGAGTAGGCTGGCTTATGAATCAAACATACATAGTTCGAATGGTATGAGTTCGATGTCAACGTTGTACGCATGCTCATTGCAACCTGTACTTATAAATCAACGTTGTAGTGATGAGTACGAATGAATCAGAGTACATAGTTAAATTTCAATATTGTTGACTCACTTATATTCAAAATTTTATGTGTGCTTTTATGAGTAGCGAAAAACGATTTATTTACTGAATCTCTGATACATCTATTCATAGAGGAAAATTTGGGCGAGTCCAACAAACTTTTCGTAGGCCTTCTAAGAAATTTGTGCGTACACCCCTATTTACTACCCTCAAGGAAGTAGAAGAGGAATGAAAGATCAAAGGCTACCTGGCAAATGAGCTACAGCCCACTACAGGAAAGAAACTTAACCTGTAATAACATCGATTAACTTCAAGAAATAGCTGCACGTGGACAAAGATAAGAGACAGAAGCATAGAAGCATCATCGTAAACAGATGACGACTAGGCAAGTAAGGCAAGATAAGCTAATGAGTCTGGCCTCGTTGAAACTGAGCCTTTATGAACATTTAATGCCGCTTATTTGATCGGTTTTTGTTGTTGTTTTTTTTTTGTATTTATTTTGAGAGACTGCTTATCTGCGACACTTTTTGCACGTTTTTAACGTTGCAGTTAAAGGAGCGTTTTCGGTTGTTGTTTGTTTTTATTTTGATTTTTTGTTTTGGATTTACGTTTCTTTCATTTCATTTAAAATGTTGCTGTGAAGATTTATTTGTTGTTGTTGTTCTTGTGTTGTTGTTGTTCTTGTGTTGTTGTTGCTATTGATATTGCAGCTTGGGTTTTCTGTTGATGTTGTGTTCTGGGCTTATTCGAGTTCATAGCTACTGTAAGTATTTTAATGATTTCCTTAGATTCCCTTTTTAACAGTAACAACAACTACCACTAGCAACAACAACGATAAAAACAAAAAAAAAACCTTTTAACCAATTTAACGGCCAAAAAGCAAAGCAAAACAAAAAGACATCGAGACAACGAGTCATTATGTCTGGTTGATTTCCCGTTTTTTTTTTTTTTTTTGAAATTTTTCCCTTTTTATGTCTCTCCTCCTAGTGGAACACTTTTTAATGGTTCCCATTGAAAAGGTGACAAATATTTGAATTCCTTTTTAGAAACAATTCTCGTGTTTTTTTTTTTTTTTTTTGGCCACATCCATACATTTTAATGAGTTTCTTTTTTTTTTTTTTTTTTTGGTAACGTTTAACGTCTTTTTTCTTTTTGTTTGTTTTTGTTTTTGTTTTTAACACCCCAAATCCCAGAGGAAGAAACAAAAAATAAAATCCACTCGGTTTCGAGTTTTAATCTCGTTTTTTTTTTCTTTAAAGATTTCTGATTTGTTTTCTTAAGAGGGGGATTCGCTTTAGTTTTTGTAACGCGCGTGAATTTGACGCAAACGCATTAAGGTCTTGTTGTTGTCATTTGGCTTTTAGCCTGGCAGTTAGCCAGATTAAAGTTGGACAACGACGGACAACAACAAGAAAATATTGCCTCTTGATATCACATGTTTTTATTGACAGGTATTTTAAATTTAATGGCGCTTAATTTAAATGTTTCTTGTAGCATCATCACCAACCAACCACTCTCTGCCACCAGCTTTAATACAATTTTAAGTGAAAATATTTTAATTTTTCTTTGAATTCTTTATAATCACAACTTAAGCTACAGTTTTCGAACACTCTCTGCCAGATTTAAATGATTCACAAGCATTCAAAATAATTTTTTTTTTTTTTTTGAATTTTTAATTCCATTTAGCCGCCAATGATGAATTTGTAATTATTTGGAGTAATATTGAGAGAAAATCTTTTCGAATACTTCTTTCAAAGGCTTACTTAACCGTAGATCGAACTTTGTATCAAAAATGATACATTTCAATTTTTGAAATTATATAACTTTAATTCGGAAAACGTTAGATGCCTGATATTTTTAGAATTCGTAGGAATTGTTATCGTCATTATTTTAAAACAAATAAAAAAAGAAAATTTCAAACAGGGGTGGACAAATTCAAAAACTTCATAATTCTAGCTTATGTATCATTTTTGATACATACAACTTTCCTAGCGATTCTTTAGTGTAATGTTTGAAATTTTTTTAGGTCTTCAAAGATTTTGTGAAGTTTTATCGTAAATAATACATTATTTATGGTATTTGAGAAGAAATTGAAAGTTAAGTGTTGGATGAAAGTGAAAAGGTTGAATTTTCTGTTCATGATATATTATTCATATTGACTGCAGTAGTCGTAGTCTAGTATGTAGCGTATTAGCTTATTAGATGTCAGACCAAGGTTCAAACTCAGGACAGTTATTTCCAATTTACAACGGAAGGTTGTAATGACCGATTATATACTATGTACGTATGTAATATTCCTGCTGCTGAAGACTCTAAAGAAGAAGAAAACAGGAGCTCGTCTTATGAACTGACGAAAGTATTGGCAGCAACAAACATGACAATAGGATGTTTATCGCCTAAGATGGTACTACTTGGAACAGAGAACCGCATTCCTTTAGCAGTTAGGGAAGAGAAAATATTACCAATCTTCACGCAGATTGCTAGCAGCTGTTTCCTAAAATGTCGTAGAGTCTTTCTTACTGCTCTTCTCATATTTATCTCACGTGACAGACAAACATTAGAAAAGTGTTTCGTCTAGCTTTTAATAATCCCAATGATTTTGTCGCTCTAGATTAGTAACAAATTGAATTTTATGGTCGTTATAAATTTTTGTGGTCCACCGAAATAGAATTGGCAGTTTTAGATTCAAGTACATGCTACATGTGTAGCAAGTACATACAGTTGTACTTGGGAAACCTGTATCCGGGAAATCAGAAAGGACTCAAAGGGAGAGAATTGTTATTGACATAATCGATGTTCTATTTCTACGGGAAACTTTTTTTACCTCAAAAGACGTTGACAACAAATTTTTCTAACGAAATATAACAATGGTTTGTACCATCAGGTTTCAGCCAGCCCTCAATTGAGAGTGTTACTGATATGAGTGGCAATAAGCTACCCCATCTAAACAATTGGAAATTTATAAATCGCTGCAAAGCAAGGGTGCTAGATGTCAAATTATTGCCATTTAGATAAAAATAAAACCAAGCTGGCATGAAGTGTTTGATTTTTACATAAAAAACAATGCTGCAATGTACATCATGTCAAAAATTTTGGCGTAAATTTCATAAAAGTGATAATAAAATGTAACAATATAAAATAGTTTTATTAAAATGAATTAAAATAAATCAAAATATTAAATTTTTTTAACAAAATCTATCAATAATCGTGAAAATACTATGTACTACAAGTATGTATCAAAAGTGATACATAAGCTAGAATTATGAAGTTTTTTTAAGGCTCGATCTACGGTTAAATGAATAGCGTACAAATGATAATTTATTTGGAATCCTTGTAGCTAGGATTCAGAGATCAGCAATGAATCGTTTTTTCGCTACTTATAGGTACTTATGAAATTTTGAGTATGAGTGAGTCAAGAGTATTAAAATTCAACTACTCTGATTCATTCGTATTCACTACAACGTTGATTTATAAGTACAGGTTGCAATGAGTATGCGTACAACGTTGACATCAAACTCATACCATTCGAAATATGTTTGATTCATTCGAGTGACTCAAATCATTCATCAAAATTTACAGTCTTAGGCCCGTTTTCTCAATGTGTCGACAAACTGCCAGTTACTAAATGTCGACATAAATTTATTAGACTGATAAACTGTCCGTTAACAATTTTGGTTTTCTCAATATACCGACAAAAACATTATTTTCATTTGGCAATACCTCTCAAAATTGTTGTGAAAGTTGGGAACCCTGTCTTCAAGTGACAACTTATTAACATAAATCAGCTGTTTTCCAATGTTTTCCAATCACCTTTGAAAATTTGGATATTCGAAAAAATGCATCCACAGTAGCTGTATGCGGTTGATTAAATTTAATAAAATCTCCGGATAGAGCTGCTATTGCCTCAGAGATGTCTCTTACTGTCCGGCAAGCAGAAGATACGCTTACTCCACAAAAATCTTCCGCCGTTATAAGAAAATTGCCAGTGGCATAATATCGTAATGTTAGCAACAGTTTGATTTCGGGCGTAAGAGCATGATTTCTGTCCGTCATTGAGGAAATTTTGTCGGTGATCATATCAAGAATCATTTAAATGTTGCCTTTGACAGCCGGAATCTTTTGAAAAATTCATTATCATCCATGTCAGCTAGGCAGTTAGGCCTGGCATGATAAACTCTTTCAACATTTACTTGGAACTCATGTTCTTCGAGTTCATCCTCCATCAAATTAATGTTTATTCCTCTCTATTAAACATTTTTTTCTAAAATCTATTTTATTTTTTCAAAAACTCAAGGTATTGCCACATAAAAAATATAAACAGCAGTCAGCTGATTGAATTTATCTGTACAACAAATAAATAACCGGTAGATGAGGGCTGGTTAGTTTTGCGACAAAATAAAAGCAAATGAGACATTGAGAAAACCAAATTTCTTTAATCTGCAGTTTTTCGTTGGGAAAAAAGATAATCGCCTAATGAGAAAACAGCCCTTAGTTATTGTTGCATTTACAAAAAAAAAAAATTGACACATAAGCAGCAAAAAGAAGAGCAGCAAGCAGAGCAAACACGCAACCATTTAGTGAGTATTTTAGTTTTCGTACGCGTTTCATACTTATTTTGTAATTCGTGTGAATGTATGTTGAGTTATGAAGAGTCGAAATCAACATCAACATCATACGTGTTGTTAAGTATGAAGTATGATGAGCACTTTAAACTTTGATTTGATGAGTAGAGAGGGGTTCCATGATATTAAAATAAGTATGAATGCGTATCAGAAAGTATCAAAAATTATGAGTATGATTCAATTCTACTCATCTTTTTGATTACTCATTGCTGATCTCTGATTCACCGATGAATTTGTAATTATTTTGAGTCATATTGAGAGAAAATCTTTTCGAATACTTCTTTCAAAGGCTTATTTAAATGAATAAAGTCAGGATTACAGTCTAGTTTCTTAGGCTATACATACTGTGGGTGTTAATTTTATCTACGAGTACCGGAATCTACACTTTTAACGTCGAATCTGAATGACAGATTTCAGAAGATTTTTTATGGCAATTTTTTTTTTTATCAGTAGACTACTGGGAGGGAGTAGTCATCGAAAGAAATAATTTTTTTTTAAAACATCAGAGTAGAGAAAACTCAGAAGTCTTGTCTAGTAAGCTAACAGATTACCCACTAGAATACGGTGACACATTAGTAAGTAGTGTGTTGGCTTACTAGACAAGATTTATGAGTTTAAACCTCTACTCCGAGTTCAAATCCCAAGTCAGACATCAAAACGAATATATGAAAATATTTCTTCGGCGACTTCCTCTCAGCAGATTTCTGGTAAAAACTCTGAGAGTAAATAAACCTGCCATGAAAAAGTTTCTCAAAAATCTGTCGTTCGGAGTCGACTTTAAACTGTAGGTCCCGCCACTCATGTATAGAAATTAATGCACACAACATAAGTGGTGTGAGAAACTAGGTCGTAATCCTTACTGAAGGGTTGTAATGACCAATTATGTATGTATGTATTAGTATCGGATTATTCATTTAGTAGTTCAAAAACTCCTGGCAATCTGGCAAGGCTGTCAAATATCTCCTATATGTAGCTTCATTTACTTCGTGAAAAACCGAAAAACTTATCGAAACAATTAAAACTGCGTCATAAAAAACGTGACTGCTTTTAGACTGTGAGTATGGTCCCTGTAATCGATTCGATCTACTGTGTAAGGGATTGCCAAGATTATAAAGTAATTTGAAGAGATTGAAAGTGTTACCGGAGTGTGTAGGCCCCTATGCATTATTTAAATGTACGCACATCTGCCGAATATATTGCTTCTATTAAAGAAAGTGTGACGGATAATTTGAATTTTTCGTTTTCAACGTCTTTTTGTGATGTTTTGTGATTTGTTCAGTTGACCGTTGTCAGCGCCATAGATATACTGATTGAAGGTTAGAGAAGTACGCATTCAATCTTGATTGTTCGAATAAAATTTTCTTCGATGTTGGAGCTTATATTTCTTACTCGAAGGTGAATATCAACGAGCAAGATTGTTCCACATAGGGCATGGAGAACTTAGAAGTGATTGTGGTCTTGAGACGTCATTGGATTGTATTTATTTTAGAACGACCGAAGAAGACCGACTTTTTTTAGGACTGTAATTGAAACCATAAACTTTTTTCCAGCATATTCACTACGTAGTCTATGTGCTAAATGATTACTTAGCTTCTTTTAAGTCATATTTATTCGTTTTCCTTTTTTGTTTTTTTTTTGTTTGTTTTTCGAGTGTTAATAGATTTGTTAATTTCCTTTTTGATAGTCATTCGACCGTATCTTGTTTATTTGATCACAAAAATGCTAGTGATACTCTACACCCTATATGTGGTAAACGTTCTGACGTTTGAATTGGTTTGAAGAAACATATTATATTGTTACGTTTTTACCTTTTTAAAAACGTTTAAATATGAGTTCGTTAATTGCAAACCAAAGTAAAAACAAATATGTGTTTTATTTCAATTAAACTCTCTTTATTGTCCACACTTTCTTATATGCCACTGTTCACACTTAACCGATACAACAATAATTACTACAATTTATTGCCTGTTCACTATTATTCACACACAACTATTAGCTCGCAACCGATATCTTCAAACACGACTATTTAGTTCACACGCAACTTCACTCAAGACTGACTCAATTACAACTGACTTGCTCGTCTGCTTTGTCTTGCCCTTTTATAGTCCAACACGAACAGTACATCGAACGTTCTTGAAGAAGAACGTTCGCGGTTTTGTATTCTCGAAAACTCTATGGCGATTACATTATTTGTTGTTGCGGTTGCATACTTGTCTGTCCCTTTTTCTCTCATACTTATTGTAGCTGGTTTACCTATAAGTTCGCTGTATGTGTTAATGTGTATTTGTGTCGTGTGTATTGTGTACGCATTGTCACTTGTTGTTGTAGCTTTTGTTTTTATGTGAAACGATATTAGGTCGTTTCGATCTTCGTAACAATATATTATATTATATTTCGATAAAATTTAAAATGTAGCGATATTTGGATCTATCTATAGACTGATAGCTATGGTATCAAGGATTCCAAAACAGTTATCGTAACGTTTAGGTAACCCTTCAGACCGAAGATATAGCCGACTGAGCTATTTGAATTCTTCAAATAACCAAAAAATGTGCCCTGTATAAATCGGGCTAAATCGGATTAAGAATGGACTTGTGGGAGATATAGACCTAGTCTCGGACCTAGTGGGCTGGCTGGCCATGGTATCAAGGATTCCAAAGCAGGTTTCTGAACTTTACTTGGGACCGGAGATATAGGCGACGAAGCTAACTTTTTTTTATACATATGATCAAGAAAAGCCAAAATAGGATAAAAAATTAAATTTTGGAGAAGTGAACTTAAAAATTGTAATAATTCTCATTGAGTTAATATGCCTTTATATATTATAGATTCAACAAAATGTCATGTTGTCATGTTTTTCGCAAGTTGTATTTCTTTGGTAGATGTTTTGCATTTTTTGGTTGCTGACTTGCATTTTCTTGGCCCATGACTTGTTTTTTTTAGGTAAGGAGTGCGCACGAAAAAAACTGGACTTACACTTTTCGTTATAGAAATATAAAACTAAGTGGCGGATTTTTTTTCGTTTTATATTTCAATTAAAGTAAATAATATTTGAATTCTTTTGAGGATAAAATTTTTTTCTGACAAAGGTCTCCAAAGGCATCCAACTTTTTGAGCCACTTTTCTTCCAGACATGTTAGGTGCTTTTTTGAAAAATACGTATTATTTTACTTGGTTTGTTTTGGTCGGCAAAAATCCTTTTTTTCTTCCACTTCCACGCTTTCTCTCAATACTGAAAGACTCCTTATATTGTTTTAAGTATTACCTTAGAAACTGTTTTTTTTTTGTTAACACCTGCGAGCCTAGCAATCGTTTTTTGTAAGCGGCACGGTTTTTCATTGAAAATTTCAATTATTTTTTTACGACATGCTTGTTGGGTGCCCATTTTCAAAAACCTAATTTTGCTATTGCAATGACATTTAGCACGTGGATTTTGAAACAGATGACTAACAAAAACAATGTAACGGTATTCATTTTTTTCAATTATGATAAAAGTTATAAGCTTAAAAGTAGGCCCATTTTTTTTTGTGCGCACTCCTTAGATGACTGGCATTTTTTGTGTCGCTGACTTTCATTTTTTGATCGATGACAGGAAATTTTTTTTGGTTGATGACTGGCGTTTTTTTTGTTGATGACTGGCATTTTTTGTGTCAATGACTTGCATTTTTTAGCTCGATGACTTGCATTTTTTTGCTCGATGACTTGCATTTTTTTGCTCGATTACTTCAATTTTTTGATGTCGATGACTTGCATTCTTTTTGGTTTTTTTTTTTGGCTCATTTGAAGGAAGCAATTAGCTTCGTCGCCTATATTCGGTCACAAGGGATACCCGACCATAACAAAAACTGTTTTGTAATCCTTGATCCAATAGCTATCCATCAGAATAGGTCAGAAAACAGCAACTTTTTAAATTTGATGGAATTCAAAGGTCGAACTTTGTGTTTCTCTGTTTCTCCAATTTATCACTATTTTTGTGATTTTAATCGATTTTCTTTCTTCTCTTTTCTAAATTTCTCAATTATGTTAACTGTTAACATAGCATTCACTGTAAAGATATTAACTTTCGTGGCTAACTTTGTACAAATTATAAACTGAACTAGTAAACACACAGTTCAAATTGCCTATTTCATTAGAGTGCACTCTTGTGTAGTAGTTTAGGATGTGACTGCATTTTGGATAGCTGGTTGTAGGCGATGTAAATAGTATGGAAGGGACTCAAGGACTTTAGTATTTTTTGCAACGCTTGAAACAACAGTCTTGTTTCTTGTGGACTTCTTCTATTTGATAGGGTGTCTCTGACTTCAACTTGTCTGTCTCTGGCTCATGTATTTGTTTATTTATAAAAAAAAAACTTTAATTTATTGTATGTATTGTTGTTGTTGTTATACATATTATTACAACATTTATTACTATCATTATACAACAACACAGAACAAAAGCAAAACAAGAAAAACCGAAATTCTGTTCTGTTTATTCAATTTTTTTTCTTTTTCATTACGAGTGTGTGTACTATTATGGTCATTGTGTTATACGTTATTGCAATTACGTTACGTAGTGAATGAGTAAAGGAGTGAGCAAGTAAGTGAGCAAGTAAGTGAGTGAGTGAGGGAGTGATTGATATCACAATTTAACAAAAAACTCTACTTAGAGTACCAACCAAAAATAGCAGTAAAAAAAACAATGACAATAAAGGGCCATATTGTCATAATGTCCACAAATTTGTAATCCAAAGTTTGATTGTCATCAATAATCAAAATGTGTGGTCCTGAGAGGGGGAAGGGCAGTAGACAAATTAGAAATAATTGTTGTTATTTTTGTATCGTAATATTATATACTAGTTTAACTGAAACAATACGGTTTTGGTTTTGTGCTTTTTTTTTTTTTTTTTGGTTTTTCTTCTAATGTAATCAAATGGTTATCTATGGTTATTCTAATACTCATATGATGGAAGAGTCATATTCATGTGAAAATGTTTACTTCTATAAAGAATACAAGCTTTGATAAAATACGAAGGCTTTCCCAAAATAAAATGCCCGTCACATTTAGGGATGCAAACAATACATCGATGTTATCGAAACATCGATGTTTTACACATAAATTTCGATGTTTAACATCGATGTTTTTATGAACGATACATCGGCGATACATCGGCGTTTACTAACGATACATCGGCTTATGCTGACGGCCAAAGAAAAAGTAGTCAGTTACCTTAATAAATATGTTAGAGAATATTGTTACGCAAGAATAATCGAAACGACCTATTATCGTTTAACAATAAAAACAATAAGCAAAAGCTACAAAAACAAAGACCATGAGTATGAAAGAGATAGAAAACCCAAGCACAACGAAAGCGAAGGCAACAAGAGACAATATGTACACAATGCACATTAACAAATACATCGAACATCTTCTAAATAAACCAGCAACAACAAGCATGAGGGATAGACAAGTAAGCAAACGCAACAACAAACAACGTAGTCGCAAAAGAATTCTCGAGAATGCGAAACCTCGAACATTCCACTTCGAGAACCATCATCAGACTGAAGACGTTCGCATATAAAAGGGCAAGACAAGGCAAGCAACCAGTCAGTTGTAATTGAGTCAGTCTTGAGTGAAGTTGCGTGTGAACAACATAGTCGTGTTTGAAGATATCGGTTGCGAGCAATAGTTGTGTGTGAATAATAGCAAGCAATTAATGTTGTATCGGTTAAGTGTGAACAGTGGCACATAAAAAAGTGTGAACAATAAAGAAATAATTTAATTAAAATAAGACACATATTTGTTTTTACTTGGTTTGCAATTAACGAACTCATATTTAAACGTTTCTAAAAAGGTAAAAACTCTACAACTTCTAATAATGACACATCTGATGATGACGAAAATAATTTACAATCTGATATTTGAAAATACCACAAACTGTTAACCCAGAAAAATATGAAACGAAAATCATCCTCTACTATAGACACTATTAGCGAAACGGAAGTACAAATGTACCTATCATCCCCGGTAACACCAATAAAAAGCGACGCAATCGTTATTTGGAAGGACATGAAATCTTTGTTTCCAAAACTTTCGCGAATTGCAATTCAATATCTCCCAATTGTTGCTACTTCTGTGCCAAGCGAGCGCTTGTTTTCGAAAGCTGGTGCAACAATAATACAAGAAAGAAATAGACTTTTGGGATCTAGGCTTTCAAAGCTACTTTTCCTTATCTCTATCTCAAAATTACTCAATCTCAATTTATAAATTAATTAATTATTTGTTCAACTAATTAATAACTGTGGAAATATACATACTCTTACGAAAATGGAAATGGTGTTATTAAAATAATACGCAAAAGCTCCAAAAACAACACAATGGACTTGAACACACATAAAATGATAAACAAAATGATAAGCAAAAAGCAAAAACAAAACAATGCAGTTGTTCACGTGATCAACGAATGAGTAAACATATAGCAACAAAAAACAACAGGCTTGTTTACAAGATCGATGAATAAACAAAAATAAAGCAACAACGTCTGCGTATAAAAAAAATATAGCAGAGAGATAAACAAACAAAACAACAACAACTCTGCCTGGATGAAAGTAAACAAGATACACGAACAACAAAAATGGAAACAAGTTGTTTACATTCAGTTAGAATTCAGTCAGCCGTGTATGAAGACACGTTATTCTCGGAGTTCGAGTTAAGTTAGTCGTGTGACGACGTCGCGTTGAATTGAGTGAGAATTCAACCAGTGGTGTGTGAAGATACGAGATCGAGTTATAATTCAGTCAGACTTGTGTGCAGACAAGTTGCGTGAAGAAAACAGTTGTTAGTGTGGTGCTTACAAAAAAGGTTGTGAGCAAAGAAGAATAACTAACAAGTGTTGTTGTTGCTTATAAAAAAAAAGGTTATAAGCAGAGAAATATCACGAACAAGCACATATTGTGAAAGTTATCATTGTATACGTAGAATAAGTTCGAACAGTGGCACGAAAGTTGTGCAGAAAATAAAGAATTGACTTAAAATTAAACACAGATTTATTTTTATTTTATTTGCAATCTACGAACTCATATTTTTAACGTTTTTTAAAAGGTAAAAACGTAACAATATTTAGAATCTCCTTTCGTATGATCCATTGACGAAAGGTCTATACAGTCTGCAATCACTGAAATTCAATCAACGATATAAAACATACTCTTCTGTAGCATATAAGTCAACAGAGAAAAACCTGATTATCACTGCCACCAGCTTTCGTAAATGTAGTCTTCGAAAATCAATTATGACAGCGGCAATCTAATCATTGGTGGGAGTTTAATTGCATCATGAGTGATCAGACATGGTATCTTTTTGTCAACGCCTTCAAAACAGATGTTCTGCAATGCTAGATGCTGTTCACTGTTTGAAGCGGTCCTTTTCTATCTTTGTCCTATCTATCTATCGTCGTCCTTATCACTTTCACATGGATATCGAGTTCAGATATTCCGACATAAAAGCGATACCTAAGCGGACTATCAAATACTGCCTAATAGTTGACAAAAATATAGTGTGTTGCTTGTCATGGATCTACTCCAGGAATTCGGGTAATGTGCAATCGTCTGAAGCTGCACTGAGAAGACCCAACAAATGCCTTGACCTTCACTGAATAACTTCGTCAGAATATTTCTTTGAAATTTCTTTCGGGGACAAGTTTACCCCAAAACGTAATAGAATGAATGAAGATTTAAAAGGTCGGTGCTAAGCCAAAATTTGGGGGTAGTTGCTGCGTTAGTGTAGGGGACTAGTGAATTAAGTTTAGGATGACTTACAATTGTAGTGCAATTTATAGTTCTGTAAGCTTATTTAAGCTTTTACCGAGTAATGGATGTGTTTATTCGGGTACACATACATAGATAGTTATGCCTTGTATGAATATCCGCAAGCTTTGCTAAATAAAATGCCCATCACATTCCATTGTGTTTTCATGAGTTCTTAGGAAAATTTTCGTATGAAGGCGTATGATTGATATTAATTATGGGTTTACTTTGTTAATTATATCATAACTTTAAAAGTTTTAAAGATAATTTAAAATTTTAAATGGCATATGAAAGGTAAGATTCTATGCTTTAAAACCGTATAGAAATCTTATTATTTCAATTGGTTTTCTATGCACAAAAATCACATTTTAAATTAGAATTTAAAGCTTAGAATTTAAGAGTCGATAATACATAATGCTTTACGTGTACAAGAGAGTAAGTGGCGAGTGGTGGTGAGTGGTTGGTTTATTAAATAATTTCAATGTCATGGTTAAAAATGCGTATGCGTGCCGGAATTACTGACTGGCTGGCTGTCTGTCTGTCTGTTTGTCTGTCTGTAAACGAATTTCTAGTTTAACAGGTCTATGGCTATGACTATGTCTACTACAACAACAACAACAACAAGCACAACTACAAGTATTTGGTAAAACTGTGGAAATTGTTTAAATGTAAGTCTACATGCAACATGAAAGCGGTATACAATAGACAGACAGAGAGGGAGCTAGACAGACAGACAGACGGACAGACAGAAATCATTCATGATTTCAAATTCAAAATAAATAAATGAATAACAACAACAACAACAATAGCAACAACAATATATGTATTTAAACAAAAAAAAAAAGAAAGAGCCATGTATTGTTGAGTAAAGCCAACAATAACTGAAAAACGCTTTAGAAAACACAGAAAAAACGCAACATGGCGTGTCCAAAATTATGCGAATCCTATAAAACGTACAATTTTTGTTGCTGTTTTTGTTGTTCTTTTTTTTTCGTTTTATTCCCCATTTTCAATACTTGAACAGAGAAAAAAGAAAAAAAAACCAAGAAACAACCCTAAAAACCAAATAACCGATCTAATACACCTAAAGAAAGAGACACACACACACATTTACACTCTCCCTCGCATGAATGAAACAGTAGGAGAAGAAGAGAGAGAAAGAGAGAGGCAATTGTTGGCTAAAAGTGCTATTAAGTAAGCGGCAGAGAGTAAAAGTAATTGAGTAGGATGATTATTTGCAAGTGAATGTGTTTGTATATGTATGTGTAAGTATGAATGGTGGAAGTGTGTATATGTATAAGGCAGGGATTTTTCAAGTGCATGTTGCACAACATTTTACAATATTTTGCATGTTTTTTTTTTTTTTTTTTTAAACAAATACAGGCAAGCGGTACTAACGCCAAAGGCTCTGTATGTCGCACATTCTTAAGTTCGTGTTAAAAAAATTGTTTTTTTTTTTTGTTGAGTTGTTTTGGTTTTGTTTTCTTAATCAAATACTTTTACACACACATACATATACATACATATGTATTAAATATTTATATAAGTGTCTCTGTGTATATGTGTTGAAATTGTACAATTTGTTTAACAAATTATAAAAACGCAAGAGTAGTTCAGTGGGTCAGGTTTGCATGAAATTCATCACAACATTTCATGTTCAAAACAAAAACAAAAAAAAATCGTTTATTTTTTGCTCTGTTTTTTTTTTTTTTTTTTCTTTCAAATTTCATCACCCTGTATGTACATATGTACATTCGCCAAAAGGTGCATGTTTTACTCCGTTTTCTGTGTTTTTCTTGTTGCGAAACATTTGAAATTGACGACTTTTCTTTTCATGTCCATGTAAATAAAAAAATAAAAAAGTCAGCCACATGCGTATAAAATATGACGTGCTCGTAATGATGATTATGATAATGATGTACTTGTGTTCACACAGTTTTATGTCGTTTTTCTTTTCTGTGTATATATGTATGTGTGTGTGTATGTATTTTTATTGAGACGTCATCAATGTTGCATGTTAAATGAAATCATATTCGATATTATTTAGCCACGAAAATGAAATTATTTAACAACACTTGACGTGTTTCTTCTTCAAACACTTGAAACACTTGCTGCAAAACAAAAACGAAAACGTAAATGAAGGTGAAGGACCTTTAGCTGTGAGATAAGCAAACTTCGGTAGCAAAACGCATTTATTCCCTGGACAATTTCTTTCTTTTTTATTTTTTAATTCTATTTTAAATAATTTACAAAAAAAAAAAAAAAGATTTTTTTTTAATACGGAGGCGTATAATTGTTATTATTTAGTGGCCATGCGAAGAAAAATGATCATAAGTTTGATGTTGAAAGTGATATTTTTGAAATTTAAAATTTTTTCTTTTAGTTGCAAAATTTTTAATATAAACGATTATTTTAAACCAGGGACTGTAATCATTATGAGTTTTATTAAAAAAATTACTTTTTAATTGTTACTTTCTAAGCTTTATTTTTTTGTTCGGAGAATAACAGTTATTTTCTGAGTTTTATGTTTTGTTCAGAGAATAACAGTTATTGTGAGAGTTTTATTTTTCGCTCAGAAAATAATAGTTGTTATGTGATTTTTATATTTCATTCACAAAATAACAGTTATTTTCGGATTTTTATTTTTCACTTAGAAAATAATAATTATTTGTTGAGTTTTATTTTTTTTCTTATAAAATAAAATTATTTTTAGAATTTTGATAATATAGGAGAAAACTAAGATATTTAGTGCAAGATATATGATTCCTTATGGTACTTTTTCATTATACAACTGGTAAATTTTGAAAATTATATAATATTTAATATAAAAATATGAAATTCAACATATAGGGTCCTAATTAAACTTATTTCAGTATGAATGTACTTTTTGGTACTTTTTCATTCTACAATTGGTACTTTTGGGAATAGACCTCTGAATATATAAATTATTAACAATATTATGATTATATAAGTTATAACCACTATTTATTTGTTTATTATTAAAAAAAATTAAATCAAATTTTCTTACAAAATTAAATATTTTTAATTCAGTTTTACAAATAAAAGTTTTTGTATAGAGTCGCTAGACAAATTTGATCTTAAATCATTCAATACTAATTTTAGAGCTGAAAATGCCCTTTCAACTGTAACTTGTGTTGCAGGCACACTATGTAGCACTTTTGCCAATCTGTATAAATATGGGTATTTATATTTATTGTTTTCCCAATAACTTATTATATCAGCATTGACATCAATAGGCTTTGGGTTATAGTTATTTATTTCTGTAATAGCCTTTTTCATTTCATCTTCAATTTCATCATCTGAATCCCTATCCCATATCTTGCACTAAATATCTTAGTTTTCTCCTATATTATCAAAATTCTAAAAATAATTTTATTTTATAAGCAAAAAAATAAAACTCAACAAATAATTATTATTTTCTAAGTGAAAAATAAAAATCCGAAAATAACTGTTATTTTGTGAATGAAATATGAAAATCACATATGTGATGTTTTTGTAACACAGCCTATTTCACTTGCCTGCTTGCCTGCCTGTTTATAAGGGAAACACAAACAAAATTGAGTGTTTTTGTTTGTGTTTTCCATGCAAACAGGCAGGCAAGTGAAATAGCCTGTGTTACAAAAACATCACAATAATAACTATTATTTTCTGAGCGAAAAATAAAACTCTCACAATAACTGTTATTCTCTGAACAAAAAATAAAACTCAGAAAATAATCATTATTTGTTGAGTTTTTTAATAAAAATTAAAAAATAAAAATCATTGCATGATTTCTTTCTCTAGAAAATCTATCAATAACAATTATTTGCAATCCCTGTTTTAAACACAATTTTCCTTAAAAAACAATTTTTTTTTATTTGCTGTGGACGGGTCAAGTGTTAATTTTCGATTGTGCTGTTGTTCCAACTGTTGTATTGCTGCTGCTGTTATTTCCTAGCATCTTAAAATACAAGAGCGACAAATTAAAATTGCCTAATTGGTGACATCGTGTGTGTCATAAGTCGCCATAGTCTAGTAGGGGTAGTGTGTTAGTGGTTCAATTCCTGGCTGAGATATCTCGAACTAAACGATACGTGGAAAAGTATTATATTATATTGTTACGAAAATGGAAATGGTGTTGTTAAAATAATAAGCAAAAGCTCCAAAAACAACACAATGGACTTGATCACACATAAAATGATAAACAAAAGCTCCAAAAACAAAACAATGCAGTTGTTCACGTGATCAACGAATGAGTAAACATATAGCAACAAAAACCACAGACTTGTTTACAAGATCGATGAATAAACAAGAATATAGCAACAACGTCCGTTTATAAAAAATATAGCGGAAAGACAAACAAACAAAACAACAACAACTATGCCTGGACGAAAGTAAACAAGATACTCGAACAACAAAAATGGAAACAAGTTGTTTACATTTTTGGATTGTTCCCGAAGGTCGTCATCATCCTTCAAGGGTATTCATCACACTGTTGATCCAGTGATATAAAAGGCAAGATAAAGCGAGCAACGATGATTCAGTTAGAATTCAGTCAGTCGTGTATGAAGACACGTGATTCTCGGAGTTCGAGTTAAGTTAGTCGTGTGACGACGTCGCGTTGAATTGTGTGAGAATTCAACCAGTGGTGTGTGAAGATACGAGATCGAGTTATAGTTCAGTCAGACTTGTGTGCAGACAAGTTGCGTGAAGAAAACAGTTGTTAGTGTGGTGCTTACAAAAAAGGTTGTGAGCAAAAAAGAATAACTAACAAGTGTTGTTGTTGCTTATAAAAAAAAGGTTATAAGCCGAGAAATATCACGAACAAGCACATATTGTGAAAGTTATCATTGTATACGTAGAATAAGTTCGAACAGTGGCACAAAAGTTGTGCAGATAATAAAGGATTGATTGAAAAATTAAACACAGATTTATTTTTATTTTATTTGCAATCTACGAACTCATATTTTTAACGTTTTTAAAAGGTAAAAACGTAACAATATATAAGTAAGTCTTCTAAAAAATTCGAAGTCGACAAGTGTAAAACTAACTAATTGTAATCCTTCTTCGCTGTCGTCTGAAATTTGTGGTTTCTCTGTGGTCTCGCTTCTTCCTTTCTGGTTAGACTTTTTTCCCTGTCGGCTTTTTGCATTTCTTTATAGAAGTCCAGACAGACTGACACCAGGATCCGTAATTTTCAAAGCCAGTGATTATAGTTTCACAATCATGAAGTTTAAATAAAACTATCCGCAATTGTTTGAACCATCTAAGGAACTTCATGGCAGTTATAACAGGATATTGACGTTATACCTTATAATGACTTCGGCAGAAACTGCAACGACTAAGAATAAAAGGACAGCACAGAACATCTTTTTTGCCATTGGCCGGCATTTGGGAACTTAAGAAGAAAAGAAGAACACTTCAACACCCAGAATTTAGTGACTAAATGCACTGGAATACTCGCACACCTTGATAATACTCTCGAGATGGTTGAGAGATACCAATCAGGAGCTATAATTATATGGCGAAAGAGGTAATATTGGTGTTACAATGGTAACCAAGCAAGCTGTACCCATTGACAAGGCTGCCAGTTCAATGTAAGCTAACCTAACCTAACTATTGATGATCATCCATCACTTTAAAAGAGGTTTAAAAAGCTTAAAATTCTTTTGAAGGACATTTTAGCAAAAAATTAACAAAAACAAGGCCGGCTGACTTTCATAAAAAAAAAATACTTAAAAATTAAAAAATTGTTTAAATTTTCCTCAAGTCCTGTTGCTGTTGCTGTCCTATGTGAACAATATGGGGCCACATTATAGGCGACATTTGATCACATCACACCCGTGTGTTTGTATCAGAGATCAGCAATGAATCGTTTTTTCGCTACTCATAAGCACTCATGAAATTTTGAATATAAGTGAGTCAACAATATTGAAATTTAACTATGTACTCTGATTCATTCGTATTCACTACAACGTTGATTTATAAATACAGGTTGCAATGAGTATGCGTACAACGTTGGCATCAAACTCATACCATTCGAAATATGTTTGATTCATAAGCCTCCCCTCATTTAGATTCATAACTTTAGAAACATACTTATAATACTTATAAATGAGATTCGAGTGACTCGAATCATTCATCAATATTTACAGCAGACGTCGGCACCAATGTCCCTGAGGGGTAGATCATCTTCGGCTCTTTGCACACATAGGACAGGAACATCAATAATGTTCGTTAAAAAGAGCGTAAAATTGCATTCAGTTACTTCTCAGCTTCTAAAGAAGTAGGTTCATGTGGCTTTTTTCAGGTTTCAATTATACACCCAAAAAAATATTACAGTAGGATTCACTAATATTCAATGAGATTCACTAATAACAATGAGAAATTATCTCCATTTTTAGAAGAATATTTGTCAAGTTAAATACGCAGTCTTTAGGGATTTGGCGCTGTAAATTTTTCTATATTTTCCACTACATATACATATTATTTGATTGCACTTGAAAATATTACTAACAATTTTCCTCTGGGTGAACACATGCCTCTCTCAAATACACTCACATTTTTATCATGTTCTATTTGTGCCGACGTCTGATTTACAGTCTTAGTTGTTGTTGCATTTACAAAAAAAGAAAAAGGGCACATAAGAAAAAAAAGACAGAGCAGCAAGCAGAGCAAACGCACAACCTTCTAGTAAGTATTTTTGCGTTCGTATCCGATTCATACTTATTTTGTGATTAGTGTGAATGTATGTATGTTGTATGTTCAGTTATGGAGAGTCGAAATCAACGTAATCAATCATACGTGCTGTTAAGTATGAATATGATGAGTATGTACTTCAAACTTTGAATATGAGCAGAGGTTCGTTCCATGATATTAAAATAAGTATGAATGCGTATCAGAAAGTATAAGAAATTATGAGTATGATTCAATTCTACTCATATTTTTGAATACTCATTGCTGATCTCTCATTTGTATGTATATCAGAGATCAGCAACGAGTATTCAAAACGATGAGTAGTTTCGAGTCATACTTATTATTTCTGATACTTATACGCATTCATACTTATTTTAATATGATACTCATACTACTCATACTCAAAGTTGGAAGTACTGGTCGTATTCATACTTAACAATACGCATGATGTTATTGACTTCGACTCGTGTCTACTTAACATTTACACGAAGCACAAAATAAGTATGATTCGGGTACGAACACCACAATACTCGCTAGAAGGTTGTGTGTGTGATTTGCTTGCTGTCTTTGTATTTTCCTTTTTCTTCTTTTGTAAATGCAACAATAACTACTGCTGTAAATTTTGATGAATGATTCGAGTGACTCGAATCATTCTTAAGTATTATAAGTATTTTTCTAAATTTATGAATCTGAATGAGTAGGCGTATGAATCAAACACATTTCGAATGTTGTGAGTTTGATGTCAACGTTGTACTCATACTCATTGTAACCTATACTTATAAATCAATGCTGTAGCGAGTACGAATGAATCAGAGTAGTTGAATTTCAATTCTGTTGATTCACTCATACTCACAATTTCATACGTACCTATGAGTAGCGAAAATACGATTCATTGCTGATCTCTGGTATGTATGTTCAGTTATGGAGAGTCGAAATCAACAATAAGATCATACGTGTTGTTAAGTATGATATTATGATGACTACTTCAAACTTTGAATATGAGTAGAGGAGGTTCCATGATATTAAAATAAGTATGAATGCGTATCAGAAAGTATCACAGAAATTATGAGTATGATTCAATTCTACTCATCTTTTTGAATACTCATTGCTGATCTCTGGTTTGTATGTATATGTTCATATACGGTATTATTGATTGTTATAAATTTTGTTATTGTTGTTGTAGTTGTTGATGGACATTGATGACTTTGTCTGTCGTATTTATCCATCCACTTCCAGGCACCTTCTGAAGTGTTTTGACATTTTATTTAACGATTTTGCTATTATTGAAGGGTGTTTTCTATTTCATAAAAAATTTATCAAAAAAAAAATTCTTTTTTTGTTTTCTGTTTTTTGTTTAGTTTGTAGCAATTTTCCATAGAATTTTTCTTCTTTTTTGTTTTTGTATTCATTTCATTGCATTTTTTTGTTGTTTTATTTTGAGTGCTAAAAATTGTAGGCGGTTGTTGTTGTTATTTATGAAATTACTAGCAGATTGTACCCGGCGTTGCGCGTGTTATGTAGTTTGGATTAGTTTAAAAAATGAAAAATGTTTTTAAATTTAAGACAGGCATCGTTTGGGAGATATTTCTACAAAAAGGTGGCCTATTGTTAAAATTTTTCTTTAAATTTAAAAAAAAAATATTATTGGGTCATTTTTGCATTAAAAATAACATTAAATAAAAAACCAGTTTATCGGTTTCGAAACCGGTTTTGAAACCGATTTCTTAAAAAATAAAATTTTTCAAATTATTCGGAAACCGGTTTAACAAACAACCCAGTTTTTTGAATACTCTAAGTCCTAAATATAAATGCACTCAATTTGCCCTTTTTTCACCCCTTTCCCCCTTTTTGGACCCCTTTTAGTCCAACTTTATAAACGGAATACCTCCAATAGCTATTTGGGAAACTTAACCAAGCTAAATCGTAAAAAAATACCTAAAAACAGCATTTATGCATAAAGTACTAAATTTTGCCCATTTTTTCTCCCTTTGTCCCATTTTTTCCCCTTTGGGTCAAAATTTTCAAAAGATTTATTGCCTATAACCTGCACCGACAAAAGCTCGATCAATATCCCAAATTTCAAGAAAATCGGTTCAGGCGTTCAGGCGTGATTGGATAACAAACAAACCAACAAACAAACAAAAAAACAGACTTACAGAAAGATTTATAATATAAGTTAAAGCGTTTCCCAGAGGGAACGCTAGAAAATTAAAATTGAGTCCTTGTTATTAAATACAAGGATTCTTACCTGAATTCCGTAATCACAATAGGAAGAAACTAATCGTTGTATGTTGTCAACCAGTTCTAGCTTGAATGATATAAAATAAATTATTATATTTTTAAATACATAAAACAAAGGTAACTATAATTTATAATTTCTGAATTATAACAAGTATAATTGGAACAAGTACATACTCTACACTTTGGATAAATGGTATGTCACAGAATGGGTAGAGCATGTTAACTTATATATTAGGATTTATATTTTTTTTATTGTTGTTGTTGTCTGTTATATTGTTGTGAAAATTATTGTATTGTTGTTGTTGTTGGCAGTAGTGTTGTTATCATTGTTAGTGATTATAGTGTGTCATTGTCGTTATTTTTCTTTATTGTTTAAAGGGGAGAGGAGAGGGGGGTTTGATTTGTTTCAACGAAAAAATATAATGATTGAACTGCATAGCACTGCATTGCACTGCACTGAACGCTGGCAATTTATTTGTAATTCCTAAGGAGTGCGCACAAAAAAAATGGGCCTACTTTTAAGCTTATAACTTCTATCATAATTGAAAAAAATGAATACCGTTATATTGTTTTTTTTTTTTTTTTTTTTTTTTTTTTTTTTTTTTTTTTTTATTGAAATCCAATGAAATTTTTAGCGCTACTAGGGCATTAGAGAGACAAGTTGGCAAAGTTAACAAATTGTATAAAAAATAATTAACAAAAACTATTTAATACATGCATAAGTATATAAAAAAAAATTTAAAAAAAAAAAATCTTTTTAAATTAAAAGCATTTCAATACTTTGTAATAAATATTTTTTTAAATTCTTCTTAAATGAAGAAATTGTGCTACAATCTTTTATATGTTGAGGCAAGTAATTATATTCCAGGCTACCAGCGTATTCAATTTTTTGCTTCGTGATTTCTAAACGACATCTCACAGCGCGAAGGTTATGGCTATTCCTAGTGTTGAAAACAGTCTGGTTTCTTGAAAAGCATATCGTATGGTGACCAATTCCATGTAGAGCGTTATAAACATAAATTAAAGTTTTCATTTTATATAATCCATATATTGGTAAAATATTTTTCACAACATCAGTGTACAAAGATAATGTTGAGTACATGAGAGGGAGATTGTAAATAAGTTTGAGTGCTTTGCTTTGAATGATTTGCAGTGATTTGAGGTCTGCATTTTTCCGAAATTCGTATATGTGGGTTAAATAGTTGAGGTGACTTTGTATAAGGGATTGAAAAATCATAAGTTTTGTTGTTGTATCTTGTTAACTTGTATCTTAATTTATACAATATTCCAAGTGCAGGTGATATTTTGGATCTAATATGTTCGATATGAAGATGCCACTTTAAATTGCTTTGAATTTTTAATCCTAAGTAATTAATAGAATCCACTTTTACAATTTCGTTACCATCTATTTGAATGCTTATATTGCTATTGAAATTTGGTCTGGGCAGGAATCTAATAAATTTAGTTTTACTTGGGATTCAACATTAATTTATTTATTCGTGCGAATTCCGATATTAAAGCTGCATCACGTTCGACATAAGTTTTTAGTACTAAATTTTCTTTGTAGGGATACAATATACAAATATCATCTGCGTACATGAACATTCTTCCATTTAATTCCAAATTATTAATATCGTTTAAATATATGGCAAAAAGTAGAGGTCCTAAAACACTACCTTGCGGAACACCATACTTTATGTTTTGTACCGAACTCTTACTTGTATTTATCTGTACGAATTGTTTTCTATTCGTCAGATAGCTTCTTATAAGTTCCAGATTGCTTCCTCGAATCCCATAAAATTTTAGTTTACTAAGCAAAATGGTTAGTCATCTGTTTCAAAATTCACATGCAATAGCAAAATTAGTTTTTTGAAAATGGGCACCCAACAAGAATGTCGTAAAAAAATAATTGAAATTTTCAATGACAAACCGTGCCGCTTACAAAAAACGATTGCTAGGCTCGTGCTAGGTGTTAACAAAAAAAACAGTTTCTAAGGTAATACTTAAAACAATATAAGGAGTCTTTAAGTATTGAGAGAAAGCGTGGAAGTGGAAGCAAAAAAAAAGGATTTGCCGACCAAAACAAAGCAAGTAAAATAATACGTATTTTTCTAAAACACCACCCTAACATGTCTGGAAGCAAAGTGGCTCAAAAAGTTGGATGCCTTTGGAGACCTTTGTCAGAAAAAAATTTTATACACAAAAGAATTCAAATATTATTTACTTTAATTGAAATATAAAACGAAAAAAATCCGCCACTTAGTTTTATATTTCTATAACGAAAAGTGTAAGTTCAGATTTTTTTGTGCGCACTCCTTATGTGTGGAACTGTTTTTTTCTTCATATTTTCTCCATTCTTTGTCTATTTTGTTTTATTGTTTTTATATGTATGTATGTACACATGTGTTGTCTGATGATATTAAAAATTATATTTTCAATAATAACTGTAACTAGGAAAATAGAAATAAAAAATCTGAAAATCAAGTGTTTTTTTTATTCGATATTTACAAGGCCTAAATGGAAATTATTGCAATTGAATTGGCATTATTTGTAGCCTCGACGTTATTGCTTGTTGTCGATATACTAATTTGAAACAAACTTTATTTCGTTTCGCTTTGTTTTGTTTAGTTTTTAATGATTTTATAAAAAAAAAAAAAAAAACAACAACAACACATTTATTATAAGAACAATAAAGTTATTAAAAATATTAAAAAAAAACAAAAAACAAAAACAATTCAAAACTGATTTCTCTTGAAATAATGAAATTCTTTTGAAAAAACCTCACTTGCAACACGCCACGCGCTATTATACAGAAACAGTTTGTATTCCTAAAAACTGTGCTTAAGAAGTCCGAAAAATCGGTATTTAGGTGTATGCGTCCAGTAGATATGTTTTCACCTTTGAATGGTGTGAACAACATCCTGAGATATTTCAAGTTTGCTGCACAGATGACATGGTAATCATGATCATAGGAATCGTAGTAATCATGAATATCATGGACATCCGTCGTAGAACGTTCCTTTGCCCACAATATAAAAATGACAGAGCCTTGTACTACCCAGGCTTAAAGTAGTATAGCTGAAATTATCTGAATGAGCGAGCTAGGGATATTTCTGCATAGGAAGGAAAACACTCGAATGGATGAAAGAGATGAGCGTTTAGCCCGAAGGTAGTGAAATAAATTTATGGTGGAGAGCATTGAAGGTGGTGAATCATACGAAGCTGCTGGCAGACACATATTGATGTGCCTCTAAACTTTGTGCAGGTGATGCAAGCAGGAGCACTCTTCCGGCGTCTTTGGAAATTATTCCAGGGTTAAACTTTTTGAGAATCTTTGAAAGGGACCTCACTACGATTGAATAGAAGTTCGGATACGCCATGATTTTGAGCGATGTCTGCTGAAAAGCCCTTACGATGAGCACTGACGAAATCGCACATAAGAGAGATAGAGTGGGAGAGAGAGAAAGTCTATGCAATGCATAGATCTGGCGTAAGTGGTGTACTTTTCAAATTGATCAAACAAGGCCCAGACTTGACCGTTCTAAAAAATGAGTCTTGAATCTTGGTAGAGAGAGTTTTAAGGTCCCGATACGATTTCTTATTGGGCATTGTGTGACGACCAATTTGTGTGACACAAATATTCCTATTCTCTCCAAAGTGTTTGGTAATGCACGAGTGTCTAAGACTATCTAACACATCCCGTTCATCTAGTCTGGTATTCAGGTTATTCCTCTTAGTGTCGATATTGCTATGATGTAACACACACAGTTTAGGACATCGTGAAACACCGGTGGAGAGAGGTCACAACTTGGTTTAATACCAACTTCAATAGAAATTGGTCGTCTGACGTTGCCATCATGTAAGGCTCGGCAACTTGCATACATACATATACATACATACAGTATCTTCAAAATGGCGATAATTTTTCCAGGTTCACACCAACAATGCGCTCTCAATGGCCGAGTGAGTAAGCTTGTCAAATTGCCTTAAGATCATGGCGCCGTTCGAAGACTTTTTTGTGGTTCTACGTCAGAGACCGTGTCTACGTGGATAATCCCCTATTGTTGCCGGATTTAAAAACCGGTATTCGTCAAATTATCGTCTAGATACTGCTCGAATGCATAAACGTAGTCGTAAACAACTAATCCAGAGGCATATTTCATCCACGTTGTTACGACCAACACTCAGGAGATGACTCCCCCTATTCATGCAATGCATGGTGTTGGAATACAGGAATGTTAGTGACATAAGAAAGGAAAGAGGGGTAGTGTGCGACTCATCCGTTTAATAATATAAATTAAGACAATATAGTGATCCAAAAGCCATGGATGAATACAGCCAAGGTTTGCGGATTAGCTACTCAAAGTTTCAAACCATTGTGTCGTTCAGTTTATTAAGGAAAACATAGACTTTCTTCAGCTTAATAGAGCCAAGAGGAGACTTAGAACAGAACCGAATGAATGTAAGCCTTATGATAATAGCCTGATAACGTCTTCTACTAATAATCTAAGAAATCTAGTCGCAGTGACTAACAGAAGGAAGGTTCTTTGTATCGAATTTTTCCTTCAGTTATTCACATTGTTGGGTGGTGTGGCGAAAGCAGTTTATCTTGTAAACTGTACGTGTGATTATTTCATAAAGGAGACCCCAAATAAAAACAATTTTTTTTTATTGTATTTTTGGTCATAAAAGAAAATGATTTTCTTTCTTATTTTTTTCTTTTTTTTTTTTTCAATGTATTTGTAGATATGAACATATCCTACAATATTTTCCGTTTCCTTTGTCTATATTTGAGAAAATGAAAAACGGAAAAAAAAAGAAAAATACAAGGATTTTACTAAACAATGAAGGTAATAAAGGGTTTGAAGGAGGGGGGAGAGGTTAAAGAAATAATATGTGAACGAAAATGAAACATTAAATGAAAATATTTTTTGGCCAAGAAAGAAAAAAAATGTGAACAAGAATGGCAATCAAAAGAAAAACCATCTGCAGAACTAAACACGCCTTTTACAACAACAAGCACCAAAAAAATGGAAAACTGAATATTTGTAAAAATTTCTTTATTTTTCTGGGGGTTTTCATTTTCATTTTCTTATTCTTGTTTTTGTTTCATTGTCCTGGTCAAAAGGTAATTTTTTTAAAAGCTTTACAAAGAATACTTTTTCCCCCAAAATAAAGGCAAAAGGGGCAACACGGACGTACATAGCAGACGTTAAAGTAGACGTAATGGTAGATGTAGACGTAGATGTAGACGTAGAAGAGAATACAATAAAAAGCATTAAAATGAAAATCCCAATTCACAGATAAAACCTTTTAAATGTTACTCTGTGTTGGCCCTGTGTGTCTGTCTACATTTCCTTTTGCTAACAATTGGCCCCCAACTCATTCTTTTCTCTGCCCTGCTTGTGCTTAACTTAGCTGCAACGCTTTTAATATGAAAATGCCATTCTAGAGTTGCTTCTTTCTTTTCATAGGTTTTTGTTTTTCGTTTTTTTTTTCTGTATTTTTATTACCAAAATTTAAGTCTTTGCCAGATCCTTGTAAAGGTGGTTCTTTCTGTTTTCGCTTTTTTTTTTTTTTTGGTTTGTTTTTCTGTGTGGTACTCTACTACTCTTTGGCTTTTATCCTTTTTTGTTTTTTCTTGTATCAGTTTGTTCTTAATGTTGTATTCTCTTGTTTCTTTTATTTATTGTTTAAAAAAACAAAAAAAAAACCTTCATTTTCATTCGTATTATTATTCTTGGAAAATTTCTTCTTTCATTTGTTGTTTCATTGTCTTGTTTTTTTTTTTTTTTTTTTTTTGTGTGGAACTTCAATTCATTTTCTTGTTCATTTTGTTCCTCTAAATAATAAGAAAATTATACTGAATTTTCCAAACAATTTTACCAATATGAAGATAGAAAACCTCTTTAATTTCTTTTTTTCTTCTTCTTTCGAAAGTTAAAAATATTTTAAAAATCTTGAATTCTGTTGCCAAAATTATAGTGATTTCTGCACAAAATTTTCGTTTCATATTTTAACAGAGAAACAAAAAAAGTTTAAGAAGTTTTAAAAATTGTTTTAAATTTCCTATCACAGGCATTAGCACCCATACAAATAGTGTAATTAGCTCTCGCTTGAGACAACAGGATATAACTACCAGAGATTAGCAATGAGTATTCAAAAAGATGAGTAAAATCGAATCATACCCATAATTTCCTATACTTTCTGATACGCATTCATACTTATTTTAATATCATGGAACCAATCTCTACTCATATTCAAAGTTTGAAGTACTCATCATACTTCATACTTAACAACACGTATGATCTTATTGTTGATTTCGACTCTCCATAACTCAATACATACACAAATCACAAAATATGTATGATTCGTGTACGAACACTAAAATACTCACTAATAGGTTGTGTGTTTGGCCTGCCTGCTGCTCTGTCTTTTTTGCTTATGTGTCTTTTATCTTGTTTTTTTTTTTTTTTTGTAAATGCAACAACAACTAAGACTGTAAATTTTGATGAATAATACGAGTCACTCGAATCACTAATGAGTATTATAATTATTTTTCTAAAGTTATGAATCTAATGGTGTTTTCTTTTCTACCAAAATATGTGCATTTTATTAACGCAAAATGCAATTTTGCGTTTGTTTCTTAAAAATGTTTCGCCCTCTAAAAGGGTGGTATGTTTTATTCTAAATAATTTGCACTTGCCAATGGTGGAGGGCATTGCATTGCATATGCCCTGTATAAATCGAGTGCTATTAATGCCCTGTAAAGCAGATGACTTTTGTCTATTTATAGGGTTACCAGATGAAATTTAAAAAAAGTCGCCTGGTATTGTTATCCAATTTGAAGTTAATTTTTTCATTGTTTTGTGGAGAAATCTTAAGGAAATATTACATTATTAAAGCTACATGGTCAGCAATATAAAAAATTGCATTCAATGTTAGAACAGTGTTAAAATATTTTTTTTTTGTTATAAAAAAGCGTGCAAAAAATGAAGTCGAAAAATTAGCGATCTGGCAACACCTTTGAACAAATTGGCATTTCCTTATTAATTTTCTTTATAATTGGTAAACACAGGGCATACCCTTTTTTAATATTTGTGTTATGTTCATCTCAAATAAAAAATAACATTACAACAGGGTTGGTCAAAAATTTTTTTAATGTACCTTGTAAAAGGGTGACATTTTCTTTGTAGAAAAGAAAACACCATAAATGAATAGGCTGGCTTATGAATTAAACATATTTCGAATGGTATGAGTTTGATGTCAAAGTTGTACTCATACCCATTGCAACCTGTACTTATAAATCAACGTTGTAGTGAGTACGAATGAATCAGAGTACATAGGTAACCCTTTGCACTCGGCTGTCCCCTCTGAGGGGACACCGTAAGTCTAGCATATCACTCAGTTGTCTCCTCTGAGGGGACATGATAGTTTATTAGCGATTACGGACAATGAACTTATTCCACCGCAATTTTTTAAGAAATACGTGTTCTCCTGTAGTTTTCTATTAAAATGGCATAAAAAAACTAATCGAAATATGGTAAAATTAAAAAGATGACAAATAAATCAACCGTTTTACACATCGAAAAATAACGTTCGAAGTGCGTTCACGACGGACTTTACAGTTCTCTGATCCGTTAAGCAAATTGTAAATATAGTGGATTAGGCGTACAAAGGTACAAGGGCATGGCTCAATGAAGTGGGAAACTTGATACGATAATAAAGAAAACATATAACCGAGAGAAGAAATGTACAAGATCTCAGTTCGTACTGAAGCGTCGAATAGAAAACATTTCTGCAGTAATAAGACTTTGTTGTGTTTTCGTAATTTACCATTAGTTATTTCCAAAGTATTTTTTTACCCTTTGTTTTATTATATAATAAAAATCGATTATTATATAATCAAGACGCGTTGGTAGGTAACGTCCGAAACGGTACCGAGTGCAAAGGGTTAAATTTCAATATTGTTGACTCACTTATATTCAAAATTTTATGAGTGCTTATGAGTAGCGAAAAACGATTCATTGCCTATCTCTGGTCGCCATCTACGAATGTGAATCGTTTAAGAATCGAAGAACGTACAAAAATAGTTAGAACAGCACAACAAAAATCGTGTTTCAAATCTTCTGGGTTTTCTAGAGTTACAGGGATATTAAGGGTCTTAAAATCCATGTACAGTACAAGGAATTTCCAAGATTGTAAAGAATTTTGAAGATCGCAAATCCATGCACTGCCCAAACTATCTCTTCTTTTAAAGAGAATGTGACGGATAATACATTGTCAGCAATTGGGCTTATCTTATGGCGTATCCATATCAAGTCGAACTTATTCAAGAATCAAAATCGGCTGCTTTTAATGCAGATTTTTTGAACAAAATTTTCTTCACAAATTTCTCACTCAATGGTTACATCAACAAGCAAAATTGTCGCATATGGTGCTCGGAGAACCAGACATTACAATGGAAAAGCCATTACATTTGGAATTAAATTATTGTTTTTGTGTATTAGGTCCAGAAGTAGCCATTGGGCTGCATTTTTTTCGAAAGTGAAACGAAAATAACCGTTAGAGTATGTGCCTACCGAAGTCGCCGCCAGGAGAGGATAACTTCAACAACGATCACTACAGCGTAATCTATTAAAATATGTAGGGTCCCTTACCATTACAGACAATACAATAATTCAATACATTATCACAGTTGAAGTCGCCGTAGTCTAGTATGTAGGTAGTGTGTTGACTTATTAGACGTAAGGCCCGAATTCAAACCCCAGGTCAGACATCAAAACGAAATTATGAAAAAATATTTCTTCGGCGACTTCCTCTCAGCAGATTTCTGGCAAAAACTATGAGGGTTAAAATAAAACTGCCATGAAGAGCTTCTCAAAAAAAATCTGTCGTTCGGAGTCGACTTTAAAACAGTAGGTCCTGCTACTCATGTATAAAATTAACGCACACAGCATAAGTAGGTGTGAGAAGCTAGGTCGTAATCCTGACTGAAGGGTTGTAATGATCAATTATGCCTGTGCCTATCGTAACGGGGTACATGGTTTCAGTAAGACGATGTCACAAGCCATACAACACAATTAATTTTGGACTTTATTCCATTAGAAGTTGCATGCAAAAGTAATTTTACGTTTTGGCGAATACAAATGGCCACCAAGATGATGCCATTAGAGGCTGTTAAGGAGTGCGCACAAAAAAAACTGGACTTACACTTTTCGTTATAGAAATAAAACTAAGTGGCGGATTTTTTTCGTTTTATATTTCAATTAAAGTAAATTATATTTGAATTCTTTTGTGTATAAAATTTTTTTCTGACAAAGGTCTCCAAAGGCATCCAACTTTTTGAGCCACTTTTCTTCCAGACATGTTAGGGTGCTTTTTTGAAAAATACGTATTATTTTACTTGCTTTGTTTTGGTCGGCAAATCCTTTTTTTCTTCCACTTCCACGCTTTCTCTCAATACTCAAAGACTCCTTATATTGTTTTAAGTATTACCTTAGAAACTGTTTTTTGGTTAACACCTTGCGAGCCTAGCAATCGTTTTTTGTAAGCGGCGCGGTTTTTCATTGAAAATTTCAATTATTTTTTTACGACATTCTTGTTGGGTGGCCATTTTCAAAAAACTAATTTCGCTATTGCAATGACATTTAGCACGTGGATTTTGAAACAGATGACTAATAAAAACAATGTAACGGTATTCATTTTTTTCAATTATGATAAAAGTTATAAGCTTAAAAGTAGGCCAATTTTTTTTTGTGCGCACTCCTTAGATTTTTTTCGGTGGAACTAAGTCAAAGATCTTGTCTAGATTTCCTAACGTTCCAAAGTTTACCACAAATGAATGCAAAAATCGTCTAAAATCGACATCAAAAGGATCTTCTACTCTAAACAATCGATGATGTCATCGTCGCAACATCTACTACATGATAGGCTCGAGACAATAAGTGCACTCTGAGTGTACAATGGTTCTACGGAAATAAATGAAAGCGCCATGCTGAACAACGTGCTTAGGACCTTCACAAAAATTTAATTCCATGATGTTCGGTGCATTGAGAGCAGAGGAAACGTGATACAAAATCATGAGAATTTAACTGAAGAGAAATCCAGTGAAATGGTAGAAATGTTTACGAAAAAGAATTGGTACTTAGAGGATGGAGGTGAAACTCTATGGAGAGAAAAATCAAGAAGAAGAATTAAAGTTTATAAGCAAATTCGTTGCGAATTTCTTTAAAAATAATTTTTAAAATTTTAATTTCATTTCGTTTCGCTATAGAAAATAAACGCAGAATTTGGCAAATAATATTTGTCTGCTGCTGATGCTTCTTTTTTTTTCTTGTTTTTTGTTTTTTTTTTTTTTGTTGAAAAACATTTAAATTCCTTAGAAATTTTAGAGACAAACGTCATAAAAATATAATAAAAGGTTGGCTGTGATGGCCTATAATAATTGTATGATTGTGTGGCAAACAATCAAAAACAAAATTGCTGCACTTTTTACGAAATTTTCAAAAAAAAAAAATTTTTTTTCTTCTTCTGGTTTTACAACCCCAATATTAAAACGGTTCAAGCACAGACACAGACAGAAGACCGTCATTTAAAGACAATAAAATAAAATGAAACAACAACAAAAACTATTAAAGAAAAAAAGGTTTGTTTTTTAAAACCATTCACCACCACCATCATCTAAACAAATGGACAAGAGACAAGGCAACTCGACTAACTCGGCTATGGGTCTTCCATTCGTTTCTACACTTATTCGGTTGATACAACTATACCCACACATATTAACTTCATTATCTTCATGACGATAATTATGATGATGATGATGATAATGATAATGATAATTATCTTATAACGCTAATAACTAATTTATTTAATTAAACGTATAAACGAGTCACTAATTTAAGAGTTGAGGGTGCATTTATGATCAATAACAACAACAACAACAATAGCAACACTAATACCGACAACAAAAAAAGGGAATTCAAAAGTAAAAATCATTTTAAAACACTGAAACACTGAAACCGAAAACAAAAATACCGCAAATGATTAGAAGAATACTGCTGCGGCCAATTACCAGCAAAATCATTATCATTTAGAACGACCGAAGCCTTCCGTCGTATAGAAAGCAATAGAAAATGTTTTGTAGCAAAAAATTACAACAAAAATAAAAATTATAAAGAATTATAAAAAAAAAATAACTGCTTAGTTAGCAAGCGTTGCAGTTAAATGAAATGAAATGAAAAATTAAAATTAAATTTCATTAAATAATAACAAAAATTATATGAATTTCTTCATCCCATGCAGCTTAACTAACAATTTCAATTAAATTGTTAATCATTTAAATTCTTTTTAAAATCTTTCCAAAAACCGTTATTTGGTTAATTTAAAGTTAATTTTTCATTCCAATTATTATTTGTACGTCATTAATTTGTATTTTAAGGACAAAATTTTTTAGTAAATTTTTAAAACCAAAAATATTCTTCATACGTGTACATATATACTGAGGAGGAGGCAGGAAAAAATTTTAGACATACTTCTAGGCCAACACATTTTACTGTAATTGCAAAAATTACCGTTACTTTGTTTTTGTTAGTGTTGCCAAAATCCACTACTGTATCATGGCCAAGGGTGTTGAGCGGTCAATATGAAGTGTACAGTTCAGTTCACCTTTATACAGCCTAGTAGAACAAGTTTTTATGAGTATGAACCAAAGATCAGCAATGAATCGTTTTTACGCTATTCATAAGCATGATTCATGATTTTTTGAATATATGTACATATGTGAGTCACCAATATTGAAATTTAACTAAAGGGTGATTTTTTAGCTATTATCTTTTTGGCAACACTGGTTCAAACAGCTCACGCACGTTTCGTGTTTTGTTTCACTGTCAAACATCTTCAGTTTGGTCTATAATTTAACCATGAATCGTCTTACAAACGAACAACGCTTGCAAATCATTGAATTTAGCATCCTTGGACCGTACTTCTTCAAAGATGCTGCGAATCGTAACGTAACTGTGAATGGTGAGCGCTACCGTGAGATGATATCCAACTTTTTTTTTGCCCAAAATGCAAGAGCTTGACTTGCATGACATGTGGTTTCAACAATACGGTGCCACATGCCACACAGCACGCGTAACAATGGACTTATTGAGAGGCGAGTTCGGTGAACATTTTATTTCACGTTCGGGACCGGTCAATTGACCGCCTAGATCGTGAGATTTAACGCCTTTAGATTATTTTTTGTGGGGCTATGTTAAAGCTCAGGTCTATACAGACAAGCACGCTTCAATTGACGCATTGGAAGACAACATTGCAGCATTTATTCGTGAGATACCGGCCGAAATGTTGGAAAGAGTATGCCAAAATTGGACTAAGCGGATGGACCATTTGAGGCGCAGCCGCAGTCAACATTTGCATGAAATAATCTTCAAACATTAAATTATATGGACCGTACTATCGATTCAAATAATGATTTTATGCATTTTTCTGAATTTTATGTGTTTTTTTTTTTTGAAAAATTTTCCTATAGCTCTTAAAAAATCATCCCTTATATACTCTGATTCATTCGTACTCACTACAACGTTGATTTATAAGTACAGGTTGCAATGAGTATCCGTACAACGTTGACATCAAACTCATACCATTCGAAATATGTTTAATTCGTAAGCCTACTCGTTGAGATTCATAGCTTTAGAAAAATACTTATAAAACTTATAAATGATTCGAGTGACTCGTATTATTCATCAAAATTTACAGTCTTAGTTGTTGTTGCATTTACAAAAAAAAAAAAAAAAAAACAAGATAAAAGACACATAAGCAAAAAAGACAGAGCAGCAGGCAGACCAAACGCACAACCTTTTAGTGAGTATTTTAGTGTTCCTACTTATTTTGTGCTTCGTGTATATGTTTAGTTATGGAGAGTCGAAATCAATAACATCATACGTGTTGTTAAGTCGACGACTCCGTTCTATAACATTCTAAGTCGAAAAAGTGTGTTTTGAGTTTGAGTTTTGAGCTCTCAAAGTTTTCACGCGACATACAACTATATGTGCATTCTAAGTAGATTTTTCCCTATAACTTTGGAACGGATCGGCGCATCTTAACCAAATTTTGACAGTATTTAAGTTAGAGAACGTAGAATTCAAAAGTGCAAGAACATTAAAAACGTTCTAAGTGTACTTAGAACGTTATAGAATGGAGGCGTCGAAGTATGAAGTATGATGGAGTACTTCAAACTTCGCATATGAGTAGAGAGGGGTTCCATGATATTAAAATAAATATGAATGCGTATCAGAAACTATCAGAAATTATGAGTATGATTCGATTCTACTCATCGTTTTGAATACTCATTGCCGATCTTTGATGGCGACCCTTTCACTTAATACATCAGACATGTCAGTTGATAAGAGTTACCAAAACGGCGATGTTAAAACAACTAAATGAACATTTTAAGGCTTGGAAATGAGTCTTGAAAATGAATAAATTCACGCTTAAAAAGGAATTGAGGAAATCATGTTTTTAATTTTTCAAAAACGAATGAAATTGAAGTTTTTTTTCTTATGTTTTGTTTTCCCATACAGGATTACATTAGTTTTGCTAAATTATTAATTTAAAAATCATTATCCTTCGGTTTCTATTTCCCAGTTCCCATTTTATAATTTACTCCCACCCATCCACATCTCCTTTGTTGTCTAATTTCAAGAATAGTTTTTGTTTTTTGTTTTCCGCTCTTTTTCTTGCTTCTCTTAAGGGCCGAGCAGCAACGGCAGCAGTAACACTAGCACAAGCAGTAGCATATGGTTTTAGAAATCCAAACAAAAAAAAACAACAAAAATGTAAAGTACAGCAGCAGAGTAGCACAGCCTTAACAACCGTAATATTGATTAACCTCAACGGGTGGTGAGGTTGGTATTTACCACCACCACCACCACACAACACCACACCAGCCACACAACCAGCTCTACTGCCAGGACTAATGTCAGTGGTGGTGGCTTCATTGGCAGTTTATCTGTCTGTCTGTTTGCCTAACCTCGAATTCAATGACTCGTAAGAACTTTAAATTGAAGGAAATGAAGAGAAAAAAAATAAAAAAAAAACCAAATAGAAGATGGATTTCTAGCACTTTACATTACAAAAATTTATCCTTGTAAGACCAATGCAAAGGCTTTCGCTCTTTGCCAGGGGGAAGTTAATACGAATCATTTGCAACAATTACCTTCTTTAAGAACAGTTTGCATTATTTATTTGTGAGGGGAGGGGAGGGCAGTGGAGAGGGGGAGCTTAACCACAGGTTTACTTTCTTTTCTTTTGAATACTTTTATTCTTCTTCTGCTGGATAATGTAATTATAAGATCAAGTGGCCATAGCTAATCAATTTAAAGATACAAAGAGCGAGAATACACATTGTAAATGTCAGGGTGCGGATATCGCTTACATACATATGTTGGGTGCTTATGCCACCCTTGCAGTAAGCAGACTTCTTGGGTTATGCATTTAATATGTTTTTAAACCCCGAGAAACAGATTATCAAAATTGTTTCATTCAATCAGCAGTTTTTGGACAGAGATTCACAATCTTTTAAATGAGAATACTACTAATACTACATGAGGTCAGACAGCTTTGTTGTACAACATCACTTTTCTTACAATTTTTAATTTCCTTATAACATTCATTCGTAGTCGCCGTAGTCTAGTAGGTAGTGTGTTGGCTTACTAGATGTAAGGCCCGAGTTCAAATCCCAGGTCAGACATCAAAACGGAAATATGAAAATATTTCTTCGGCGACTTCCTCTCAGCAGATTTCTGGCAAAAACTCTGAGAGTAAATTAAATTGCCATTAAAAGCTTCTCAAAAATCTGTCGTTCG
This sequence comes from Sarcophaga caerulescens, assembly GCA_927399465.1. Lineage (NCBI taxonomy): Eukaryota > Metazoa > Arthropoda > Insecta > Diptera > Sarcophagidae > Sarcophaga > Sarcophaga caerulescens. Next base: position 104,210,746 of record OV656872.1, on the reverse strand, counting down.
GAGTCGACTTTAAAACTGTAGGTCCCGCCATAAATAATGTATAAAATTAACGCACACAACATAAGTGGCGTGAGAAGCTAGGTCGTAATCCTGACTGAAGGGTTGTATCAATGAATGAATGATCAATTAAAAAAATAACATTCATACATGCAACGCAAAGCAATTCTGTCATTAGATTCAAACGATTATTAGAGATCTCTGCAAAGTCTTCTCTTGCTCCTTGTAGCGCAATCAACCTTAAATTTTTTGTTAAACAAAACCACGCGTTCGAAATATTTCAATTGTTTTGGCCTATTCTGTTCCACTCCTTGTTGTTTGTCTTTTAAAAACTTCTGAACGCGATTATACTCCCCTTTCTTCTCATTGAAACAGAATTGTTCAACTTTACCCTGTGCTATATTGTAGGGTACAAAGATTTAAGAACGTGTATAGCCAATACCTTTAATAATAAAGCACCTGGAGGTCCAATGTCCCAAAAAGGGGGAAAGTATTGAAGATAAGGAAGCAGGACAGGGAAAGAGAAAGTAAAGTTCAGAGTAACAAAGCAGAAAAATCAACTACGCAAAGATGAATGCACACTCCGCAACCAGCGTAATACAGGCATCCGGCAGAGCTTAAACACTCAAAGAAATTCACTCCCAGATTATTTAAACTTTTTCTATAAAAACCCGAACAGCAGTCACATAGGAAATGCTCTCTTGTTTCCAATTGCCTGCTCATATCTCCACATATTATGCAAAAATCCGAATGAAATCTATCTCGTGGATGTAAATGATCTGACATCATGATTTACCGTAAGGAATACAGTCACCAAGCCCACGTTGGGTTTACTGAGCAGCAGCAGCTAGCCAGTTCGCTGTTTCATACATACCTTATCACCTGGACCCATCACACACCACTATTCTCGTTATAATATTCATGAATTATTTTTTTCAGGAAAAACTGGTTCTCTGGTATGATGTACTCTTGAGATTGATTTTTCTTTGAAGGTTTTAAACTTTGGATGTTTATACATCTCCCCTGCTATTGTAGTGTTTGTCAGGCGTAGATTTTTTTTTTTTTTGGTAAAACCAGCACTCAGGGGATGGCCCCTATTCCTGCAGTGCATTGTGCAGGTTTAGGAAAATAGGTTATAGGAATGTGGAAAGAGGGAGTAGTGTTTGTGAATATTTGATTTAAACTTACCAATATCGTAACTGACGGGAAAAACTTCCACAGGAAGATCATTCCACAAGCGAGCAGTGCGGGCAATAAATGAATTTTCCCTGTAATGCATTGTGCGGTTCACTGGACAATCAACCACAAAAGGATGTGCTCTGCGAGAGGTACGAGTACCACCTAAAAATATGTGATTATCGGGAACCAAGCCCCTTATCTCTCGAGAACACCTCCCATTATAGTACCGATAAAACAATGAAACACACGCCACATTGCGACGATGCTCCAACGAATCAATAGAGTTGGATACCCTACTGTCATTAATAAGCACCTTCACACTCTCCTGTACGCGGTCGAGAAGCTTCAAAATAGATTTTGAAGCACCGGCGCATACATGAGAGTTGGACTCCATCCGAGGTCGGATAAAGGTCCTGTAAATAGTAAGAAGGTCGGATGGAGTGAAGTATTTTCTGCACTGTTTTAAAAAACCAATGCACTTCTTGTCTAGATAATGTCTAGAAACCACATTGTGGGACCGATACTCAGTAAACGGTCTCCAACTACTAGCCTTTTTATCCTCTCCTCTCTATAGCTGTTGGCTGTAACGCTCAGGTCTTAACAAATCTCTTGATCGGCTCTTGCATAGTTTTGTTACTGATGAAGTTACTAGCGCTTCTATTAAATAGGTATACCGGTTGCCTCTCTTAAGCTGCCTATTAGGCAACAATTTTCATTGAATCGTAGGAGCATCACTGTATCTTAACTCTCGGGTGAATGCGTAATGGATATTCACGCAAAAAGACATCACTTATCCACAAATGACTTTTGCACAGGTTGTGGAATGGTTAGGGAGAAAGAAATGTTCGTTTATGATAACTGATGACAACTGTCAAGACCAGTTAATCAGAACATTACATTTACAGTATGAGTCCCCTATACTTACGGTGACCATATTTTTTTCAGCAAAATACAGAACAGGAGAAAATAAAGTACACAAACCACCATTTTCTAAATCAGGTTATTTTTAACCGTCAAAATTTCAATTGTTAACAAAGTTTTAAACATTATTATATTGATTGTTTTTTAATGTACAACTGAAAAAATAACGAAATACTGAACAAATACAGAACACTAAATGAAATACAGAACATTTTCACGTTTTTTAGAAAAGAATAATTTATACAGAACAGGGCTCTAAAATACAGTACTGTTCTGTATAATACAGAACGTCTGGTCACCGTACCTATACTTGATCGTTATAACGACAGCTCCATTAAACATTAGAGAAAGAAAGACTGCATAGAGCCAGAAATTGACTGGTCTTGACAGTTATCAGCAGAGCTTGTCAGTTACTTTTTGAGGCATCGGTTTATGTGGCATCACTGCAACTTGCTTTATATGTATGTGTAGGCAAGGGAGCTGTGATTTCAGCAAAGCTGCCAGTCTTTGGCGTTATTTAATTCGTTATCTTTATAATTCTGTTACGTTTTTACCTTTTAAAAACGTTAAAAATATGAGTTCGTAGATTGCAAATAAAATAAAAATAAATATGGTGTTTATTTTTGAATCAATTCTTTATTTTCTGCACAACTTTCGTGCCACTGTTCGAACTTATTCCACGTATACAATGATAACTTTCACAATATGTGCTTATTCGTGATATTTCTCTGCTCACAACCCATTTTGTAAGCAACAACACTTGTTAGTTATTCTTCTTTGCTCACAACCTTCTTGTAAGCACAACACTAACAACTGTTTTCTTCACGCAACTTGTCTGCACACAAGTCTGACTGAATTATAACTCGATCTCGTATCTTCACACACCACTGATTGAATTCTTACTCAATTCAACGCGACTTCGTCACACGACTAACTTAACTTGAACTCCGAGAATCACGTGTCTTCATACAAGACTGACTGAATTCTAACTGAATCCTCGTTGCTCGCTTTATCTTGCCTTTTATATCACTGGATCAACAGTGTGATGAATGCCCTTTAAGGATGATGACGGCCTTCGGGAACAATCCAAAAATGTAAACATCTCGTCATCATTGTTGTTCGTTTATCTTGTTTACTTTCGTCCAGGCAGAATTGTTGTTGTTTTGTTTATTTGTCTTTCCACAATATTTTTTTATACACGGACGTTGTTGCTATATTTTTGTTTATTCATCGATCTTGTAAACAAGCCCGTTGTTTTTGTTGCTATATGTTTACTTATTCGTTGATCACATGATCAAGTCCATTGTGTTGTTTTTGGAGCTTTTGTTTATTATTTTAATAACACCATTTCCATTTTCGTAACAATACGTTTTAAAGGTCAAAAGGTCATTTCAAAGTAAAATTCAATTTTTTAATTTATTTTTAAAAGAGAGGAAAATTTCAATTAATTTCGTTTGAAATTTGAAAATATTCAAAACATGTGTTGAAAATTTCCGCGTATGCGTTTACACAACTTGTGGGAGAACTTTCTTTTCTAACCTCAAAACATATGTTGTGTGGAGTGGACAGACAAAAAATAAAAATAAATTATGATAGAAATATAATAACCAGAGAGGGTGATTTAATGGAAAAATTAAACACCTTTTTTCTGTTGTTGTTGTTGTTGTTGTTGTTACTATTGTCTTTGTAATAATCAAATCATTAAACAATTTCTTGTTCTAAGTTTCCCTAGCAGTACGATGACTCTGCATAAAATTGAAAAGGGATGGAATGGGAAGGGGAAAGGTGAAGGTAAGGACACTAGTAGGTTAGGCTAATTTAAAAGACAGGGTGGAGAATGTATTTCAAAGTACAGCGACCTAAATGTAAGAGTATTTAGATTAATAAATGCTATCATAGCCTATCATATCGTATCTCATCATATCACATATGTTCTATCAATAGAAGAATTCAGTTTTCTGTGTTTTAAGTGTCGGGCCTATCATTTATATTCATTAGCTATTGTGGGAGTACATCAAAGAAGTCCGTGTATAATAGAAAATAATTACAAAATTGTTAAGAGAGCCGATTATTTTTGGTTAAAAATTTTAATTAAAAACTCATTTTTTTTTTTTTTTTAATTTTTCTTTGCAGCCTCAAACCTCCGCCTAAAGATGGCGTCACCAAGAGCAATCCATCAAAACGTCATCGTGAGCGTTTAAATGCTGAATTAGATTTATTGGCTTCACTGTTGCCATTTGAACAGAATATTTTAAGTAAATTGGATCGACTGAGCATTCTAAGGCTGTCCGTTAGTTATTTAAGAACAAAAAGTTATTTTCAAGGTAAGTACTCCCTCCCATCCATCTTTATTTTTTCTTATGCTGCTGGCTGTTTTCCCCTGCCCCCATAGAGAGAAATTTTTCTGCATTCTGTTGTGGTAAAATTATACACGAACGAGAGACTGCAGTTATTTAAATCAGAGGAGCAGCAGTAAAAATATTTTCAATTTCAATTTTCAAGGTCAGGTGGTCAATGTAAAATACTATAATCAGCATAAATACGTACATAACGGTAATGGTAACAGACAGACAGACAAACAGACAGACAGACAGACAATTGAACAAAAGAATTGGTCATAAGGTTAGACAGACGGCAGCCAATCAACCAACCAACCAACAGAGTTTCTTCATGCCTGTTGAAAAGAACAAAAAAAAAAAAAAAAAATCCTGAATAATAAGGGTCTGCGTGTTTAGTATAAAATTCTAGGGTATCCTTATTGTTAAATAAAATGAAATGAAATTACAACCTCACTTAAGCAAAACTGGGACTTTTAGGGGATAGCATATGTATGCAGATTTAAAGCTATGAAATCATTTAAACGTCTTACGTCCTTTAAGGATTCTTTTTGAAATACAAAATGCATGTTTCCTATTAAATAAGTCTCCTCCTATAAGTACAAAACTTTTGATCACCTTATGTTATTCATTATGAATGCTGTTATTCGACTCAGATATTACCCTACACAATGGAAAATTTCACTCATAACCATGATACCGAAGCCAGGTAAGGATCATACCAAGGTTGATGCATATAGGCCGATAAGTCTCTTGCCTAACCTATCCAAATTATTCGACAAGGTACTGATATGTAAGCTAGCACCTTTGTTGAATGAATACGGTTTGTATCCCAAATCACCAATTTGGGTTTAGGAGAAAACATAGTACCATTCAGAAAACCCATAGACCAGTTAATGTAATAAGAAATGCATTCGAAGAAAAAAAAGTATTCACCCTTATTCTGGTTGTCGTCGTCGTCGTCGTCGTCGTCGCCGTCGTCGTCGTCGTCGTTACCAAAAATGATGTCGATAAAATCAGAGTCGACACAACACAATATCGACGGCGTATTGACTCACAGAATACGAAATGTGTGTCGACAGTCATCTATAACTGTCTATAACGACAAACAGAATACCAATTTTAAACTGTCGACGCAAGACGACGTCGACGACGACAATCAAAATAAGGGTGATTGTTCTGCACTCTTCATTGATGTCTCTCAAGCATGATGTCTTATACTCAAATTGAAGCAAATATTCCCTGAAAATACGAGTATATATGAAATATTGAAGAGTTATTTAAGTGATAGGAAATTTGTAATTAAACAAGGTAATTATTTAAGTTCCCCTTAAAAAATTAACGCCGGTGTTCCTCAGGGTAGCATACTAGGTCCTGTTTTATACCTGATATTTACAGCTGATATTGCCAATAAGTGAAAACATACATCATTTCCACATTTGCTGACGTCACTGCATTTTTAAGCGTACATATGAACCCTCAGATTGCATCGCAGTTCTTACAGGAACAAGTATACCTGCTGGAGGAATGGTTGAAGAAATGGAAAATAAAAGTTAACGAACAAAAATGCACCCACGTAACCTTTACATTGCGAAGAGAGACCTGCCCTGCTATATATGTATGCATTAATAATCAGACAATACCACAAAGCACTCATGTAAAGTACTTGGGTATATACCAGAGATCAACAACGAGTATTCAAAACGATGAGTAGATTCGAGTCATACTTATAATTTCAGCTACTTATACGCATTCATACTTATTTTAATATCATACTCATACTACTCATATTCAAAGTTAGAAATACTCATCATAATTCATACTTAACAACACGCACGATGTTGTTGATTTCGACTCTCCATAACTCAATATATACACGAAGCACAAAATAAGTATGATTCGAGTACGAACACCACAATACTCGCTATAAGGTTGTGTATGTGCTTTGTTTGCTGTCTTTGGCTTTTCTTTTCACTTCTTTTGTAAATGCAAAAATAACTACGAGTACTACTGTAAATTTTAATGAATGATTCGAGTGACTCGAATCATTCGTAAGTATTATAAGTATTTTTCTAAATTTATGAATCTGAATGAGTAGGCGTATGAATCAAACAATGAGTCGAATGTTGTGAGTTTGATGTCAACGTTGTACTCATACTCATTGCAACCTATACTTATGAATCAATGTTGTAGCGAGTACGAATGAATCAGAGTAGTTGAATTTTAATACTCTTGACTCACTCATACTCAAAATTTCATAAGTACCTATGAGTAGCGAAAATACGATTCATTGCTGATCTCTGGTATATACCTTGATCGTCGTTTAACTTGGAAATTGCATATTGAGTCAAAACTGGCGCAAATAACTATGAAAAGTGACCAAATAAATTGGTTAATTGGTCGAAATTCATCACTTAAGTTAGATTGTAAACTCCTAATATACAAATCAATATTAAAACCCATTTGGTGTTATGGAGTACAGCTATGTGGTACTGCCTCAGCTTCAAACGTAGAGAAAATTCAGAGGCGCCAAAATAAAATTTTACGAATGATCACTGCCGCCCCTTGGTATATCAAAAACTCAAATATTCACAAAGATCTAGATGTCCCGCTGGTTAAAATGGAAATTGTAAGACACGCTGAAAAATACTTAGATAACCTAGATGACCACACAAATCCATTAGTCCGTGGTATTTTACGTCACACTGGCCATATTCGATTAAAACGGAAGGATACTCTTGCACTCGGCCGAAGATGAGAGATATGAATGAGGCCCAATGCTACATTCTCTGATCTATTCGACCGCATTAGATCTTAAGAAACCATGTAAAATCTGTGTTGTTATATGGTCGTGGAACAGGGAACATCGCTTAACGAGATTCGAAGGCATTAAAAGCGCTTGTAACCGTTTCCTTTACAAGATACGAAGGATTTGTTAACTGAGCATCAATAGCTACGGTCCATAATAGGCAATAGCACAATAAATGTGGATTTAGACGATTTACACGCTCTGTAGTCCACTGGATAACATTAACCGGAATGGCAGATAAGGCGCAAAAAACGTCTGACACCAACCGTATTCGCTGCCTCCCAGTGATCAATATGGCAACTAAGAAACTCGACGTTTTCTACCACCAAACCTGTGATGGTTGGAAACAGCGGAATAACCACACAGAAAGAGAATCAAAGGATTTAAATTGCTATGCTACCTTGCGTTGATCATGCCAATAGTCTGCGAATGGAACAGTACTTTGAATCGGAATCATCTCTCTACGCTATAAATTACGACGAAATTTTAAATTCGCAAGAAAATTCCATGGAATATAGTGCATGTGGTTCTAAACCTGTAGCAGACAGTTACCTGCCAAATACGTTACGATCAACAACTATGTGGTCAAATATATGCAGAGAAAAACGCATGTCAATGATAATGGGAACTAAAGGACTACCTAGAAGATCTCTCCTACGTAGATAATATTTGGGTTCTTGGAAATAAGGGGTGATTTTTTAAGAGCTATAGGAAAATTTTTCAAAAAAAAAACACATAAAATTCAGGAAAATGCATGAAATCTTTATTTGAATCGATAGTACGGTCCATATAATTTAATGTTTGAAGATTATTTCATGCAAATGTTGACTGCGGCTGCGCCTCAAATGGTCCATCCGCTTAGTCCAATTTCACGAATAAATGCTTCAATGTTGTCTTCCAATGCGTCAATTGAAGCGGGCTTCTCTGTATACACATGAGCTTTAACATAAAAATAATCTAAAGGCGTTGAATCGCACGATCTAGGCGGCCAATTGACCGGTCCCGAACGTGAAATAAAATGTTCACCGAACTCGCCTCTCAATAAGTCCATTGTTACGTGTGCTATGTGGCATGTGGCACCGTCTTGTTGAAACCACATGTCATGCAAGTCAAGCTCTTGCATTTTGGGCAAAAAAAAGTTGGATATCATCTCACGGTAGCGCTCACCATTCACAGTTACGTTACGATTCGCAGCATCTTTGAAGAAGTACGGTCTAATGATGCCAAATTCAATGATTTGCAAGCGTTGTTCGTTTGTAAGACGATTCATGGTTAAATTATAGACCAAACTGAAGATGTTTGGCAGTGAAACAAAACACGAAACGTGCGTGAGCTGTTTAAACCAGTGTTGCTAAGAAGATAATAGCTAAAAAAGCACCCTTTACAATGACAGGAGGGGTTATAAGATGATCACATGCAAGGGAAGCCTTATGATGATATCACGTGCTCATCATGGAATCTACAGAGTAATCAAACAAATGGGAAACTAAAAAAAAATACCAGATAAGTAGAGACGACTGATAGTTGCAGGCAACCGAAAAGTTTGCCTTTCATGACGTGAAGTGAAATATTTGGGTCAAATGGAATAGATTGGTATAAACGTGATGGCATGGCGTTACAAATTTTAAAAATTACGACATTTCTCTTCTCCCTAAGCAAGGTTATAATGCAACAACAGTCAACGACAAATGGCAACCCTATCATTCTAGAACCTTCTACAGTTAGAAAACTTTTGATTAATGAAACTGAAACTCGACAAAGGAACAGATGAAAACCGAATAAAATAAATCTTAAAGGATCTGAAGCATGACCACACATACATAGACCTTTCAAAAATTGCATAATTTCCAAGATTACATGCCTTTAAAGCTCTGAAGAGCGTTTACCTAACGAATAAACTGTGTTTATAAATATTAAATAAATTGAAAATTTGCATTTTCGTAAAGGCACAGTAAAGTCTCCACGAGAGTAAATAAGTGAGTGAGTGAGTGAAAGCGTTTAAGGTGTTCAATTTTAAAGCATTATTCGTAAATATTTTATTAGACTCTACACACATGAGAAGGCTCTGACTTACAGGCCCCCAGCCATGGCTAGGAAAAGTTCGCATGAATGAAATTTAAAAAGAAAAGAAAAAAAAAATGAATTTTCTTAAAAGCCTTTTAACACTTACAAGCCAGCTTTTTGAAAAATTTATCAACGATTTTCATTTTCATAATTTTATTGTCAATAAGCAGGGCGTTCTTTTCCTTGCATTTGCTGCAGTCATATTGCCTTTACAGCCGGAGGTAAAAACTAAGTGATTTTTAGTCTGTGCGGCGTTCCGACGGTCACGCCATTTGTTGGTTTGTTTTGCTTGGCTTGAAATAGAATAAAAACAAAAAACAAAAATGTTCTAAATTTAAACAGAATTTCTTTATTTGGTTTTTTATTTTTATAAAATATTGCGTGACTCTGCTGCCTGGTGCTGCTGCCGCTGTTGTTAAATTCATTTCAAAGCCGTTTTTTAGTTTCAGTTTATAACAGATTTCTGTTGTTTGCCTTTTTTGCTTTGTTTTTGTTTTTATTGCCTTAAAAAATGTTGGCATATTTTTTTAAATCTTTTTTTTTATTATTAGTTTTCCTTTTCAATAAACAAAACAAAAAAAGGAAAACAAAATATTGAATAGAAATTATTCATAATCGAGGTTCATTAAATTTTAAACAAATTTACACGTCTTATGTATTTACTTATTAAACAGGCTAGATAGGATAGATTTAACAGAAACTACAGAAATGTGTAAAATTAAAACGAATTTTTGGAAAATAAAACTTTAGAAAGTTATTTAAGATTCGATTAATCGAATAAAAAACTCGGGTTTTAATCGAATAAAACTAGGAAAGATATTACAGACGAAACAGAAACTGTAGAATTTTATAAAATTATTGAAATTTTGTAGTAAATAAAGCTTTAAAATGTTATTTACGATCCGATTAATCGAATAAAAAACCAGGTTTTAATCGAATAAAAACAGAATAGATATTACAGACGAAACAAAAACTGTAGAAATGTATAAAATTAAAGACATTTAGCTTTAAAATGTTTTTTCGGATGCGATTAATCGAATAAAAAAACTCGGGTTTTAATCGAATAAAAAGATAGAAAAGAAAAAAGAAAAGAGGAAAGATACTACAGACGAACCAGAAACTGTAGAAATGTATAAAACTAATGAAATTTTGTAGTAAATAAAGCTTTAAAATGTTATTTACGATCCGATTAATCGAATAAAAAAACCGATTTTAATCGAATAAAAACAGGATAGATATTACAGACGAAGCAGAAACTGTAGAAATGTATAAAATTAATGAAATTTTGTAGTAAATAAAGCTTTAAAATGTTATTTAAGATTCGATTAATCGAATAAAAAAACTGATTTCAATCGAATAAAACTAGGATAAATATTACAGACGAAACAGAAACTGTAGAAATTTATAAAATTAATAAAATTTTGTAGTAAATAAAGCTTTAAAATGTTATTTACGATCCGATTAAACGAATAAAAAACCCGGTTTTAATCGAATAAAAACAGGATAGATATTACAGACAAAACAGAAACTGTAGAATTTTATAAAATTAGTGAAATTTTGTAGTAAGTAAAGCTTTAAAATGTTATTTAGGATCCGATTAATCGAATAAAAAACCCGGTTTCAATCGAATAAAAACAGAATAGATATTACAGACGAAACAGAAACTGTAGAAATGTATAGAATTAATGAAATTTTGTAGTAAATAAAGCTTTAAAATGTTATTTAGGATCCGATTAATCGAATAGAAAATCCGATTTTAATCGTATAAAACTAGGATAAATATTACAGACGAAACAGAAATTGTAGAATTTTATAAAATTAATGAAATTTTGTAGTAAATAAAGCTTTAAAATGTTATTTAGGATCCGATTAATCGAATAAAAAACCCGGTTTCAATCGAATAAAAACAGAATAGATATTACAGACGAAACAGAAACTGTAGAAATGTATGAAATTAAAGAAATTAAAAAAAAATAAAGCTTTAAAAAATTATTTAGCATCCGATTAATCGAATAAAAAACCCGGGTTTAATCGAATAGAAAAAACCGGTTTTAAACGAATGAAATTCGGTTTTAATCGGATTTGAAATATACTTTAAATTAGTGTACAATTTTCATTTTTATTTATTTAAAACTCAAATTTAATCAAGAGTTTTGCATAACCGATTCAAAAACCGATTCTATGCGATTTTTCTTTACATGAATTTGTAATATTCAGTGAAAAATTTAAAATGAAGGAATGTTTGAAATTGATTTCTATTTAAATTTTTCTATAACCGGTTCATAACCGGTTTTAAGTCAGGTTGTCAACCATGAAACATGCTTTAAAATGGTTTTTGTTTTCAATGTTTTCGTCTCCTAAAACCTATTTTTTTTTATTATCTTAATCGTTTTAAAATTGGTTGTGTTATCGTTTGTTAGATTGACCTCCAGGTCTATTGTGATATCTGAGAGACTTGAATTAAACAGAGTACCCGTCAACCTGCGCAGAGTTCGGTGTTGTTTTCTCTTACCTTCTAAATTCAAAAATTTCATAGTTTACGAAATACAGCGTTTTTTAAACGACCGTCTCTGTATTGATTAAAGCAGTCGATACTCTTGAGGTGGTTTACGATCACTTTTTCGCACATTTCGGTCAGTATCTCTGCGATATTTTGCGAATGTTGTTTTTCAATTGCTTCAACGTTATACTATGTTCAGACATGCACTTTTATTGAGTCAATATTCAGTTTATTGATCACAATATTTTAAGTGTTTAGACATAACAATATACGCAGTTCAGCTGCTTATTCAATATTCATTTGACAGCTGGTAAACAAAACAGCTGGTTGTTTCAACAACATTGTTTTTGTTTTGTTCTTTTTTTTTTGTTTGTCGTTGTTGATATTTGAGTTGTCAAATATCAATAGAAAGTGTTCGGAAAATTGTAATATGCTCACTGAACGTACTTATGACAGTGCTGTATTTCAAGTTTTAATCAATATTATAACAATTTATGAATTTATTGAGCAATAATTAATTGACATTTTATGTGAAATATTGAGATCAATAATGCCGTTTATTGGGATTTACTCAATATAAGTGCATGTCTGAACATAGTATTAGGCGGTTAGTCCGTTAAATCGTATAATATTCCGCCTTCTATGGGCTGCGTATGCAATAATTTTGCTTGTTGTCATAACCAGTGAGTGCAAGTGTGTATATTTAGGACTAGGCTTTAATTGTTGCATGAGTTGGACATTCTATGTAAAGATATGCAAATCCAACAGCAAAATACGCCATAAAGAGCTTTAGAATAGGCCCGATTGTTGGAAACAACAACAAATTCAGATTATCCGAAACACTTTCTCCAACTGAAGTGATATTTTGCTTGGGATTTTAAGTGGTTGGTATAATAACGCCGCACAGAGGGGCATTTTGCCTGAAAACCTGGCCAAAAAGGCAAAAATTAATTTAAAGAAATTTAAATTTAAGAAACTGAGTATGCAGTTCGATAGACAACAAAATTCTGCATTCTATAGTGAATTTTCACAACTTTAAGTTGAGATTTGTAGATTTGAGACGATGTCAAAGTCAGAAAAGTGAAGAAAATTAAATGCGTTTTTGGTGTTTTTTTGAAATTTTAATAGGTTTATATGATATTTTTTTGTGGCTAAACGAATAGAGGTTTTATATTGATTTTTTTTTTATTTGAAAGGTATGAGCAACTGCTACTTTCAGTTTTTTTTTTTTTATATGTATATCTCATATATTAATGTTAAAATTATTCGTTCAAAATTTAAAAATAATAAAAATTTCGCATTTTTTTACCCCCCACTAAAAAAAGATAAGGATTTTAAAGGTGAAAGTAGTTTTTAGTAGTTTAATGTTAAATACCACAAGAAAATATGAACTCTCTACATTCAGGAACAAATAAAAAATATTGCGTAAATTTGCGCAATTATTTTTGGCGATTTTTTTGAAAATTTTACTTTTTTTTTTTTTGAAAAATTAAAAAGAATTAGACGCAGTGTAATAAAGCCATAGGCAATAAAGCCCCATATGGCCTTATTTCTCAATAGAATGAAAAATAAAACCTTAATCGAGATGTCCTGAATAGGTTACTTTTAAGCAGTGATCCTTTTATAAGCTTCAGTACACAAAAATCGCGAAGGAATAGAAAAGCATTTTCATCAGATACTACTAAATTACTCCTGCCTGACATTAATGATGAAAATGATAACGATTGTATATAATTATCATAGAACTTTAAAAACTTAATTACATAGTATACCGACTATTATAACAATATGAGATGTATGTTTGATTTTCTTAATGGACCGTATGTGGTACCTAGGGGCACCTATGATCCGATCATAATAAAATCAAGTAGAATGATTCACATTCATATTAAACATGTTCATGTCGAATTTCATAGAGGTAATAAAATTTTTAAGCCAATTATAATTGCTAAACATATTTTCTTAAGGGACCCGATTTTGGACCTAGGGACAATTATGGACCAACCATAACAAAATTTGGTAATATGATTTAGATTTACAAAATACACGTTCATACCGAATTTCATCACGATACCGATGTTTTTAAGCCATTTATAAGCGTAAACGTGAATTTCTAAAGAGGTCTTTATATGGGGACTAGGGTCAAATGTGATCCGATTTTCACCAAACTTTACACCATCATTTCTTAGTACACAGAACTGATCCATGCTAAATTTTATCATGATTGTTGCATAATTACCATAATTATGTGTAAATAAGTGAAATTTCAAAGGGAATTTGTATGAGGGCTAGGCGAAATCACGGACCGATTTGAACCAAAATCAGTTGGGTTCATCCTTGGGCATAATTATCACTAACACTATCAAAAAATTCCAGCCATTAACTCATAAAATACTTCTATTAATTTTGGCCAGGTTTTCAGGCAAAATGCCCCTCTGTGCGCTGTACTTTAAAATTTCCTAAAAATTTAATTTTTTTTGCATCAAAAAAAATCAATAACCGGTTAAAAACGAGTTTTTAAAAACGAGAATCCTATCCAAATTAAAGTGTTCACTTTTAAATTTTAAGTAAAAAACTTTGCCAAGCTTTTGGCCTTTAATTACTGTTTTCATTCGAGGAGGGAGCGGGTGAGGGTTGAGGGTGGTAGGTATTTTCATTATACACATTATCAATAAAAATGTTGCCACATTCCGTGTTTTTTTTTTTGTACAATTTTTTTTTCTTAAAAAAAAATTTTTTTTTTTTTTTGCGAAAAACTGCGCAAGTCAGGGTCAAATCGTTTTTATTGTTGCTGTTGCCTGTTATTTTGCTTCTCAATACACAATTTGTAATAGACTTTCTTTCTTTCACATTTATTGTTGTTGTTTTTGTTGTTATTGTTTTCTATCTAAACATATTTTTTTTTCGTTTTTGTTTTTGTTGTTGTCATGTTTATTTCATTGACTAACAACCCTGTATCTACTAACGGTTTTCGTTTTTCTTACACAGAGTGTGTGTGTGTGTGTATGTGTGAGTAAGATTATAAGGCTCATTTCCCAAAAGGAACAAGAACGAAAAAAGTATTCTCTTTAGCCCCCTTTGTTAAACAAAAAAAAAAAAAAAACAAAAGTGAGAGAAGAGTAGAGAAGAGCAGCAACAAGAACAACTACTATAATAAAAAAAAATAACGGTGTCTATAACAGTATTGCGATTTTTATTATGTATTTTCTTTTTCAACTTTTTATTTCTCTTACCCACAAATAAACATAATAAAGAGAGCGAGAGCGGGTGCGTCCCGTTAGTTTGTATACCAACAAACCATTTTTCGTAAAACATAAAACGTTGTGTTATTCTTTGTTAAACATTTTGTTGGGCACCCGGGGAGCGTTAGGAAATGACAGGCAAAAACAAAACAAACCAACTAAAAATAATTCAGGGATGGGGTTGTGTTTGTAGCATTAAATACGGATTATTAAAGACTTAACTTATGTAACATAAGGTTTAAAACATACATTATTTACAGCAGAAAAACAAAACAAACGAGAAAAGAGGAAAAAAAATGCATAAAAAATATCACAATAAAATGATTAAAGCTGGAAAATAACATAGATTTTTACGATTTTTCCTTGTAAAGAGAAAGAAAAGAGACAATAAAGAATCATAAAAAGCATAGAGAAATCGAAAAGAAACGAGGTTTTCGTATAAAATCTTAACGATTATTTCATCGTATTGTGTGCTTTAGATATTCTTGTTATTCTTTAGCTAATCCTTATGGTGCAGAAATAAAATGGCGTCGTTTAGATACGATATTTACAACCAATTTGAAAAGCCATAGAAAATAAAGCAAGGAAAAACACACCCTAGAAAATATTATGCTTTAAATGCCACTACAAATCGTATGAATAGAATAGAACAGCACAGAGAACAGATACAAAGACATCTTCCTACCTGATGATGGCACTACAAAGCAGCCAAACCAAGACAAGCCAAACCAAACCAACCCAACCAACCAACCCCACCCTAAAGTACATAATACTTTGAAAGCGAAAAAAAAAATTGAAAATGTTTTCAGATATTCGTTTTGGGAAAACAGAGAGACACCAAAAACAAAAAAAAAAAAACGAAAACGAAAAAAATCACAACAAAACAAAACAAAATGGCGTAACAGTAAATATTTCTTATTTTGACGTTTGACATTTGTTTAGACACGATAGATAATAAAACAACAAAAACAATATAAAATAAAACAAAAATAATATTAAAAACAAATCATTAAAAAACGTCAACAACAATAACACACATCTTGTGGGATTTGCAAAAATAAAAAGATAGGCGTCAGAAGAAAATGTCAAATTTATAGAGGAAAACAAAAACAGCAAATTAAACTGCAGAATTATTAAATATTATGATCCAGAGTTACAGTTCGCCTACAGACTATGCCATAGAATGTCAAGTGTTTTTTTTTTTTAATTCCTTTTCATTCCCTTAAGGAGCCTAAGTTGAAACAAAACCTTTTGCGAAACATCGTATGAATCTTAGGACAGTGATTTATAGTAGCTGCTTCAGTATAGCATCCAGATATTCGCTGATAGGTCTAGATCCAATGTGAAATCTTTTCAGAACATTTGAATCTTAAATTGTTCCTTGCATTACGTAATTACTGTAGTATTACTGAAGCTGAAAAAGGGTTATCGACTGCAGACATACGCATATTTGCAGCCAGTAAGGGAACTTTTAGATTCCTAGAGAGTGTGTACACCACTTATAAGATTATCTAAGGATGCCCGGATCTCTGGAAGGGACGCAATGGGTTCTTGGATACGGGGACAATAAAGACAACAACAAATGTGACGCATTGGCTTGTAGAACAGATAATTAAAATGAATTTATTTGTGAGCTCGTCATTCCTCTGCAGAGGGGCAATAAAATAATGTAACAGAACGTTCCATTTTTCTAACAAGCACAAGCCACAACAGAACACCTTTTTTTTCATGGTCCGGGAACGAAGAATTCTTGGGCACCCAGAGTTTATTGACAGAACGTGTATAGTCGAAGGCGATTCGGAAGAATCTACACCAGCCAGGAGGTATAGTTGCATGGCGGAATCGATATTATAATGGGAACTTGTGGGACCCAATTCAGTTACATGACGACATTCGGGGAAAATCGATTGTGAGGTTGAGATCACGTTTAAGATTCGTTTACAGTCTCTACACGCTTCCTGCAGAAGTTATTGTTTTGAAGTACTTATAAAGGGCTATCCATTTCGTGGTTTCAAAAGTATGGGACTGGAATTCGACATCTGTCAAACTAAGCTGTGAAACCAATTTTTTTGTTTTCAGTTGAAAGTCTGACATTCACACAACGCATACAAATTATCAAAACCTATTACAAAAATGGTGATTCTGCCACAGCCACGTATCGTGCGTATCGGCAATTTTTCGAAGAAAATTTTCTTCAGCGATGAAGCACATTTCACACTCGGTGGGTATGTTAATAAACAAAATTGTCGTATTTGGGGTTCTGAGAATCCTCAAGTAATTGAAGAGAGGCCATTACATCCAGAAAAAAAAGTCACTGTTTGGTGCGCTCTTTGGTCCGAAGGTGTGATTGAACCTTACTTCTTCGAAAACGACGATGGAACGACTGTCACCGTCAATTCGGAGCGTTATGGTCATATGATAACCGACTTTTTTTTGCCTGCTATTGAAGAATACGACTTGGAGAATATGTGCCACACAACTCGAGCGAATATGGCTTTATTGCAAGAGACATTTCCTGGCCGCGTAATTTCTCGTCGTGGCGATATCAACTGGCCACCAAGATCATGCGATTTGACACCAATAGACTTTTTTTGTGGGGCTACGCGAAAGACCGTGTTTATGCCGACAAACCTTCAACTCTTGAGCACTTAAAAACCAACATTCGTCAAGTTATGGCTGAGATACCGCCCAATATGTGTCAAAAAGTGGTCGAAAATTACCTCAAAAGAATCAATGCTTGCAACACTTCGCGTGGAGGTCATTTAAATGATGTAGTGTTTCACACATAATGTCAACGTTCAAAATTTACAATAAAAACGAAATATCATGAAAAAAATATTTTATATGTTTTTTATTTACGTTTACTTTTGAAACCACGAAATGGATAACCCGGTATGATTGAGAAATCCGTTTAGCCACATCATATGTTACGGAATAATCAAATAAAATTGTTATAAGAACAAATTTTTGTGCCCATCGTATATCCAGAAGGAGAGAGTAAACTTAAGGCACTGAATTCTCTGGCCTTTACCAATAGAAAGTGTTATTAACAAAAGCATATTTATGAGTCTTTAAAATAATAGCAGAACAAGTGAACTCTTCATTTTTTTGCAACATTTTAAACCGCTTAAAAATCTCAAATTTCTACCGACATTCGCATCATCATCTCTATAAGCATGCAAACTGCAGCGGTTTCTTTAACATGTCAAAGACGGGCAAATAAGAACTAAGAATTTTTAAAAAAGGAATTTAAAGCAGCTACAATTACTGGCCACCACCCAGTGAACCACCAAGAGTTCCCACTCACTCCTCTCTCATGTTGCCCACATTTTTTTCATCACATACTTAGTCATACACATCGCAAGTATTGCGATTAAATCTGCTTTTAAAATGGAAATTTTAGAAGAAAAAAAATACCCACACACATATGTCTGTATGTACATCTCGAATAAATGGAAAATTCCCAGGAAAAATAACTTCGAGACAATCATGGGAAATTTTTATTTTCATAGTTTGATTACAACAAACAATGTTTTTGATTTTTCCATTGCAATTTGAACAAAAAATAAAGAAAAACAAAAAAATTCTGAAATTGTCATAAAATTTTAAAAATAAAACAAAAAACAACAACAATAAATACAATAATTATTAACAAATTAGTCAAGGGAAATAGGGAAAATTTTGAGATAGCCAGAGGTGGGCAAGTGGTGGCACTGGGTAGTGGTTTCATTAGTTAACCACAACTAAGGGATTCAGATTTGAATTCAAAAGAACACGAAAAGTTTTGCATCATTTTAAAAAATAAATAATCTACACAGAAAGCCGCTGAACCACGAATGTCATAGGAAGATAAGCCTACGCCTCATCTAGACAAAGAGTAGCAAAGTTTCTCACCACTACACTCAATGCAACAACACAATACATTTTCACATAAAGCGTTGATTCTAGGCAACGAAAGATGGCAATCCTATCATTCTAGAACCTGCTGAACTGAAAAAATTTGTTAATGCAGCTGAAAGCAACAAAACACTGTCTAATGGTGAAGGTATAGCACTGGCCATTTTATAGTCACCTAGCAGCAACTCGTTTCCTTGCCGTTCGCATCTTCCCCCTTTCCTAAAAAACCTGCACAATGCACTGCATGAGTAGGGGCCATCCCCTGAGTGCTGGTTTCATAAAAAAAAAAAAAAAAAAAAGATGAGAGAAATAATTTGTGGCAGAACTTCAGTTTTGAATCCCAGAATGATCTTTTGGACATTCACCTGCGATGTAAACTCCATGCGTTACCTTAGCGTGATGGCCGATGGCTATGCGAAAGCTACACCATTGAACGATCTGTATTGATATCTTTGGGGCAATGAGAATAAATCAATCATAAGCATTAGGAGTGCTTTAGAGGTTATCCTACCGCTATTGTTGATGATTAAAAAGAAAGTTCTTTCTAGTGATCGAAAATTAAAGGGTATTTCGTAACAGAAAAGTGAAGACATTATAAGACATTTGAGAATCGATTCTATGCAATCCGATTCTCCACTTTGATGACATGATGTCACCAGGAACAGTTCTCTGCAAAAATTTCGAAGTAGCGAAGTAGTAAAGACAGTTTTGAAGTGAATCCACAGATATACTCGACGGATACAATGAGAAACATACACAGAACGCCATAAGTGAGTCAACACCCACTATAATTTTAAATTTTCTATTATAAAAAATATACTTGTAGCACAACAATAATTTTTGCGATTTTTTTGTTTTAACATTTTATAAGTAATAAATAAACGTTTTTAATTTATGGAAATTTATTCGACTATTCTCATTTACTTTTCTCGCTATCCTAAGAAAATGAATTATTTCAGCGGTGTTTACTCACTTTTGACGCTCACTGTAGTAAAACACGGGCGAGAATCAAAGCGCTCAAATTAGGGGAATGAGAGATATGTGGAAGCCTAGAGCTTTTCCAACATACAATTAGGGAACTTTAACCCTTTATATTGAATTGAGTTTCTGGAAGAACTGCGGGGGTAACAAATGGCAATGAGAAGCAAATTTACAACTAATTGAACCTTACACGTCCAGTAGACTGACAAAGAGGCACAGGAACGAACTTTTCCAGAACTAGTGGAGACCTAGTTGTCTGCTTACTATCAGCGACAGAAACTGGAACTAGCTGAGAGTGAATTCCCTACTTACTGACTACTGACTGTGCCAGCCAGGGTCATGTTAAACCGTTCGTTATCTCCTTAGATAATCTGCTTTCGCTAAGTAGAGTAGACTTAAACCTCTTAAGAGTATATTTTACAGGCAAATGCAGCTTCGAGGTAACTCAATGAGCACAAGTAGCTTTTCTGAAGCGAACTGCACATTGTCGTGCCTCCACTCAATTTGTTCAACAAAAAACCTTGGATAGTGCTTGAATCCTCTAAAGGGCTTAGATCAGGGATTACCAAAAATTTTTTGGTTGTGTATTAGTGAGTAAGAGAGAGAAAATAAGTTGAGCGCTTACAGTCATAGAAAAATGTTAGTAATATACCCTATTTTGATTTTCATTTCATCAACATACATAAAGTTATACATCCTTGACCTAATAATTAGATAATGTTTTTTAGATATTTGCTGGGTACCAATTTTGGTTCATAAATTTCCTCTCCTGCTAATAACCAACCTTTTAATTTTACCAAAATATTGCTTTATGTCTATAAAAAAAGTTGTTCTCTTTCCACATCATCTAAATTATTCACTTGACTATTAAAACAATCAAAATGTGTTTTAAGAACATATAAGACTTTGAATTTTTAAAAAAGGATTTTTAACATAAAATATTTTTTGAGTCTAAACCTAAAAAATAATAATATAGAATCCGCTGACATGTGTGCTCGCCGCAGTCTGATCGACAACTAAGTAAATAAAAGAGCATAAGCAATGTGTGTGAATTCTCTCTGCACAATTGTTCTATGAAATGGTAATCCCTGGCTTAGATTAAACTGTCATTGCAGTAGGTTTCCTTGCGTCGCAATAAATTTTGATCTCGAATAGTAATAATAAAAACAACACTTACCTTTAAGCAGCTTCTTTTGAAAATATGTATGTATGTACGATGACCCTCTTGGATGTATTATTCAGGATTTTTTTCTTATTGATAAGCCCGGATTCTCCAAGATACACAAGTTTTTTTTTACTTTTTCATCGATTCACTCATTTCAACCTAACCTCACAAAATTTTTGAACACAAAAATTGCCATTCCAAAAACACTTTACATTCTAACATCACTTTTTTTTTTTTTTTTTCTTTCTTGCACACATTCTTGCTCGCTCTGTGTTTGCTTTGTAGCGGCTTTCTTTCTTTCTTTTTTTTTCGTTTTCGCTCGTGTGCCTTGTGTCTTCTTCTGTTTAATGGAGACGTTAATGATTAAAGCAATTCATCAATTTCAATTTGATGTTTTTATTCCATTTTTTTTTCTTTTTTTTTGTAATTTTAATAGCTGTTGTTGTTTTTGTTGGTATTTAATTAATTTAAATTTTATTTAAACACACTTTTTTTATACGTTTTTCTGTGTTTTTTTTTCTTTTTTCTTTGAACACAAAACATTTGATGTCTTTCTTTGTAATTCATTTATTATTCACTGAGTTTAATACAAGTCAGAGTGAGAAAGAGAGAGAGAGAGGGAGAACCGAAAAGCGAAGAATGAGTTTATCATCTGGTGACGTTTTTTTTCTCTGTTCTATTAGCATTTATTGTTTTTTTTTGTTTGTTTTAATTTCTTACACAACAAAGCCGTTATAATAAGAGTCAATGTCCTTTTTTACTCTCAATGGTCTATTTAACTTTTACTTTTTTTAATGGGTTTCATAAGAATTATTGTTTTTGTTGAGAAAGAAAGAACAAAAAAAAAAAAAATTCCCTTTTTTTGCTAAAACAACCAACCAACCTACCACCCCTACTGTTTATTTAGTTAGTTTTCTTAGAGGACTAGAGAAATACCCGGACACAATTACTCATTCACATAAAATTCTAATATTTTTGGAGAGGAGAGACGAGCGAACATTTAAAACAAACAATTTGACCATTAAAACTGTAACAACAACAAGCAAGAAATTTCCTTCGTTTTTTTTTTCAAAGGGATAGACAAACCAGTCCAGAGTTTTTAGTCATTTGTCTTTCAACACAACAACAACAAACAACAGAAACCAGCAACCAGCAACTAATCAAGAACCCTTAGAGAGAACATATGTTTTCTCTTGCACTCTAATATTTTAATATGTATGTGTTGTGTGTGTGCCTCGTATTTTAAACGATTTACCTTTTATTTATGCTCGTTTCTTAAATTTATTTCAGAGTTGTTGTTGTTTCTTTTTCTTGTTGTAATCATTTATTTTCTGTTTTCCTTTAAAAAAGAAAAAAAAAAGAGAATAGAAAAGCTTGTAATCCCTATTTTGAGTATTAAAATTATAAGAAGCATACAAAAATACATACATACATACATATGTATATGTATGCCGCTAGTATACGAGTATGCATGAAAGTAAAAGAGAAGTTAAAATAGGCACGTGTGTTTATAAAAATCTACACTTCATTAATATTGAAAATGTTCTTTGGGTGTGTGGTGTATAGTGTGTGTTTTTATTATTGTTGTTGTTGTTTTTGCATTTTAGTTTTGGTTTCTGTTTTTAATTTTATTAAGCCCATGTCCATATGCCTTTTCAGTTGTATAGTGTATGTATGAGTCACGTCCTTTGTTATAGGTACATTTGCATTGACTCTATCAACTCTCTCAACAACTGACGCTCACATAAATTATGTGGGAATTTTTCTCTAACAGAGATCAATGAAGAGCTTAATTTACTTGTTATTTTCTTTTTTTTTTTTTTCTTCTCGATTGCAATTTAATTTCCCAGTATTAGTGGTGTAGGTGTGTTTGGTATTGGTATTAGATTTGTGTTAATAGCCAATATACCAATTTAGGGTTTGATTATGGTCGTCATAGTCAATTTAAAGAAACTGAAAGCGTTACAAATATGATCAGGCTTGTGCATCATCACAATGGGGCTGCATATCGCTTCTAAGAGAGAAAATCTAGAGATTTCATGGCGTTTTCAATAATTGAACTTATCTTACGGTTAAGTTCGGCTTATTTTGCATGTAAAATTTAACTAATGCAACTGACAACGCCTTAGAAAGGCTATAGCACCTTGCTTTCATGCCTTGGAATTATTGAAATAAAATTTTTTCATCGATAAGCCTGGGCGAAAACGGTTGTCACA
The DNA here is from genome assembly GCA_927399465.1 of Sarcophaga caerulescens. Lineage (NCBI taxonomy): Eukaryota > Metazoa > Arthropoda > Insecta > Diptera > Sarcophagidae > Sarcophaga > Sarcophaga caerulescens. The sequence continues at coordinate 104,187,439 of OV656872.1, read as the reverse complement.
AATAAAATTACCGCATATGAGGCTAGGAGAACCCAGAAATGATTGTGCAAAAGCCATTGTGTCTGTGAAAAGTAACTGTTTCTGTGGTTTGGAAATGTCATTGGGTTGACTCTTTTCCTAAATATTTTTAGAAGAACCGTTACCGTAAATTCAGAGTACTATGGTGGCTGATATGTATTGCAACCAACTTCAGGTTGTTATCATTTGTAAACCGCTCGTCTGACAGCTGACAGATTTATTCCAGTGACAGTTCATTTTATTATTTACAAGCTTACAAAAGCATTTTGATCTATTGCATTCAGAAAAAAAAAGTTATTCGTGATGGTTTTCAAGCGTGATAGTGTGATTGCTTTATATTTGGCTGGAAAACCACAGGTGGCTATCGCAGTGTTACATCGCGTCCAAAAAGTGGACGAAAAAAAAACGGTAACAACACCAGAAATGATCCGAAAAGTGAAGGCCAGATTTGATCGAAATCCACGCCGCAATGGTAGAAAAATTGCTCGTGAGCTGAACATATCGCGAGAACGGATGCAACACATATTGAAAAATTAACTTGGACTAAAGCCATTGAAGTTCCAAAAAGTGCAAGAGCTCACCGATGGACAAAAAAAGTTAGACTGGAAAGAGCCAAGGAGTTACTTCGTACTTACAGCCTAGCTTCTCACACCACTCATGTTGTGTGCGTTAATTTTACACGTGAGTGGCGGGACCTACAATTTAACGTCGACTCCGAACGACAGATTTTTTGAGAAACTTTTTCATGGCAGGTTTATTTACTCTCAGAGTTTTTGCCAGAAATCTGCTGAGAGGAAATCGCCGAAGAAATATTTTTTTTTCATATTTCGTTTTGATGCTTGACCTGGGATACGAACCCGGGTTTTACGTCTAATAAACCAACACACTACCTACTAGACTACGGCGACTTCTTTTTACTTCGCTTGCACGAAAGTGGCCAATTACCGAATTTGGTTTTCTCCGATGAGAAGCCATTCCAAATTGAGCAGTTTGTGAACAAACAAAATGATCGGGTTTACTTGCCAAAGAGGTCAGCTGAAAATTTACATCTGCGATTGGCCACCAGAACTCAAGCGCCGCCGATGGTAATGATATGGGCCGCCGTAACGGCCGATGGTCGCTCCCCGCTCGTATTCATCGACCGTGGGTTCAAAATAAATGCCGAATATTATCGGGAAAATGTCTTACAGACAGTATTGAAGCCCTGGGCAGACAAACATTTCGGCCGCAGACCATGGACATTCCAACAGGACTCAACACCACCGCACTGAGCACGCGTCTACCAAGAATGGCTTAAAAAGGTGGTTCCTCGCTTCATTTCTACCGCACAATTGCCACCAAAATCTTCGGATCTCAATCCGTTGGACATTTGCGCCTGGGGCATTTTGGAGAGTAAGGTTCTCACTAAAAAACTACCAAAGTGTCGATCATCTCAAGACGGCGCTTCGCCGGGAATGGGCCAAAATACCGCAGAGCCACTTTCGTGCCGCCTGTGATGGCTTTGTCGGCCGTTTGAAGGCCATAATTCGTACCAAAGGTGGCCAATTCGAACAAATCTAAACTGATTCTAAAATTTGATGTTATTTCCAACATTTTTTGCTTTTGAACAATAAAATTAAAAAAAAAAAAATTAAAAAAATATAGCGCTTTACTTTGTTGCATTATATATCAGCCACCCTGTACATATGGTAATCGACTTTATTTCATTTGAAATTAAAGTTTAGAAACTGAAGACGCCGTAGTGTTGGCTTATTAGACGTAAGGCCCGAGTTCAAAGCCCAGGTCAGACATCAAAACGAAAATATGAAAATATTTCTGCGGTGACTTCCTCTCAGCAGATTTCTGGCAAAAACTCTGAGAATAAATAAAAATTGCCATGAAAAGCTTCTCAAAAATCTGTCGTTCGGAGTCGACTTTAAACTGTAGGTCCCACGCCACTCATGTATAAAATTAACGCACACAACACGAGTGGTGTGAGAAGCTAGGACGTTGTACAATGGGTCAATTCGAACTCCGGGTACTGTACTTGTCACAGTTGACAAGTACACGTCCTCTAACCTAACCTAACTGGACAGTATGTGGTTTCCATAAGACACGACCGAATATTGCTTTCTTGCAAAAGAAGTATTCACGAAGGGTAATTTCATATTCTGGGATGTTAATTGGCAAACCAAGATCGATTTGGCATTGTTATACTTGTTTTGTGGGGGCTTTGACAAACACCGTGTCTACGTGTACAATTCCCTAACGTTGAAGTATATGGAAACCAAGATAGACTCTGGATCATAGCTGCCAGATAAATAAAGCATCAAATCGTCAATTATTAGAAAAAAAATCGTCAAAATCGTCAAAGATGTTCATGAAAATCGTAAAAATAATCGTCACAAAATCGGCATGAAAATTCTGTGTTGTTCGCTAGAACCGACACATTTTTCAGTGCCTTAGTTTCTTAAGATGGAAGAAAAGTGCAAGAAATACCACTTCATCTGATCTTCTTACTATATACACCACTTATATCCGAAAGAGAATACAATTCTCATGTATAGGCCGGTGCCTCAACGTCTATTTTGAGACTTCTGGGTCGCGTACAAGAGAGGACAAAGTTGCCCGTTAATGACGGTAGGGTATCGAACTCCATTGATTCATTGAAGCATCGTTGCAATATAGTTTGTGTTTCAGTATTCTACCGCTATTATAACGGATTTTGCTCAAGCGAAATAATGGACTTGTTCCGGAGAATCATTTATTCCTACGTAACACTCGCCTTTCTCGGCGAGCAAATACTTATGTGTTCGATTGGCCAGTGGATCGCACACTGCATTACAGACAGTGTGCGTCGGACTATTCGTATGTGGAACTCCTTTCGTGCAGAGGTTGTAATTTTTTGGCTTTTAAGCGATGAAAAAGATATAAGGTATAGAAAAATCATCACTTAAATTTGCAATAGTAATAACTGAAAAGTAAATACAAAGCTTAAAGTGGCTTTTAATGTACTAAAGTAAAGAATATGATGTAAATTTTTAATTTCTAAAAATCATCAAAATAAGGGCATAAATCGTCACATCGTCATTCTGATATTTTTGGAGAACAAAATCGTCAAAATGACGATAAATCGTCAAATCTGGCAGCTATGCTCTGGATCGACAACTGCTACCAAACCAGAGGCTGTTACAATGGCCAAGTAAAGAAAAAATGTGTCATTCATATCAGGGTGTATTTTTTATTTACTTTTGAAACCGACAAATTGATAACCCTTTATTTACACAATGTTAAAAGCAACACTGAGCGAAAAGGGTTTAAATTGTTAAACAGTCACCTTCGTAAGACCTTTGTAAGGTCAAAAACCAAACAAAATTTATTACAATTAAAAAATTTATTTCATTCAATTCAATTTAATTGTTTATTTTATTAATTAAATAATCATTTACCGAAAAAGACAACAAAATTATTGTCTTTTTTTAATTAATGGCCAATAAAAGGGTTCAAAACGCACCAAAAAAAAAAAGGAATTAATTTGGAAAATGCGTGTTCAATGCCTTCTACTCTATTTAACTAACGTTTTAGCAAAAATAATAAAAATAAACCCTTATAGACGCAAAAACAATTGTTTTCGACATTAAATAAATGACTTAATCACGTGCCTAAGATGGTCACCTTTTCATTCTTTTTTTTTTTGTATTTTTTTTTTTTGCTCAATAACTTGAAATTGTACTCAAGATTTTATGATCACCTCTACCTCTACCCACAAACATTAAATGTTTTGCCAAAATGTCTCTTCAATAGTCATCAATAAAAATAAGAAACCATAGTACACGCACACATAGACATAGAGAGTGAGAGAGAGAGGGTGAGGGGAGGGGAGGGGGAGCAATAAATTCCTTAAGTAAATATTTAGACAATTAGCGGTCAATTTTATTTGCTAAACAATTATTATTTATGTACACACTCCATACCATACAAACAGTGAAAGAGAGCGGGAGAGAAAGAGTGAGTGACATGGGGAGAGTTGATGAAAAGTTACTTTTTAATTGAATAAAAAGGTTTTAAGAAACTAATGTCAACTTTTTAAATCCCAATATCCCCCCCCATGCATTTTCCTCTTTAATCTATAACACGTGCTCTCTTCATACTTTTCTTCTGATATCCTTTCCTTTTTTTCCTCTGTTCGCCTCATAAGGAAAATAATATTGATGTTTACATTTGTAAGGAATTTCCTTAAAAACTATAGGTTTTTAGGGGAATTTTTTTGGTACATTTTTTTTCTCACTCTCTCTATAGGCACGTGTCTGCTTTTTTTTTCTTATTGACATTTGTTCCCTTTGTTTTCTGGTTTTTGTTAAAAATACATCCTCAATCACTCTGTTTCTCTTTCTTTCTAACAGGCTTTGATGACTCTATTAAATGAGAGTTTATTATTGACAGTGTTGTTGTTGTTGTATTATTTATTTACTGTTTGTTGTCATTTGTTTGTACATTTTACGTTGATTATCCGGTGAGTACATTAAACGGTAGATGGATGGTGCGTTCAGTGCCGCGTGTTTGTTTGTTTTTTTTTTTGTTTTGTTGTGGGTTATTTTGTCCACAAATCGTGAATGACTTGTGTGTGCCGGTCAGTCAGTCTTTTGTTTTAATTTTGTTTTCTTTTGTTTAATTTCGTTCAAAACTGTTTTTTTTTTGTTGTTGTTTCTTTTTCGCTGAAAAGTTAATGGACCAGAACCTGTGTCAAGTACCTGTCTTTTTTTTTTTTTCTTTTTTTTCTTTAAATAAATTTGACAAAATGCCAATAAACCTTATGACCTCTTGGGCTTAACAGAGGTCACATGTGTATGCATGTGTGTGTATGTATGAATAATTATTAAATGTTTATGTATGTATGTATACATGCTCTTCATAAAACAGTTATCTTATAGAGAGACTCTCTCAAAATGTCTTAAAAATTAGCATAAGAATGTTTGGCAAAAAGTCTGAGCATTAAAATAAAGTTGCCATGTGAAATTTCTCAAAAAATCTGACCTAAAACTGTAGGTCCTGCAATTGAATGAATGAAATTAACACACACAACAAGGTTGGTGTGAGAAGTTGCGTTGTAAGACTGAACAAAGGGTGTTGTAATGACCAATTAAGTATCTAGCTAAAGGTGATTTGGATGAATCCACTCATACATACATAACATAATTGGTCTTTACAACACTTCAGTCAGGATTATGACCTAGCTTCTCACACCACTTATGTTGTGTGCGTTAATTTTTGTACATGAGTGGCGGGACCTACAGTTTAAAGTCGACTCAGAACGACAGATTTTTGAGAAACTTTTTCATGGCAGGTTTATTTACTCTCAGAGTTTTTGCCAGAAATGTCCTTTCGCCGAAGAAATATTTTTTCATATTTTCGTTTTGATATCTGACCTGGGATTTGAACTCGGGCCTTACGTCTAATAAGCTAACACACTACCTACTAGACCACGGCGACTAGTCAACTCATTGTTTAGAAATAATTGAGAAAAGGTTCAGGAATGCTGGAATTATAGATTAAAGACGAAATAGATCGTATCGGTATTATAAGGGGACCATTTGGTTGCCAATTTAACTTAACTTAAGACCATGTTGTTAATCCTGAGGACCTCCTAAGATGCCGGTATCTGACGAAACGGTTTTGAGTAGCACATGATATTTTTTGTACGCTTCCGGTACATGACATGGCGATTAATTGGTCATAACAACCATTTGGTCAGGATTAAGGCCAAGCTTCTCATTGCATTCATGTTGTGAGTGGTAATTTGAATCATGAGTGGTGAGATCTACCTCGAAAGGCAGGTTTTTGAGCAACATTTCAAGGAAATTTTTATTTACTTTCAGACTTTTTGCCGAAAGAAGGACAAAATAAAAAAAAATTAAATACACCCGGCTAATGACATAGTGTAGGTTGTGAGTTTTGCTGAGTAGATCTCAAAAATATTTTTTTTATATTTCTCGAACCCTCCAAACTGTTTTTATTTGACAAAAACTGTTTTTTTTAGACTTTACGCACAAATTTCTGGATTACTCAAACATTTCTGACTTGATTTTCAAAATTTAAATCTTGTTGAAAAGGGAGGAGATGGACCTTTAAAACGGTATACATATATCTATTATTTGACTTAATATGCTATGAGTTTTGATGAGGTAAACTTGGAAAATTCGAATTTTTTTCATATTTTTTCAAGTTTTTCCGTTCATAGTAGCAAACTTTACTTAAAAAATATGAAATAAGTGATGACATTCTGAAAGTGCATTATCTTGTGAAGAGATTGGCATTTCGTTTGCTCAAATCGGACAAAAATTACCATAGTTATTATATATATAGTATAACAGTCGTGTTATATTTTTTATATATGTCATCTCATCAAATGAACTCTATTTTATCTATTTTATTTATTTATTTATTCGATATTCGACCTGAAGTCTTATGATTATAGTACAGAATCAGATATATGCTTAAATACTAATATTAATTATAGAACAAAAAAGTATTTCTAGCACGTAGTTTAAAAACATGAAAAAAAAACATGAAAAATTTGTTTAAAATTAGAACGTACAACAAATTAGTAAAAAAAATTTCCAAATAAAAATAAAAAATTTCCAGAAATTATTAAAAAAAAAAGAAATAAAATAAAATTATTAAAAAAAAAAGATATAAAATAAAATTAAAGTATATAAATAATATTTAGGAATAATATTTAAATAGAGCCCTTTTGAATTGCAAAGCATTACCTATAATTTTTGTGCCCGTGGGTAATGAATTCCAAAGACGTATAGAATAGATGAAGAATTGCCATTCGGATATTAGAGATCGATATCGGAACTGAAGAAGATCATTTAATCTATGAGAACGAGTAACTGACAGCCTCCTAAAAAGGTAGTCCGGTTCATGAGTGTGAATGATCTTATGTAAGAATATCAGAACCCTTATTTTCAATAAGTCGCTAAATAATACACCATAGAGTGACCTCCCAAAATTAGATACGTGGTCGTACTTTGATAATCCATAGACATATCTTACAACAGCCATTATAAGCCACATTCAATTTCATTAAACTAGCACAGTCACACGAAGCAAATACTTCACAACCATATAACAAAACAGGAATTAAATAAGTTTTAGCGAGCAGCTTACGCACCCTAAGTGGAGTAAAGTATTGTGTCCTCCACAAATTTCTCAACATAGAAAAAGTTCTTCCTGAGGCATAATTTACATGATCCTTCCATGTCAGATTATAATTAAAAATAATCCCAAGTTTTTTAGCCGATCTAACAATTTCAACCAGCTGATTATTCAAAAAAATCTCAGGCCGTATAGAAAATTTCATACATCTAGGAGTTATTACCAAACATTTAGATTTAGTGGGATTGATACAAAGACCGTTCGCACATGCCCAATTATGTACCCGTTTAAGATCCTCATTAAGTCTGGACACACGTTCGTCAATATCATTTCTGTCAGCACTAATGTAAATTTGCACATCATCGGCGTACATATGTACCCTACTAAACAACAAATGTCCAATTAAATCATTAATATAGATTGTGAAAAGAAGTGGACCGAGAACCGAGCCCTGAGGCACTCCCCTAGAGACATGTAAAGGACGTGAAAAATTATTCTTATTATAAACCGATTGTCGGCGATCAGCCAAGTACGATGATAGAAGACACATTGATGTTTGGGAAAAGTTAAATAAGTGCCTCAGCTCTTAGTTCAAAAATTTATCACAAAATGTGTCAATTTCACGTTTGAGCGACAACCAGAAGTTGGCCAATGTTTGCGCAAAGAGAAATAATAATATTTGCAAAAAACACAAATATTAGCCGACTTCTGGAAGTCGTGCAAACGTTAAATTGACACATTTTGTAATAAACAATCAAAATCCATCAAAAATATAACACGGCTGTTATACTATTTAAATTATAACTACAGTAATTTTTAAACAATTTTATCAAATGATGACCCAATCTCTTCACAAGAGAACAGACTTTAAGAATATTATCACTTAAACTATATTTTTTTATGTAAAGTTTGCTACTATGAATGGACAAACTTGAAAAAATATGAAAAAAATTTGAATTTACCAATTTTACCTCTTCAAATCTCATAGCATATTAAGTCGAATAATAGATATATGTATACCGTTTTAAAGGTCCATCTCCTCCCTTTCCAACAAGATTTAAATTTTGGAAATCGGGTTAGAAATGTTTGAGTAATCCAGAAATTTGTGCGTAAAGTCAAAAAAAAAAACAGATTTTGTCAAATAAAACAAGTTTGGAGGGTTCGAGAAATATAAAAAAGGTATTTTTGAATTCTACTCAACTAACTGAACAAGGTGGACTATGTAGTTACTCGGGTGTATTTTCACTGTCGCACAGTGTTATTTTTCAAATTTCAATTTTCTTCGAAATATCTGGACTGGGGTTTGAACCGTGGCCTTACGTCTAATAAGCCAACACACTACCTACTAGTCTATGGCAACTTTACCGTATAGTTAAGCTTATTTAACCCTTAACTAATGACGGGAATTCCCGCTGATATTGAAATTTCATTGGATGATGATTTTTCAGGATATTCAAGCTCTAAGGACACCGACGATGCAAGAGATGGTAACGTTGCGAGAACTCCCGTCATCGCGGGAATTCCCGTCATTTGACCCACAGTTAAAAACCATGATTTAACGATAAAAAGGCGGAAATACCCGCTCTTCATTTTTGTATGGAAAAAATAAGTGATTCTCTTGGTAGCAACAGTTAAATTTAAAAACGGCCGAAAGGTTTAACTCAGAATTGAACCTGTAACCTCTATGTTAATAATTTTGCAAGTTTTTTTTTTCTGTTGTTTTAAATAATTTGGCCAACTATTCTTAGAAATTTTTTTTCTTTGTTTTGAGTAATAAAAGTTTAAAATTTTAAAAATTTTTTTACTCGTATTATTGTTTTTGTTGTATGTAGTTGTTGTTGTTGTAAGCATTATTATTGTTTAGCTCATATAAATACACAGAAAATAATAAAAATTTATACACTGGAGTCACCATAGTTACTGGTTTCAGAATAAAAAATAAAAAAATACAAAAAAAAGAAAAAAATAAAAACAAAAATATGAGAATAAATAATATTTAAAGAAATATTTTATTATTGTTATTGTAGCTGTTGTTGTTGTTGTTGTAACATAGAGAATACATATATAAAGAGTAGAGTAGAGAGAAAATGTAACTGAAAACGTAATAAAAATACCAACAAGAATATAAATTTTAATGGTGTCACTAATATTTTATTACACAGACCCAGTTTATTTATGTTTTTCTCATTTTCATTTCATTTCCATTAAAAATGTTTTCCTTCTTTTCTTTTAATTTTTTTTCATATCTAAAGAACCCCCTCACCTTCCATGCCCGGTAACGCCACGTTCCCCAATAACTTTCTTACGTGCTTTCCATAGCCAATAGGGGGGGGGTACACACAGATAAAGCTTCGTAAGCCAAGAATTGCTTGTGGTGCTTAAATTATGACATTATTTTAGGCTGCCTTGCCGTTCATTCGTTACTTTTTTGTATTTTTTTTTTTGGCAAATAAATTCTCAAGACATTCTTTTTGTTTTTGTTTCTTTTTCTTAATAAATTTGTCAAAATAAAACAAGAAAAAAAAAAAAAAGAAAAATTGATTTATAGACCCTGTAAATGCCTTGCCAGAAAAATGGAGACGAAAATGAAAAGTTTTTCCAACATTTTTTTTTTTATTTTTTTTGCTTTCCAATTAAATTCATTCTGGTGAAAAGCTGATGTCATAAATTATGATTTTAATCAGTAATCAAAAATGTAAAATACTGTGTGTGTGTGTATATATTAAAAGCAACAACAACTACAACAACAACTTTAACAATTCTAACAATTACTCCAGTTTGTTGTACTTTTTGTACTTTATTTCATTACTAATTTACGCATGAAAAATTTGCTCAACATTTACAAACACTGACGGTTTATGGTGTGACCCCAGCCACAACGCCAGCCCCAACCACTACCACAGCCTTAAGTCAGTTGAAGAGTTTTAACAGAGTGTTAATGTGTTTAAAAAAATCCACCCCTAAACTGTTGACGTCCTGCCAAAGCGTACTTACTTGCCTTGATGCGTATTTAGTACAGCAGTACACTACACTACCTCTACCCACATCACGTACATATTTCAGTTGTTTCAAGGAAATGTGATTTTTTTTTTAAAGAATTTTTAAACAACAAATTGGCCTCCAATTGCAAAATTAGCTTTAAATTAAGTATGCCTTGCGAAATTCTATGAAATTGATACTCCTTTCTAGTTATGCATACAGGCATTATGATTAAATGTCTTGTGTTTGCCAAAGCCTCTCCATTGTATTTGTAAATAGGCCTTCAAATTGATAGCATAGCATAGCATAGGAGAAGTCGCCGTGGTCTAGTAGGTAGTGTGCTGGCTTATTAGACGAAAGGCCCGAGTTCGAATTCCAGGTCAGACATCAAAACGAAAATATGAAAAATATTTCTTCGGCGACTTCCTCTCAGCAGATTTCTGGCAAAAACTCTGAGAGTAAAAATTGCCATGAAAAGCTTCTCAAAAAATCTGTCGTTCGGAGTCGACTTTAAACTGTAGGTCCCGCCACTCATGTATAAAATTAACACACACAACATAAGTGGTCAATAATCCTGACTGAAGGGTTGTAATGACCAATTATGTATGTATGTATGTAACTAAGGGGTGATTTTTTAAGAGCTATAGGAAATTTTTTCAAAAAAAAAAAAACACAAAAATTTCAGAAAAATGCATGAAATCTTTATTTGAATCGATAGTACGGTCCATATAATTTAATGTTTGAAGATTATTTCATGCAAATGCTGACAGCGACTGCGCCTTAAATGGCATAGTCCAATTTTGGCATACTCTTTTCAACATTTCGGCCGGTATCTCACGAATAAATGCTTCAATGTTGTCTTCCAATGCGTCAATTGAAGCGGGCTTGTCTGTATAGACATAAGCTTTAATATAGCCCCACAAAAATTAGTCTAAAGGCGTTAAATCGCACGATCTAGGCGGCCAATTGACTGATCCCGAACGTGAAATAAAATGTTTACCGAACTCGCCTCTCAATAAGTCCATTGTTACGCGTGCTGTGTGGCATGTGGCACCGTCTTGTTGAAACCACATGTCACGCAAGTCAAGCTCTTGCATTTTGGGTAAAAAAAAGTTGGATATCATCTCACGGTAGCGCTCACTATTCAGAGTTACGTTACGATTCGCAGCATCTTTGAAGAAGTACGGTCCAATGATGCCAAATTCAATGATTTACAAGCGTTGTTCGTTTGTAAGACGATTCATGGTTAAATTATAGACCAAACTGAAGATGTTTGACAGTGAAACAAAACACGAAACGTGCGTGAGCTGTTTAAACCAGTGTTGCCAAAAAGATAATAGCTAAAAAATCACCCTTTATGTACTCTGTTTAACATTCATACTCACTACAACATTGATTTATAAGTACAGATTAGAATGAGTATCCGTACAACGTTGACATGAAACTCATACCATTCGAAATATCGACACCTCCATTCTATAATGTTCGTGCATTTTTAAATTCTACGTTCTCTAACTTAAATAGTGTTAAAATTTGGTTAAGATCCGCCGATCCGTTCCGAAGTTATAGGGAAAAATCTACTTAGAATACACATATAGTCGTATGTAGCGTGAAAACTTTGAGAGCTCATAACTCAAAACACACTTTTTCGACTTAGAATGTTATAGAACGGAGGCGTCGATATGTTTGATTCATAAGCCTACTCATTTAGATTCATAGTTTTAGAAAAAAAATTATAATACTCATTAGTGATTCGAGTGACACGAATCATTCATCAAACGGTATAGTCTTAAGTGCCAGTTACCCGAACGTAACGTAACGTATCGTACTGAACGTTCTCTTTTTAGCATATGGAGAGCAATGTAAACGTTTACCGCAACGTTCTCTTTCGTTAGCAAAACGAAACGATCTATATAAAACAGAATTCTCTCACGTTTTAACGTGACATTTGAACATGAGTGATGGGGCTATTGTATGCAGAGTTGCATTATGGCACAAATGCCCTCTTTGGTACTCTCATGATTATTTAAAAAAAAAAAAACTTTTAAATTGTCGCATGTGTACAAAGAAATGTTGAGTTATGAAGAAACAAAATCAACAACATCATACGTGTTGTTAAATATGAATATGATGAGTACATCAAACTTTCAATAGAGTAGTAGAGGTTCCATGATATTAAAATAAGTATGAATGCGTATCATAGGGCGTACCAAGCGAGATGTCACTGCTGCCTTTAGTGCTATTGAACGCGAGTCTAAGAAGATGGGTCTGGCAGTAAATGAGGGCAAAACAAAGTATATGTTATCGACAAGTAGAGCCGTGCGGCGTATTGAGTCTCAAATTACGGCCGATAACTATACTTTTGATACAGTCAAGGAATTCATTTATCTTGGCTCCGCCGTTACCACCGAAAATGATGTCAGTCTGGAGATCAAGCGCAGGATTACTCTTGCCAACAGATGCTACTGTGGTCTCAATAGGCAATTGAGTAGCAGAGACCTCTCTCGTAAGACAAAGCTAATACTCTACAAGACGCTCATCCTACCTGTGCTTCTTTATGGCGCAGAAGCATGGACGCTATTAAGAACTGATGCAGCAGCCTTGAGAGTATTCGAGAGAAAAGTCCTACGTAAGATCTTCGGTCCAGTGCGAGTTGGCGATGATTTCCGCATCCGATTCAACAGTGAGCTATGTATGAGCTCCTCCTCAACGACGTAGACGTTGTACAGCGTATTAACATCCAGCGGCTGCGCTGGCTCGGCCATGTCGTTCGAATGGAGGAGGATGCTCCGGCGAGACGGGTATTTGATGCGGGGATCTGCGGAAGTCGGCGAAGAGGACGACCTTGTATCCGTTGGAAGGACCAAATCGAGGAAGCCCTGTCATAGATTGGTGTGACCAACTGGCGTAGGCGCGCAAGAAGCAGAGGCGTCTGGAAGGATGTGTTGCGGCAGACCGAAATCCGTTAATCGGGTTGTTATGGCCAATTAAGTAAGTAAGTAATGAATGCGTATCAGAAAGTATCAGAGAAATTATGAGTATGTATGATTAGATTCTTCTCATCTTTTTGAATACTCATTGCTGATCTCTAGACTACAAGAGAGAACAATAAAATAACTTCAGATTTCTTTGATAATTTCAAGGCATAATCTTGACCTACGGATGCCTGGTATGGTGAGAATTCCTTGGCAGAATAATTAAATCCAACTGGATACGAAATATATTAAGATTGTCTGTATGTTTACAATTCTCTGCCTCTTTCCGCTAAACCTTTGCTGTAGGGAGTCAGCGGCTAATACTGGTCAGTGTTTATGGAAGACTATACAATGGCACGGATCGAATAATGCTCACCAGAGAATCCTGGCAGAATTGGAAAGCTTTAGGAATACGGATTTCATAATACCACACTATGGTATCAGAACGTTCATTACAGATACAGGGGAATTGAAAAATGGCGTTAGGCACCTCGTAAACAACTCCAAACAAATCCTCAAACAAATAAAACTCATCTTTTTCAATACTCATTGCTGATCTCTGGCCCCCACCTTCTTATTTAAGAAGTTATTTGGTACGTTTCCTGTCTAATTTAGATCAGGTGAGCTTGGCAATAAAACAAGTCTTCTGCAGCTCAGGAATTGATCGTTCATGAGCTGCACAATTACTCGGGACTTCTTACGATTCTTATCATACAATTACTGCGAAAGTCTATCAAGGAAGTTAAGGCATATGCCAGGCCGTTTGGGACTGAAAGTTACATCCGAAATGGGTCTAATTGCCGGCTGGCTTTCAAGGCGTTTAAAAATGGTAATAGAAGGAGGTCCCTTACTATCAGTATCAGTTTCACAGCGTGATTAATGGCCATTACCTCTGTTTGAAACACATTACAATAGTGAAGGAGACGAAGAAATATCCTTTCGGAGAATGTTCCATAGCCCAGCTCTAGTTTAGAATCGTCCATGTATACTTCACATAGAATAAACATTTCAGAGTGTTAGTCCTTCCTGCTTAGAATTCTGGTACAAAATATCCTATCAAGACTAAGTCATAACAAAAGCGCTGAGTTTCTTGATGTCTGTTGCCAACAGATCAGTGGGTTCAACTGTATGCAGGGAGCCTAAAGGCGTCTTGCTTATGTGACATGTTACATGTTACAAATCGTTTCCTACTCTTCTTCGTCTGTGCAACTTATGCTAAAATCCTTGAATCCTTGCCTCAATGATCAATTGCAATTCATCTCACATAAGTTCTCAATGTATTCGGTAATGATTCCAACATTATGTTGAAATTTGAACAGACTTTCCAAGCCACCTACCCAATCTAAAGCAATATTCCTTACGTCGTCGTAGTCTAGTAGGTTGTGTGTTGGCTTATTAGACATAAGGCCACGATTCAAAGCCCCAGGTCAGACATCAAAACGAAATTTGAAAAAATATTTCTTTGGTGACTTTCTCTCAGCAGATTTCTGGCAAAAACTCTGAGGGTTAAAATAAAAAATTGTTATGAAAAGTTTCTCAAAAAAAATCTGTCGTTCGGAGTCGACTTAAAACTGTAGGTCCAGCCTCTCATGTATGAAATTAACACACACAACATAAGTGGTGTAAGAAGCTAGGTCGTAAACCTGACTGAAGGATTGTAATGACCAATTATGTATGTACAGTGAAATCTTTTTTTACACGGTCTTTTTTTACACGATTTTGAAATAACACGGTTCGTCAAGAAGAAAATTTTAATTTTTTTACACGCTTTTTTTGGTTTAACACGAATTCCAAAAAAAAAATTTAATAATACCACTTCTCTGATTCAGCCACTAGATCAGGGTATTATAGCAGCATTTAAAATGTATTACATCAAGCAGACGTTGAGATATATTTTAGATACAGTGGAAGAAAAAAATTTTTTTAATGTTATACATGTTTCTTTTGCCATAGAACAGTTGCGGCAATCAACCTTAAATGCTTGTTGGAAAAACATTTTACCAGCTTGCGTTCAAAGTGGAGCTTCAGTGATGCAAAGATCAGAAATTTGTTCTGAGATTATAAGTCTATCAAATAATCACCCTTATTCTGGTTGTCGTCGTCGACGTTGTCTTGCGTCGACAGTTTAAAATTGGTATTCTGTTTGTCGTTATTGACAGTTATAGATGACTGTTCGACACACATTTGGTATTCTGTGAGTCAATACTCCGTCGATATTGTGTTGTGTCGACTCTGATTTTATCGACATCATTTTTGGTAACGACGACGATGGCGACGACGACGACGACAACCAGAATAAGGGTGAATATAGGTGGCTTTGGGTTTGACAACATGCAACCGGCTGATATCGATGAATTAATGCAAGAAGGTCCTATTGATAATTGAAATTATGACAATCAATGAGAACAAAGATGTCAATATCGACGAACACGAAGACGAAGGTCAGGTTTTAACAGCAAAATTAATTCGTTTTTTCTTGCTCATGATCCTGACATGGAGCGTGCGTTAAAATTCCAACGTAAACTGAAATCTTGTGTTGCTGGATATCAGAGAACAGCAATGACTATTCAAAACGATAAGTAGATTCGAGTCATACTTATAATTTCAGCTACTTATACGCATTCATACTTATTTTAATATCATACTCATACTACTCATATTCAAAGTTAGAAATACTCATCGTACTCATACTTAACAATACGCACGATGTTGTTGATTTCGACTCTCCATGATTCAACATATACACGAAGCACAAAATAAGTATGATTCGAGTACGAACACCACAATACTCGCTAGAAGGTTGTGTGTGTGCTTTGCTTGCTGTCTTTATCTTTTCTTTTTTCTTCTTTTGTAAATGCAACAATAACTACTACTGTAAATTTTAATGTGTATTATAAGTATTTTTCTAAATTTATGAATCTGAATGAGTAGGCGTATGAATCAAACAATGAATCGAATGTTGTGAGTTTGATGTCAACGTTGTACTCATACTCATTGCAACCTATACTTATAAATCAATGTTGTAGCGAGTACGAATGAATCAGAGTAGTTGAATTTTAATACTCTTGACTCACTCATACTCAAAATTTCATAAGTACCTATGAGTAGCGAAAATACGATTCATTGCTAATCTCTGCTGGATATCAAGAATTATGTAAACAACTGGAGAAACCAAAAAAAACAACTGCTTTTAACTGACTTCATAACAATAAAAAAAACCTATACACGTCGCTAATAATGAAGATAATTCTGCATTAGAACAAAACCAAAGAGTTGCGTTGCGTCTTCTGACGACAGTGATTTTAATCCAGTCCATAATAAACGTCCGCGATTGTTATCAACCAGCGATGAGTAGCTGAACTTTTGTTTCCTAATTTTTTTGATGTATATTTGTTTATACTTATGGATTGAATTTAAACTGTACAATTTATTATCTTGTAATAATTATGAATTGTTTTGTTTTATTAATGGAGTTTGCTATCACTTTTTTCGCACGGTTTTTTAAGGAAATATTTGAATTTTTTTTCATTTTACACGATTTTTTATGGTTGTGGAACATATTTCCAAATTTACATATTGTTACGTTTTTACCTTTTAAAAACGTTAAAAATATGAGTTCGTCGATTGCAAATAAAATAAAAATAAATCTGTGTTTAATTTTAGAATCAATTCTTTATTATCTGCACAACTTTTGTGCCACTGTTCGAACTTATTCCACGTATACAATGATAACTTTCACAATATGTGCTTGTTCGTGATATTTCTCTGCTTACAACCTTTTTTTGTAAGCAACAACAACACTTGTTAGTTATTTTTCTTTGCTCACAACCTTTTTTGTAAGCACCACACTAACAACTGTTTTCTTCACGCAACTTGTCTGCACACAAGTCTGACTGGATTATAACTCGATCTCGTATCATCACACACCACTGGTTAAATTCTCACTCAATTCAACGCGACGTCGTCACACGACTAACTTAACTCGAACTCCGAGAATCACGTGTCTTCATACACGACTGACTGAATTCTAACTGAATCCGCGTTGCTCGCTTTATCTTGCCTTTTATATCACTGGATCAACAGTGTGATGAATGCCCTTGAAGGATGATGACGACCTTCGTGAACAATCCAAAAATGTAAACAACTTGTTTCCATTTTTGTTGTTCATGTATCTTGTTTACTTTCGTCGAGACAGGGTTGTTGTTGTTTTGTTTGTTTGTCTTTCTGCTATATTTTTTTATACACGGACGTTGTTGCTATATTTTTGTTTATTCATCGATCTTGTAAACAAGCCTGTTGTTTTTGTTGCTATATGTTTACTAATTCGTTGATCACGTGAACAACTGCATTGTTTTGTTTTTGGAGCTTTTGTTTATCATTTTATGTGTGATCAAGTCCATTGTGTTGTTTTTGGAGCTTTTGCTTATTATTTTAATAACACCATTTCCATTTTCGTAACAATATGAACCGTGTATTTTTTTACACGATCTTGATTTACACGAATTTCTTAGGAACGTATCTACCGTGCAAAACAAGATTTTACTGTATGTGTTTATGTATTCCTTGTATTGCTTGTGTTGCTTATATTTACTGGCATTATTTTTGTGAGTGTAAGCGTTTACTGGTGTTCTTTTGTTCTTTTAGCTAATTTTTGTGCGTTTTTTCTTTTCTTCTTTATTTCTGATAAAATTTAGCCACAGAATTTAGATAAAAAGTTTCGGCTAGATGGCTTTGGTTTATGTGCTCTGAAGTGGAAGTGTGCGATAAAATAAATGTCGTCAGACGTCAGCGTTTCAAATTTCATTTTCGAAATGTAAGGCTGGCCTGGCCTGGCCTGGCTTGGCCTAGCCTGGCGGTGTATTACTACACTCTTCATGTCAGATTTTCTCATTACAATGAAGTGGTAATGGGCTTAGAAACTTGGTAATAAAATCCATTCTAACTGAGATTGCATCGCAATTTTTTTTTTTTTTTTTACATAGAAAAAAGAGGTGCGTGTTTTCAACATTGTTTGGATTTCATTTCCTTTCTCTTCCCTTTTCATATTTCATTAGAAAATGTTTTCTCTGTTTACACTTGTTTATGGTGCTGGCGGGGCTATTCTCAGCCATTAAAAAAGAGATTTCTTTGGAGTAGTAGGGGTAGGGGTAGGGGGTGGGGGTGCTTAGCAGGCAGGCCTAATTAATTCATAATTTTAATTAGTCGTTCCTGCCATTTTGGTTTCATTTCGTTTTTTTCTTTTTTTACAATCTCGTTAAAATTTTGCAGGATTTTTTTTTGTTGTTATTTGTTGTTGGCGTTTTAACGTGCATAAAAATATTAAAATTAATTTATTAATTCGGTGTTGTGTTACTTTTTTTTATTGTTGTTGTGGTTTTGTTAATAATTTTATTGTTGACGTTAGCGCTGTTGTCGTTATTGCTGTTGTTGTTGTTGTTGATTTTTATAAGATTTTTTTCTGTTTTTTTTTTTTTTTTTTGTTTTCATAGTTGTAACTGCTCTTAAGGATAACAAATCTGTTTTATTTTGTAGTTGCTTTAATTAATTTTGTTTATGACTTCAAAAGCAACAAAAAAAAACACAGAAAAAAAAATTAGAAAAAAGTTCAGAAAGAAACAAAAGGGAGTGTTTTGTTTAAGGGTTTTTTCTTTTTTTTTTTTTTTGTAAAATGACCTCAAATCTTGCCATTCCGCGAAAAAAGGAACGAAAAAAGGACGGAAGTTTTATAGTGATTTTAACAAAATTTATTACATCCCGTCTTTTTTGTACGTTTTATGGAGAGCAGTGAATGGGATTAAATTTGCCTCATAATTATGATTTACTGGGTCATATACTTGCTTTCTAACATTATTTATATTGGACCTTCTCTATTAACTGCTCTTAGAAGTTTTGTAATTATTTTTATTATTTATTGTTTAAAACCAAAAACAAATCCTTAAGTGTAATAGCTTAACTACGATTATAATGTAATTTGTGTTACCAACAAAACGTAAGAAATTTCGAAAATCTTTTTTTCTCATATTCAATATGATATAGTTTCGATACCCTAGTTGTACTAAGAACTTTCAATTATCCCAGGTCAGACATCAAAACGAAAAATATTTCTTCGGCGACTTCCTCTCAGCAGATTTCTGGCAAAAACTCTGAGAGTAAATAAAATTGCCATGAAAAGCTTCTCAATAAAATTTGTCGTTCGGAGTCGACTTTAAACTGTAGGTCCCGCCACTCATGTATAAAATTAACACACACAACATGAGTAGTGTGAGAAGCTAGGACTGAAGGGTGCGGGCTTCTTGGGGACGATTGCTGTAGACTATCTAATGGTGAAGGTATAGCACTGGCCATTTGATAGTCATTTTGCAGAAACTCGTTTCCTTGCCGTTCACATCTTGAAATGTCCACAAACACTACTCCCTCTCTTCCACCTTCCTATAACCCATTTTCCTAAAAACCTGCACAATGCACTGCATGAGTGGGGGCCATCCCCTGAGTGCTGGTTTCACCAAAAAAAAACCAACGCAGATTTTTTCACTAAACATTTTTTCAAGTTTGAATAAGAAAACTATACGGGGACCCAATACTGGCATATAAACTGCAAGCCTCCAAACTCATAGGAGATAACATTAGCAAAGGATCTCATAAGAAGATTAAGCTGCAACACCACCTGAGAAAGCAGCCATAGATAACTGATACCAGTCTTTTTTCAGTCTACTTATAGGCAGTTGGACTCGGGCCCTGATTTGAGTTGCGGCTTTTCGTATCCTTATTCAGTGGGAAGTGTCTCTATTTCTAATATATATTCATTTGATGAGGAGTCTGTTCTTGATTCTTTGTCTGGACTGAAACTTACATACTTGCCAGACCCTGACGGGGTACGGGCCTGCATTTTAAAGAAGTGCGCTGTTGTATTGAGTGGTCCTTTGACTTTTATATTTAATGGGCTTCTGAGGGCTGGTCATTTTCCATCTATTTGGAAGAGTTCGTTTATAATTCCTTTGCATAAGTCGGGTAATAGATCCAATATTTCCAATTACAGGGGTATTGCCAAACTCAGTGCTATTCCCAAGTTAATGGAGAAACTGCTGACTGATTACCTCTTTTTTAATACGAGATCTTTAATATCCCCTTTCCAGCATGGTTTTTTGAAAGGTAGGTCGACTGTCACTAATCTTCTTGAATTTACTACGCATGTTTTGATGGGTTTTCTTGCCAGGGCTCGGACTGATGTAATTTATACTGATTTCAGTAAGGCTTTTGATAGGGTTGATCATGGAATTTTGCTTCATAAACTGTCATTGATCGGTATTCCTGATACTATTCATCGTTGGCTGGGCTCCTATCTTTCCCTTAGGACTCAGAGGGTATTGTTTAGGAATGTATTATATGATGATACTGATACCATACATTAACGTCTTGATAACAAGTCAAAATAAGCTGCAAACTTTTTTATTAATCATTACAACCCTTTAGTTAGGACTTTTACCCATCTTCACACACCACCCATGTTGTGTATGTTAAGTTTTATTCACAAGTGGCTTAGGGACAGATATTTGTATCTTTTGTATCAAATTAAAGTCGCCGTGGTCTAGTAGGTAGTGTGTTGGCTTATTAGACTGAAGGCCCGAGTTTGAATCCCCAGGTCAGACATCAAAACGAAAAATATTTCTTCGGCGACTTCCTCTCAGCAGATTTCTGGCAAAAACTCTGAGAGTAAATAAAATTGCCATGAAAAGCTTCTCAATAAAATTTGTCGTTCGGAGTCGACTTTAAACTCTAGGTCCCCCGCCACTCATGTATAAAATTAACACACACAACATGAGTAGTGTGAGAAGCTAGGACTGAAGGGTGCGGGCTTCTTGGGGACGATTGCTGTAGACTGTCTAATGGTGAAGGTATAGCACTGGCCATTTGATAGTCACCTAGCAGCAACTCGTTTCCTTGCCGTTTGCATCTTGAGATGTCCACAAACACCACTCCTTCTCTTCCACCTTCCTATAACCCATTTTCCTAAAACCTGCACAATGCACTGCATGAGCAGGGGCCATCCCATGAATGCTGATTTCACCAAAAAAAAAAAAATTGATATGGCTGGCTGCCCATCATACCAGACATCCGTCAAGTAAAGAGAAGTCTGATTACTACTGACTGCTGTATACATGCAATAAGCCATCCTAGGTTCAAGAGCCCCTTTTTTCTTAAAGACATTATTTTACCAGCATATAGAGCAATGGACGGCTTTATCATTTCTTTCAGTATATTGGGTTTCCAATATAGTTTTCTATCCCGAATAAGCCATACAACTACTATGGACGAAAAGCTGGTTGCTTAGATATTCTGGTGAAAAGTATCAATCGCGATTTTCCCAAGGTTTATAGCCAAGTTACTGCAGGATTTCTACTTGCTAACCATCCCCAAAGTAAGGAGTGCGCACGAAAAAAACTGGACTTACACTTTTCGTTATAGAAATAAAACTAAGTGGCGGATTTTTTTCGTTTTATATTTCAATTAAAGTAAATAATATTTGAATTCTTTTGTGTATACAATTTCTTTGTGACAAAGGTCTCCAAAGGCATCCAACTTTTTGAGCCACTCTTCTTCCAGACATGTTAGGGTGTTTTTTGAAAAATACGTATTATTTTACTTGGTTTGTTTTGGTCGGCAAATCCTTTTTTTCTTCCACTTCCACGCTTTCTCTCAATACTTAAAGACTCCTTATATTGTTTTAAGTATTACTTTAGAAACTGTTTTTTTGTTAACACCTGCGAGCCTAGCAATCGTTTTTTGTAAGCGGCACGGTTTTTCATTGAAAATTTCAATTATTTTTTTACGACATTCTTGTTGGGTGCCCATTTTCAAAAAACTAATTTTGCTATTGCAATGACATTTAGCACGTGGATTTTGAAACAGATGACTAACAAAAACAATGCAACGGTATTCATTTTTTTCAATTATGATAAAAGTTATACATAAGCTTAAAAGTAGGCCCATTTTTTTTTTGTGCGCACTCCTTAAGTTGTGTATGCTGCTGTCCATAGTATCCTTCAAACATCTAGCCGATGTTACTTCAGGAATTCTACTCGCTAACCATCCCCAAAGTAAGTTGTGTATGCTGTCCATAATATCATCCAAACAACATCCGCATAAGCAATTGCGTCACAGCTGACTAGTTCTAATGACACTAGCAGCTCGTTCATTACAAGATTTCAGAAGAGTAGGTAAAGCATCGCATTCTTTAGGGTTCTCCTTCATATCATATATCGTTCTTCTGCCAAGAAATTTGGGCGTCAAGTCTACTAATAGTGCCTTCACTATATCCAACCCAAGGTATACTCCTTCTGTGCTTGCGAGCTTTCTGTCGCAAATTTTAGAGTATGTAAGGCGGTCAGAACAGATCTTCCTTTACTGTATGCGTATTGTGCCTAGGATTAGAGGTTACATTCGAAAGTCTTAGGTACGGTTAATATCAATGAGCCTTTAGCAATAAAACAAGTCTTCCCCAGCTCAGGAATTGATCGTTCATTAGCTGCACAATTACTCGGGACTTCTTACGATTCTTGTCATACAATTACTGCGAAAGTCTATCAAGCAAGTTAATGCATATGGGGCAGGCCGTTTGGGACTGAAAGTTACACCCGAAATGGATCTAATTGCCGGCTGGCTTTCAAGGCAATTAGAAATGGTAATAGAAGGAGGTCCCTTACTATCAGTAACAGTTTCGCAGCGTGATTAATGGCCATTACCTCTGTTTGAAACATCTCGCAGTAGTGAAGGAGACAAAGAAATATCATTTCGGAGAATGTTCCATAGCCCAGCTCTAGTTTAGAATTGTCCATGTGTACTTCACATAGAATATATGGATCTAACGATTTCAGAGTGTTAGTCCTTCCTGCTTAAAATTTTAGTGCAAAATATCCTATCAAGACTAATGGTGTTTTCTTTTCTACAAAGAAAATGTAACCCTCTTACAAGGTGCATTAAAAAAAATTTTTGACCAACTCTGTTGTAATGTCATTTTTTATTTGAGAAGAACATAACACAAATATTAAAAAGAGTATGCCCTGTGTTTACCACTTATTAAGAAAATGAATGAGGAAATGCCAATTTGTTCAAAGGTGTTGCCAGATCGCTAATTTTTCGACTTCATTTTTTGCACGCTTTTTTTTATAACAAAAAAAAATAAATATTTTAACACTGTTCCAACATTGAATGCAATTTTTTATATTGCTGACCATGTAGCTTTAATAATGTAATATTTCCTTAAGATTACTCCACAAAACAATGAAAAAATTAACTTCAAATTGGATAACAATACCAGGCGACTTTTTTTAAATTTCATCTGGTAGCCCTATAAATAAACAAAAGTCATCTGCTTTACAGGGCATTATCAGCACTCTCGATTTATACAGGGCATAAAATGCAATGCCCTCCACCATTGGCAAGTGCGAATTATTTAGAATAAAACATACCACCATTTTAGAGGGCGAAACATTTTTAAGAAACAAACGCAAAATTGCATTTTGCGTTAATAAAATGTACATTTTTTGGTAGAAAAGAAAACACCATAAGTCATAACAAAGGCGCTGAGTTTCTTGATGTCTGTTACCAACAGATCAGTGGGTTCAACTGTATGCAGGGAGCCTAGGTGCGTTTTTCTTGTGCGACATAAAGGAGGTATAAAGTCGTTTCCCCCTCTTCTTCGTCGCTGCAACTTGTGCTAAAATCCTTGACTTGATGATCAAGTGCCATTCATCTCACATAAGTTCTCAATGTATTCAGTGATGCTGCCAACATTATGTTGGAATTGGAATAGACTTTTCATGTCACCTATCCAATCTAATTTCAATGAGCCTTTGGCCTTTTAAATATTTTTGTTTGTTTTTCAATTAAACTCTCTAACAAATTATTCTTCTACAGATTATTCATTAATTAATTTCATTAATTTGATTAATTAATTTGATTAATTTTATCAATTTCTATTACAATTTCTCAATAATTTTTTGTTTTCTGTTTCTCACTCTCTCTCTCTCTCTCTCTCTCTTTCTATTGCAGTTGTTATGCATAAGGATAAGGAGGAGAATGGTAACAGTGTCTTACCACATATACACGCACATGATGGCTATCGAACACGAGAGCTGGGAGCTTTCGAACATGGCCTATTAGATGGTGATACGTTCCTGCAGGTAAGCAGCATTGTACGTTTAATTTTTTTTTTTTTTTTTTTAATCAGGTTAAGAGTAATGATGGTATGATAGTAATGAAGTGGTTAAAAGGGGGACAGAGAGAGAGAGAAATTAAGACATTTAAACCCACAAAGATTTCAATTTGATTAATACGAGCGATTAGAAAAGAATTAGAAAAATAACTGAATAGGCATTTGGACATAGAAAATGAATAATTAATCTTAAGCACACAAAAAAGGAAAAGATAATCTGTAGTTTCCGATGGGTACATAATAAATATGGTACTTTATGAAATAATACTTTAAGAGTTTTCAAATCTAATAAAAACAAAAAAAGTCGCTTCAAATCTGTACCTTAAAAATGTAATTGAATTGGATTGGGTTCAATGCTGCCATTGGATGCTGGACAAAGGAATGGTGTAGGTAAACGACTTTAAAGCCTGTAGCAAAGCCTGTAAATAAAGTGATGCATTAGACTCGTATGGAGTCTACAACAACTTGGTGAAACTATTAATTCTAATCTCAACATACATACATACATACATCGCAGAGGTATGAACACTATTAAGCACTAATGCAGCAGTCTTCAGAGTTCAGTGCGAGTTGGCGATGATTTCCGCATTCGATCCAACAGTAAGCTCTGTATGAGCTCCTCAACGACATAGACGTTGTGCAGCGTATTAACATCCAGCGGCTGCGCTGGCTCGGCCATGTCGTTCGAATGGAGGGGATACTCCGGTGAGACGGGTATTTGATGCGGGGCTCTGAGGAATTCGGTGAAGAGGACGATCTTGTTTGCGTTGGAAGGATCAAATCGATGAAGCCATCGATTGGTGTGACCACATTACTCGGGACTTCTTATGATTCTTGTCATACAATTACTGCGAAAGTCTATCAAGGAAGTTAAAGCCAGGCCTTTTGGGACTGAAAGTTACACCCGAATCGCATACAATTGCCACCTGGTTTTTAAAGGCGACTAGAAATGCTAATAGAAGAACGTCCCTTACTCAGTATCAGTTTCGCAGCGTGATTAATGGCCATCACCTCTGTTTGAAACACATTACAATAGTGAAGGAGACGAAGAAATATCCTTTCGGAGAAAGTTCCATAGCCCACCTCTAGTTTAGAATCATCCATGTGTACTTCACATTGAATATACATTTCAGAGTGTTAGTCCTCTCTGCTTGAAATTCTTGTGCATGTTGTTCGAATTGGGGAGGATGCTCCGGCGAAATGGGTATTTGCGGAAGTCGGCGAAAAGGATGACCTTGCTTGCGTTGGAAGGACCAGATCGAGGAAGCCCTTTCATCGATTGGTGTGACCAACTAGCGTAGGCGCGCAAGAATCAGAGACGCCTGAAAGGATGTATTAAGGCAGGCCGAAATCGGTTAATTGGGTTGTTAATGGTCAGTTAAATAAGCAACATACATACATAAATAATTGGTCATTAGAGCACTTCAGTCAGGTTTACGACCTAGCTTCTCACACCACTTATTTTGTGTGTGTTAAATTTTTTTTTATACTTGAGCGACGGAACCTACAGTTTAATGTCGTCTCCGAACGACAGATTTTTTTTGAGAAACTTTTAATGGCAATTTCATTTACTCTCAAAGTTTTTGCCAGAAATATGCTGAAAGGAAGGACGTCGCCGAAGAAATATATTTTTTTTTATTTGAACCTACTAAACTACGGCAACTTATTTCTTATTCTATTAAGAATTTGTACTCTATTGATTACAAATTCGGCTGCTTCAATTAAACAAACAATAGTGAATACGATCAGTAAAGATCTTGGGTTCCGTTATGACATTGTCAGATCCACCGTTTCGCTGAAAGTTCATAAACCAGACATTTTAAAAAAGCCTTCATTCACCAACTATAAAATAATGGACGCCAGATTTAGAACGAAGAAAAAACATCGCATATCCTTTTTATACCACCCAATAATATTGTTATGAAAATTGAAAAATCTAGATACTGTTGTTTTGCTTTTAACATTAAAATTATAAACAAAAGCTACTAAAACAATGAACTTGTTTACAAATTATCGCACTGCATAATATAACAACAAACACTAGCATAATAAAAAGGATAAACAAGTAAACAAAAATATACCAACAAACACCATCAAGAATAAATGTAAACAAAATACACAAACAACAATAATGAAACAACGATGTTTACATTTATAGAGATCTCGAGAAGGCGAAGCCACGAACATTCTCCTTCAAGAACATTCATCAGACTGTTTAAGTTACCATATAAAAGGCAAGACAAAGCAGACAACTGAGTTAGTTAAAGTTCAGTCAGTCTTGTGTGAAGACACGGTGTGTTTGAAGAGAGTAATCGTGGTTTGAAGATCTTCGTTACAGAGATCTGTCGAACAATTGACTTGTACACTCAGTCCTTTTTTTACGCGATCTCTTTTTACGCGATTTCACTTTAACGCGTTTATTTTTGCAGCGCAAATTCCTTTTTTTACGCGAATTTCTCACTTTAACGCGATTGCTTTTTTTCTTTTTATGCTTGTTTACCATACCAGAAGTTAAAAGTTATTTGGAGAAGAAGAAACAGCCCTTTAAAGCTCTTTTAATAATTGACAATGCACCAGGCCATCCGTTGATTGAACATCCTAATGTAAATATCATTTTCCTCCCGCCGAATACTACATCAATTATCCAAACGATGGATCAAGGCATTATTGCGACTTTTAAAATGTACTACCTCAAAAAAACTTTTCAGTGCATTATGGAAAAACTGAAGGAAAATCCTGAATTGAACTTCACCGATGCTTGGAAAAATTTTTCTATCAAGGATTGCATCTTGTACGCGTCAGAAGCAATTTCTGAAATAAGGCAACATACGTTAAACGCATGCTGGAAATCTCTTTGGCCAGAATGTGTTAAAAGTGGTATGTCCGTGACAAGCAATTATTCAGATATCATTGATTTAGCACGTTCCGCGGAGGAGAAATTCTTGCAGATATGACGAGAGAAGATATTGACGAGATTCTTCTATACCGAGAGCTCGATGATGACGATTTGATTGAAATAGCTACGGAAGTAATCGAATCGGAAAATGGCAGCGACACCGAGATAGACGAGCATCCAATTAAAGCAGAGACGATTAAGCAAGGTCTTAAACTTGCAGCAGAATTGGAAAATTATTTTGTAGCAAATGATACTGATGCCGAATGTGTACGAATTTTTCAAAAAGAATTGAGTCTCTGCATGTTAAGATATAAAGAACTACATCGGAATTTATTGGGTCCAAAAAGAAGCATTCAAACAAAATTAACTGAATTTATGGTGCAAACTCAGTCGGAGATGCTAAGTCAATCAGAGCATCAATATATAGTTCTTACTATTGATTCTGATAAAAATTCTAGTGATATCAGTGCTGGTCATCAAAATAAGCGGCTAAGAATAATTTCCACTACGGATAATGACAGTGATTATTAAACAGCATTCAACGGTTTTTTCAATAAATCTACCTATTTTCTATTTTCTTCTCTTTTATATGTATATGGTTTTTGTTTTGTATTTTTTATTTTGTTATGAATGAATAAATCATAAGTCTGAAATTTGAAACTTATTGTATTGTTTTTGAATATTTTTTTGCGCGTATATTTTGTTATACGCGATATTTTTTATATTCGGAACCAATTCGTCAGTTAATATTGGAAAACTAACCATTTTTACGCGATTTTTTTTTTTTACGCGATTAGTGGCAGAACCAAAAAAAAGGACTGAGTGTAATTGTTATTGTTTATGCAAAGAGTGCAAAAATAGAGGAATAACACACAAAGCAATTGTTGTTGTTTACATCAAGTTCTGTACAGTGGCACACAGCATTGTGCAAACAATAAAGAATTTTAATTAAATCTAAACACAAATTTATTTTTATTTTATTTGCAATCTACGAGCTCATATGTATTTTAAACGTTTTTAAAAGGTAAAAACTTAACAATATGAAATTTTTTTTTTTAATTTCAAACATTATATACACTTTCAAAGTGAAAATAAATTTTCCCATATCGTATTGTGTTCTAACCTGAAACGATTCGCGTATTATCTTGTTGTCTTTATAGTATCGTTAGTTTTCAACCTGGGCTAAACTGTTTTATATTTTTTTATTGTTGTTGTTGCTGTTGTTTCTCTTATACGTTTTAGCTTTTGTTTCTTATAGGTGGGAAGTCTTCCCTTTTTCTACTTTTTCTGTCTGATATTTCCATTGAAAATAATTTTTTTTTTTTGTGTAACTTTTATTGCATCCATCATCAGGCATCATAAAACACTATAAAATTTTAAATTTATCCCTTTTGGATTTGGTTTTAAGTTTTTGGGCACTCATACTTTGTTTGGCACTGAACTTTTATTTTTTTATTTGGTTTTAGTGCGTTTACGATACAAAGCCTACGTGGAATTGGCTTCAGCGTAGATTGCATATGCAATTGCCTAAATTAAAAGCCGTTTTGCATACCAAACCCTCATAATTACTTGCTCCTATTATTATTTTCTCCTATTTATTCTCCTTTTTTTTTTGAGTTATCAGGTACTTAACTTACCTAATTAGTCATTACAACCCTTCAGTTAGTATTACAACCTAGTTTCTCATACCACCCATGCTGTGGGTGTTAATTTTATCCAGGAGTGGAGGGTGACCTACACTTTGAAATCGACACCGAAATATTTCATGGGAATTTTTTTATATTTTCGCTCAGAGCTTTTTCCAGAATGCTGCTGAGAGGAATTAGCCGTTGGCAATATTTTTTTGTTTCATATTTCATTTTGTTCGAAGTGTCTGTCCTGGGGTTTGAACCATGTTCGCTTATCTAATAAGCCAACACATTAAATACTAGAATAGCAGTTAAGTTAGGTTAGGTTAGAGGACGTGTACTTGTCAACTGTGACAAGTACAGTACCCGGAGGTCGAATTGACCCATTGTACAACGTCCTAGCTTCTTACACCACTCGTGTTGTGTGCGTTAATTTTATACATGAGTGGCGTGGGACCTACAGTTTAAAGTCGACTCCGAACGACAGATTTTTGAGAAGCTTTTCATGGCAATTTTTACTCTCAGAATTTTTGCCAGAAATCTGCTGAGAGGAAGTCGCCGAAGAAATATTTTCGTTTTGATGTCTGATCTGGGATTTGAACTCGGGCCTTACGGTCTAATAAGCCAACACACTATCTACTAGACTACGGCGACTTCTTAATATAGCAGTTAGTCAGCCTTGGATCTTTCAACACGTCTTTATTCTGAGGTTTCCTTTCAAGGATAGTTTTTTAATATAATCTGGGGGTTTTCTTAAAGTGTGTCCAATCCACCAAAAAAAGGAAGTGAACTTCCACAAACTTATTCTGCAAAAACAACGATGGACAGGAAATTTGATTGTATCGACATTATTTGGTGCGGCGGTGTATACTTATCAAGACAAGCTTACTCGCAGCGGATCCTAGGATAATATGTTTGACACCTGACCTTAAATATAAAGAACTTTGGGGGTCGCCGTGGTCTAGTAGGTAGTGTGCTGGCTTATTAGACGTAAAAGCCAGGGTTCGAGTCCCAGGCCAGACATCAAAAAATAAAAAAAAAAATACAAAAAGTATTTTTTCGGCGATTTCTTCTCAGTTTCTCAAAAAATCTGTCGTTCGGAGTCGACTTTAAACTGTAGGTCCCGACACTTAGTATAAAATTAACACACACAACATAAGTGGTGTGAGAAACTGCGGGCTTCTTGGGGACGATTGCCTGTAGACTGTCTAATGGTGAAGGTATAGCACTGGCCATTTTATAGTCACCTAGCAGCAACTCGTTTCCTTGCCGTTCGCATCTTCCACCTGTCCTAAAAAAAAAAAACCTGCACAATGCACTGCATGAGTAGGGGCCATCCCCTGAGTGCGGGTTTCATAGAGAAAAACAAAAAAAAATATATAAAGAACGTCTTTCGCAAAAATTGCGTACGGTTTGTTATCTTGGGAGTCTCTACTTTACTTTAATTTAAGAGGTAATGCTGTTTTGATCTTTGCACTTTTGCTTGTTATTGATCCAAAACATCTTTACATCTTAGTGCCATCCACACAAATTCCTGGGTGTCAGGGTGTAAAATGTCTTCTCAAGGTCCAGGTATGCTAAATAAAGTACGGGAGGCTGATTAATCTAAAACTTTTGACTGTATATCGATTTTGTCGAGCGAAAACCTGTCTGCTCTTGTCCTACCTAGTTCATCATATAGGGGATGGCTTTTGTTTTACATTCAAGATGTGTGTCCTACTCAGCAATATTATTCCCCTTCCGCTTTTAGGCCACCTTTTTTCAATAGTGTGTAGATAATATCTGTATTGGTGGGTGTTGTTGGCGGGTTATCGGTCCAAAGTGCATGTCTAATGAGGAGTAGTACACATATGTACATAATTGGTCATTACAATATTTCGGTCAGGCTTACGACCTAGCTTCTCACATCACTTATGTTGTGTGTGTTAATTTTTATACATGAGTGGCTAGACCTACAGTTTTAAAGTCGACTCCGAACGACAGATTTTTTTAGAAGCTCTTCATGGCAATTTTAGAGTTTTTGCCAGAAATCTGCTGAGAAGTAGACGCCGAAGAAAGATTTTTTTTTTTCATAATTTCGTTTTGATGTCTAACCTGGGGTTTGAACTGTGGCTTTACGTGTCTAATAAGCCGCCACACTACCTACTAGACTGCGGCGACTACAAGCAGTAGTATTTCAGCGTATTAACAACCAATCAAGCGTTTTCTTGTGGTTCAGTTTTTTTATTTTGTAATCTTTTTGTAAGACGAGCATGGTAAGCAGATAGGAGAGAGGATCAAGGAGAGGAGACCAACACATACCTATTGGTATATATCAAAGCCTTGAAGTAGACTTGTTGTAAGCACACGAACTATTTTTTTTTTAATGGCACTTCTTTAGCGAACGCAAGTGTGGGAGTACATTTGATTGACATCAATCAAACGACATTTACTTGATTGACAGCAAGCATTTGTAGTGTAAGAACGAAGAAAAAAATTTCACTTTAAAACGGAAATTCTATCAAATTTTATGTAGTCTTTCAATGACAACAACAACAACAACAACAAACAACTAAAATTGTTGGTAGTTGGTAGTTATGCACTTAAAAAATCTCATTCAAATGCAAATTTTCCTTCAAAAAAAAAAAAAAAAAACCCTTTTTCAGCAGAAAAAAAAATACAAAAAAAAATTAAATGAACTTTGAAATGCACCTGCCAGCTGGCAGGCTTTGTAATGCACATTTTACCTTTTGCTTAGCGTAGCAGTGTATCTGTCTGGGGGTGGCATTTGATTGCAGCTTTCCCTGGTAACCTGTAAACAAAATGAAAAAAAAAGAAAATTATTTCGTTTTTTTTACAAATAAAAAGAGAAATTCTTTAAAAAAAACAGAAGAAATACAGTGTTCCCTCGATTTACGTCGTCTCGATTTACGTTGTTTCGATTAACGTCGTCAAAAATTTTGTTCCCTTCAACTTCGATTGGCGTTGTCATTCGATTTACGTCGACTTTTTTTGGAACCAACTGTGACGTAAATCGAGAGATTACTGTATCTTTTTTAAGTTCCTTGTTAAAAACATACTACTTTGTAGTATGAGCAATATGAAATTCGATTTACGTCGTTTCGATTTACGTCGCCTTTTTCCGGAACATTCTACGACGTAAATCGAGGGAATACTGTATGTAAAGTGTGTTTGAAATTTAAAATTATTTACTGCTGCACACAAAATGTAACTGCGAACGGAAATGCAACCCGGTTTTTTGTGCACCTTTTTTTTGTTCGTTTCTGGAGACAAAAAGCTAAACAAGAGGGCCTATTTTGATGGAAATATGCCAAAAATTGTTAACATGTCTTAAGCCTAGGCACACACACACACACACACATACTGTAGTCGATTGGTCGATTAAAATGCAAGCATGTGTGTCTGTGGAAAGGATTTCTTTTTTTTTTTGCTGAAAACATCGTTTTTTGTTTTAAATTTTTGTTTTCTTATGTTTATACAAGTGGTTGTAGTAGTAGTAGTAGTTGTTGTTGTTGTTGTTTTTTTGTTTTTGTTTTTTCAATAACACCTCTCATGTTTTCTAGTACTAATTGCTGAGTTGCACAATTGTGCACTTCCGGGCATATTTGTCCTGACACGTCACGTACTCAAGTCGTTTTCAATGTTCAGAGTTCATTCGTTTGTTCCTTCCTCAACCAATTTCACCCAGCCACGGCAAAAGAGAGAGAGGGAGAGAGCTCGCGATAGAGAGCAACAAAATCCGTGCTGTTTGAAAAGGAAATGCATTTTTGTATGCAATTTGAAAAACTCTCGTGTTTTTTTCTGTACCTTTTTTCTTTTTTTCTCTTAGTATTGTTGTTGTTGTTGCATGAATTTCATAAAATAATTTTTCGTGCCGTTTATATTTTTTTTTTTTTTGTTGTTTTTTTCGGTTGCCACACTTTTTACCTGTTGATGTTGTGTGTTTAGCTAGGCTAGGCTACAGGATAGGAAGGAAGGCAGGCAGGACAGTACAAGTACTACGTGTACCAGTGTTGAAAAATTCAGTACTTTAGTACTTTTTTCTGTACTTTTTCACTTCAAAAATACCGCAGTAGCCCCGCGACGCTTTCAGTACCTTTTTTATTATATTAAATATTTATGTCTTGCGCTTTTCAACTATTAATGCCATTAGCAACATGTTCAACGCAATGTTAAAGGTAAAATTAGGGTTTAGTCCCGGTTAGCCAAACGTTCACGGAACGTACATTCGTTTTTAGAACACGAAAAGCCATCAAAACGCTTGCCAAATTGTAATGTAATTTCGGTAAGTATTTGCATTGCTCTTCATATGCTAAAAACGAACGTATATATGTACGCAATGTAATGTTCCGTCGACGTTTGACTAAACAGGGCTTTTACGTTTTGTTACGTTTCGAATCAGCTGTTTTTTGTCATGTATGTATGTGAGGAACACGAATAAGTCGTTAGTTTTTCTGTTCCGTGCCGTATGTGCATTAAATATAAATAAATAAATAGTCTAGTAGGTAGTGTGCTAGCTTACTAGACATGAGCGCCCGGTTCAAATCCCATTTCAGGCATCTCCATCAAAACGAAATATGATAAAATATTACTCCGGCGACTTCCTTCTGACAAAAACTCTGCATATAGGCATAGTATCTTTCAAAGAGACAGTGGCCTATGAGAATCGCAATAGTGCTATAGACGGTCAAGTAATTCGAGGAAAAGTGCAATTAGGTTCTCTTCTTAACCAGATTAATTCAGCGTCATTAGCAATACTGTACTGCCATTATGTTGTCAACGCAGCTGAACTGATGCAATCCATACAGTAGAAGTTGCCGTAGGTAGTGTGTTGGCTTATTAGACGTAAGGCCACCGTTCAAACACCCGGTGAGACATCTCGAACAAAATGAAATACGAAAAAAATTTCTTCGGCGGCTTACTCTCAGCAGATTTACGGCAAAAACTCTGCGAGTAAATGAAGAAATTGCCATGTAAAATTTCTCAAAAATCTGTCGTTCGCAGACGACTTTAAACTGTAGGTCCCGCCACTTATAAATGAAATTAACGCACACACAACATAAGTGGTGTTGAGGAGCTAAGTCGTAATTCTGACTGAAGGGTTTGTAATGACCAATTATGTATGTATATGCGTGCATTTTTTTTTACAAAAGTACCATTTGATGCAAAAAAGTACTCTTTCAGTTAGAGTTCAGTACCATTTCAAAATTTCAATTTTGCAACACTGACGTGTACGTATACGGGAGTAATATGTTTACCACCGTATGTGTTCGAGTGCTCAATTTACTCACTCGGTCTAGAGTCTAATCATTTTTAAAAATGGCATATTGTCACGCATCCCAGAGTCAGTCAAAACGGTTTTAACAAGTGCATGAAAACAACAACAAAAAACATTCGCTGTAAGAACAGTTTAACAACAACAATAACAAAAAAAAAGAGATACCATTGGACCTATTGGGAGTTGTTAAATATTAAAGGAATTTGATTTTATTTGTTTGTTTGCTTTTTTGTTGGCAAATTATTAATTTCTTTTTGCTGTTTTTTTTTTAGTTTAAATAAGCATTTGAAATTAGTTTTTAAAACAATTAAAATTCTTTAGAAAAAGTGAAATTCATATTCAAATCATACATGTTTGATGCAACCTAAACAGGTTTGAAGTGAATGGGTTAAAAAACAATACTATTAGACATGAAAAATAAAAGAAAAATACCCTCTCTGAAGGATAATGTCCCACTTAGGCTAGAAGTTGGGCTCATAGCAACGCCAAAAGCCAAGTTCTTAACCACACTCCTTGTAGGAAACAATCCCCCTAGAAAGATAAATCTCAACATTGCGTTAATCTTTATTTTGGAGAGCTCAATTAAATGTGTCAGAATATGAAAGACCAAGAATCTTGACATATCATTGGCAACAGCTGAATACTCACACATGAGGTTTAAAATTGTCACTCCATCCTCTTAAGAATCACAGTTTTTGCTAAGGATAATAAAGAATATTGGCATGTGTGATCCGAAATTTAAACAAACAAGACAATCAGTCTTCTTCTTATCCAGATCTAGCAATACTGGTTGTGCCCTCATGCTGTCAAAGAACTTGTGTATCCCTATACAACGAGCAAGGAATATCCAGTTTAATTGCGGCAATCAGAATATCTATTCACCACGACATATTGTGATATTGTGGACTCCGTACCTGTCATAAAATTACCTGCGAGATCCATTCCAATGTTCTTGGAATTCGAATAATCCAAAGTTTGTGGGAGAAATTCCCGATTCGATCAAAGACGAGAATAAACGCCGAGGTGACGTATGTGAAGAATTTGATGCGAGTGTTGCCTTTTATATTTCGGGATTTGGCAACCCTAGTGTTGCAATCTGCCAACTGACAGCTCTATCGTAAAGCTTGACATTTTTGAGGTTATACGTACTCAGAACGTTTTGACATACGACCGCTATTTGTGTTGTTTACAGTAACTCAAAAAAAACTCATCTCGCCCAAAAAATGGAATTAAATCGTAAACATTTTCGTGCGATTATTTTTTACAACTTTCGACGTGGATTAACTCAACAACAGTGCATCGATGAACTTAATTAAATTTTTGGCGATGAAGCTCCATCAAGGACCAGTGTTTATCGACTTCAGTGTTAAGGACTTCAACCGAGGTCGTAGTTCACTCCAAGACGAATTTCGTGAAGGTCGTCCAAAATCAGTTGTTGTTCCGGAAACCATTGATGCTGTGCGCCAACTGATATTGCAAGATCGTCATGTGACCTATCGTGAGATTGAGACAACCTTAGGCATTAGTGGGACCAGCATACATTCAATATTGCATGAACATTTGACTGTCAAAAAAATTTGTTCGCGTTGGATCCCACACAATTTGTCAATCGGTCAAAAAAAGGCTCGTGTCGAGTTACTGTAAACAACACAAATAGCGCTCGTAGGTCAAAACGTTCTGAGTATGTATAACCTCAAAAATGTCAAGCTTTACGATAGAGCTGTCAGTTGGCAGATTGCAACACTAGGGTTGCCAAATCCCGAAATATAAAAGGCAA
The DNA here is from genome assembly GCA_927399465.1 of Sarcophaga caerulescens. Lineage (NCBI taxonomy): Eukaryota > Metazoa > Arthropoda > Insecta > Diptera > Sarcophagidae > Sarcophaga > Sarcophaga caerulescens. The sequence continues at coordinate 104,151,536 of OV656872.1, read as the reverse complement.
CCCTCGTAGTAGCTCTGCTATCCGAGTAAATCAGGTGATATTCAGCAGGTGATTCCATTACAATATACATAACTATGAAGTCGCCGTTATCTAGTAGGTAGTGTGTTGGCTTATTAGACGTAAAGCCCGGGTTCGTATCCCAGGTCAGTCATCAAAAGGAAATATAAAAAAAAAATATTTCTTCGACGATTTCCTTTCATCAGATTTGTGGCAAAAATTCTGAGAGCAAAAATTCTGCCATGAAAAAGTTTCTCAAAAATCTGTCGTTCGTTATACTCACGTATAAAAATTAACGCACACAACATGAGTGGTGTGAGAAGCTAGGTCGTAATCCTGACTGAAGGGTTGTAATGGCCAATTATGTTATGTATGGCGTCGACCAAGACCACAATGCAGTAGTCAGGCAGCCTTATTTTTTTTATACCACAGCCTATTCACACAGACCCGGACTTGTAAGAAGTATTGACGACGTTTCCAAGGTACAAAATAGTCACGACTTCTACACGTGTGTTATTCACACACCTTGCTTTTGAATGAACCCCTACCTCATGATTTTGCAAATTATTATTGAGTTTGACAAAAACTTTGGTTACGCAGACGTTGTTTGCATTTTAATCCTCTGTGTTTCAGGTTTGGAAAGCGTTATGATCCAATCAACTACTTCGATTAGATCGTAGAGACATTAACGTTCTTGTAATAGAGTGATGTGTAGGCATGTGGCGACACTTTGCTTTACCTGCAAATGGTTTCTGTAGAGCTTGATCGATTGAGAAGTAAGAGAGCGTTGTCCAATTTATTTGTCTCTGGCTTGACGCAGTCGCCGTAGTCTAATAGGTAGTGTGTTGGCTTATTAGACGTAAAGCCCGGGTTCGTATCCCAGGTCAGGCATCAAAACGAAAATATGAAAAAAAAAATATTCCTTCGGCAACTGCCTCTCAGCAGATTTCTGGCAAAAACTGTGGGAGTAAATAAAATTGCCATGAAGAGCTTCTCAAAAAATCTGTCGTTCGGAGTCGACTTTAAACTGTAGGTCCCCCGCCACTCATGTATAAAAATTAACGCACACAACATAAGTGGTGTGAGAAACTAGGTCGTTATCTTAGGTAGGCTCGACGCAGACTTCTCAGCCTCACCCTTTCTCTATAGTCTTATTAGGATAGGAAGTTATTGTTAGAAAATATCGAATCGATGATTGAAAGAATTAAACTTTAAGGCTGCTTTAAGTGCATATCCCTCATGCTGATGGTCATGACCGATCAGTACTTGTCAGTTATGGTGTTTTCTTTTCTACCAAAAAATGTGCATTTTATTAACGCAAAATCAAATTTTGCGTTTGTTTCTTAAAAATGTTTCGCCCTCTAAAAGGGTGGTATGTTTTATTTTAAATAATTCGCACTTGCCAATGGTGGAAGGCATTGCATTGCATATGCCCTGTATAAATCGAGTGCTGATAATGCCCTGTAAAGCAGATGACTTTTGTTTATTTATAGGGCTACCAGATGAAATTTAAAAAAAGTCGCCTGGTATTGTTATCCAATTTGAAGTTAATTTTTTCATTGTTTTGTGGAGTAATCTTAAGGAAATATTACATTATTAAAGCTACATGGTCAGCAATATAAAAAATTGCATTCAATGTTAGAACAGTGTTAAAATATTTATTTTTTTTTTTTTTGTTATAAAAAAAGCGTGCTAATAATGAAGTCGAAAAATTAGCGATCTGGCAACACCTTTGAACAAATTGGCATTTCCTCATTCATTTTCTTAATAAGTGATAAACACAGGGCATACCCTTTTTTAATATTTGTGTTATGTTCTTCTCAAATAAAAAAATGATATTACAACAGGGTTGGTCAGAAATTTTTTTAATGCACCTTGTAAGAGGGTGACATTTTCTTTGTAGAAAAGAAAACACCATTAGTTCTGCAGCATCGTTTTATGTAACATCACAAGAGGCCTCAATGTAAGGTTGATTTATTAAAGTTGGCACTCCCTTCTGTTATATTCTATGATCAAGTGAAAAATACTGCCAGTTTTGTATGGGAAAAACTGCTTGTATTTTTTATTATGCTAAAACAGAAACAAATTAAAATGAAATTTTTCTTTTGAATTTTAATATCATGGATGTATTACAGGAAATAAAATAAAACAGTAAAATGCTGACAGCTTTTGTATGAAACACTGACTGACGTTTATCAATTAACGCAACGCTTTAATTATTTTACTGTGAATTTCTTGCATTTTTTTTTACCATTTTCATCTTTTCAAAACGAAAAAGATAAATTTCATCGACACCTAATGACGACAACATGATCATTTGTAAAGCTGGGATGGAAATATTTTCTGATAAAAAAAAAAAGAAACCGAAAACCGAATACGAAAAAAAAATACAAATTTAAATGCAACATAAAATATGAATATTAAATGGCATTCATAATATATACGTATGTATGTGTGTATGTATGTATGTATATACACTGAAAAAAATATCGTAGGTAATATTAACTAAAAAGTTTAGTAAACCTTCAACGAAAAATTTATTCATCTCTATAGATTTTTTAATTAAGTCTACATAAGTTTTCTTGAAATTTACATACATTTTATTAAAAATAAAAATATTTATTTAAATTAACGAAACAAGATTTTTATTTAAAATTTATTTAAGAATAATAAGAATAAAAATAATAAATGTTTTGTTAAATTAACTAAAATTTATCAAAATTAAATAAATCTACTAGAATAAAAATAACAAAAAACTTTATTTATTTTTTAGTCATGTTGAATAATTATTTTTTGTTAATTTTAAAAAAATTTAGTAGAATTGTAGGCGTTAGAAAAATTATTCTCCGAATTTTGGTTTCATTTATTTTTGAAGTTTTAAAAAAACCAAGTAGGCGGTGGAAAAATTTTGTCAGAATTTTAGTTTCATATCTGCTACGAAAGTGTATATATTAAAAAGTTGTGGTTTTAGTTAAAAAAGTGTTAATATAAAGTGAGATTTTTTTTTTTATTAATTTAACAAAATATGAAGTGTAAGAAGAGTAAAAGATTATTTTTTTCAATAAATGCTTTAATTTTGCATTCGGTTGTGGAGCAGAAAAGGGCTATAAATTGAGGTAAGAGCTGTACAAACATATTTAAAATATTAAGGGATATAATTTGTTATGTCTAATTAGATCCTCCTGAGGAAAACACTGAGGAAAGCATCGAAGCAATCCTTCTCGACGACTTCACTTGGGAAAAAATTGAAGACCATTGGGCAGCTACCAAAAACTACCGGCTATCTGAAGTAGCAAGTGCGAAACACACTTTGAACATAATAGACAAATGGCCACAATATAAAAAACCACTTGGTTTTAAGTTGGTATGAATGTTATTTCAAAATAAAATCAAAAAGATTTCTTTTTTTTAGTTAGGAAATTAGTATTTTAAATGACAATTTTTAATTTATGTAACTGTGTTTTAAGGAAGTTTATGTTTGATTAATTTTTCAAATCAATATGGATTTCATGAACATGTATCCAAAATCAGAGCCCATACGTAAATTACCACAAATACAGACTTGAACAGCCCACAAATTAATACATTAATTTCAAGTCTGAAATAATTTTTTTTTTAATTGTAAACTTACGGTTTTTATTATATATATTTAAGTTTTTTTAATTGTTTTTTACTAAAAGTGCATATGTATGTATGCATATATAATAATTATAATATTAACGAAAAATATTAATAAAATTAAATAAAAATTCTCTAATATAAATAAAAATTATTAGTAAATTCAAATAAAATTTCTTCAATATAAATAAAGTTTTTTTTATTAAATTCAACTAAATTTCGTCATATTTACATCCCTCAAAATAACGAAAGCATTTTATTCATATTGAAGAAATTTCTTTAATATGAAGAATTTTTTTCAATACGAATAATTTACTAAATTTGTAAATTTTTACTAAAAAAGACGTAGATATGAATACACATTTTTGTTAGCTGATATATAACGAAATTTCTTCAATTCTACACCCCTTTTTACAGTATTTACGGAAATTTTTGGTTCAGTGTAGTTGGAGTATCTTGGAGTTGAGTATGAAAAGAAAAGAAAAAAAAAACTGCACAAAAGTGTACAGGCTTATGAACAAATTATGAACAATTAATTCGTGAGTATTTAAATATCGCTTGAGACCAGCCAAAGCAGAGCACTAAAGCAACAGAGCAGGTTGTATTAATAACGCCGAAAAATTAAAATGAAAAAGAGAGAAGAAAAAAAAAACGATCACAACAAAAGTTTCCAAAGCTTATATAAATGGCAATGGGTTGGTGGTGGTTGGTTGAGTGAATGAGCATAACACTGACTGACCATTTCATCTACTCCTGAGAGGTGGACAGTGTCGGGTGATGTAGACAAATGAGCCCTGAAACTCGCATACTTACACACACTTAAGCGGAGCAGGCAAAAACCACACACGCATTCAAATACAAAAAAAAAAATTTTCCCCTTCACTGCTCTTGATTCGTATGAAACTTTTGCGCTGGCGCATAATAAACGCACAGCATGGATCATTAACGCCCCAGTTCTGCAAAGAAAAAAAAAATCAGGCCTATGCTCTCTCTCCCCTCCTCTTTAAGCTTTGCTTCTTCAAGCCTAACTTGATCGTTTGTATTCTGCAGAACAACGATTTAGTAGATGATCATAAAATGTTAAGTGGCGTCATAATTTAAAATGCATCAGCATCAGTATCACTATCCGCATCAGCATCAGTGTTAAATCTCAACTTCAATTCACATGTACGCACAGAGAGACAGAGTTGAACACAAGTAGACTGGCAAAGCAGTTAGCCCTGGTATCAGTATCAACATCCTATAGAAGAGATTTTTATTATGGTCTCCTCTGTTGCGTGTACATGAGTATGTGTGTGTGCGTTTGCTTATATGGGAAATATTAAAGGATATGGCATTGTCATCAAGCCTAAGGGGCATTTCCTCACAAGCTCACCAACTCATCAATAATCATCATAAAGATCACAGGCTGAAAACCGCACTAAACCATCATTTTGACGGACGTTTTCTTATGTGTTTCTCTATCTTTTTACCTCTACCTCTCTCTCGATCGCACTCTCCCCCTCTCTACCACTTGTTTTGTTTTGTTGGTGTTTTTATGGTGTAGTATGGTTAAAGATCTTTAGCGGATGTTTAATAACGTTTCAGTATCACTTACCATTTCGGGCAAAAGCCATCATAAAGTCTTCGGTTTAAAGGAAAGAAGGAAATTTTTGAAAGTAACGATTTAACACGGATTCACATTATGAAAGTTTTAATGTTAAAAGTTTCTTTTTTTTAAATATTTTTGCTTTTTAAACAAAATTTGTAAAATGTAGTGTTTAAAGTGCTAGACCAAGTACTAGACAAACCCAAACAATCCAATTGTAAACCCAGTCGATCGACTGACTTCTTCTCTTCAACAATATAATAGCAATAAGCCAGTACCTGGTAGTACATTCATGAGTCTGTAGACGTCCTTTCTACTGTGACCTTTAAGCGAACTTGAGCTATTGATATTGTTACGTTTTTACCTTTTAAAAACGTTAAAAATATGAGTTCGTAGATTGCAAATAAAATAAAAATAAATGTGTGTTTAATTTTAAGTCAATTCTTTATTATCTGCACAACTTTTGTGCCACTGTTCGAACTTATTCCACGTATACAATGATAACTTTCACAATATGTGCTTATTCGTGATATTTCTCTGCTTACAACCTTTTTTGTAAGCAACAACAACACTTGTTAGTTATTCTTCTTTGCTCACAACCTTATCTGTAAGCACAACACTAACAACTGTTTTCTCCACGCAACTTGTCTGCACACCAGTCTGACTGAATTATAACTCGATCTCGTATCTTCACACACCACTGGTTGAATTCTCACTCAATTCAACGCGACGTCGTCACACGGCTAACTTAACTCGAACTCCGAGAATCACGTGTCTTCATACACGACTGACTGAATTCTAACTGAATCATCGTTGCTCGCTTTATCTTGCCTTTTATATCACTGGATCAACAGTGTGATGAATGCCCTTGAAGGATGATGACGACCTTCGGGAACAATCCAAAAATGTAAACAACTTGTTTCCATTTTTGTTGTTCGTGTATCTTGTTTACTTTCGTCCAGGCAGAGTTGTTGTTGTTTTGTTTGTTTGTCTTTCCGCTATATTTTTTATACACGGACGTTGTTGCTATATTTTTGTTTATTCATCGATCTTGTAAACAAGCCTGTTTTTTTTTTTTGTTGCTATATGTTTACTCATTCGTTGATGACGTGAACAACTACATTGTTTTGATTTTGGAGCTTTTGTTTATCATTTTATGTGTAATCAAGTCCATTGTGTTGTTTTTGGAGCTTTTGCTTATTATTTTAACAACACCATTTCCATTTTCGTAACAATATCATTTTTTTTTTGGGTCACTTAAGTCTTGAGACTTTTCTTGTATTTTTTTTTTCAGTGTCTGCTTTAATGAGTAGACAAGAGGAGAGACCTCGCTTAGCTGCCAACGGCTGCTGTAATGATCAGTAATGGTGGGAGAATTTATGCGATAATGCTCATCTCTAGCTCGACGCAGACTATTCTCATTTGAGCCGTTCATTCTGGAACTGTCGTTATCAGATCGTTCACTTTCAATTCAATAAACTTTGTGGTTATCAACCTGATCCTAACGAAGTTATTCTTTGAAGGCGAAGTTTGTAGAAACCGTCTAATCAGAATTTATCAGTTAACTCTGAGACAACGCTTTATGTAATGTGACAAAGGGCTGCTATGATTTGCCACTTGCTTCTTTGCTATCCTAAGTTTCGAGATCCTAAAGATCCTACTCGGAATGAACCCTTTACAAGTACAGGGTGGCTGATATATAGTGCAACAAAGTAAAGCGCCTATATTTTTTTAATTTTTTTTTTTTAATTTTATTGTTCAAAAGCAAAAAATGTTGGAAATAACATCAAATTTTAGAATCAGTTTAGATTTGTTCGAATTGGCCACCTTTGGTACGAATTATGGCCTTCAAACGGCCGACAAAGCCATCACAGGCTGCACGAAAGTGGCTCTGCGGTATTTTGGCCCATTCAGGGCGAAGCGCCGTCTTGAGATGATCGACACTTTGGTATTTTTTAGTGAGAACCTTACTCTCCAAAATGCCCCAGGCGCAAAAGTCCAACGGATTGAGATCCGGAGATTTTGGTGGCCATTGTGCGGTAGAAATGAAGCGAGGAACCTCCTTTTTAAGCCATTCTTGATTGACGCGTGCTTTGTGCGGTGGTGCTGAGTCCTGTTGGAATGTCCATGGTCTGCGGCCGAAATGTTTGTCTGCCCAGGGCTTTAATACTACCTTTAAGACATTTTCCCGATAATATTCGGCATTTATTTTGACTCCACGGTCGATGAATACGAGCGGGGAGCGACCATCGGCAGTTACGGCGGCCCACACCATTACCATCGGCGGCGCTTGGGTTTTGGTGGCCAATCGCAGGTGTAAATTTTCAGCTGACCTCTTTGGCAAGTAAACCCGATCATTTTGTTTGTTCACAAACTGCTCAATTTGGAATGGCTTCTCATCGGAGAAAACCAAATTCAGTAACTGGCCACTTTCTTGCAAGCGAAGTAACTCCTTGGCTCTTTCCAGTCTAACTTTTTTTTTTTTTTTGTCCATCGGTGAGCTTTTGCACTTTTTGGAACTTCAATGGCTTTAGACCAAGTTCATTTTTCAATATGTGTTGCATCCGTTCTCGCGATATGTTCAGCTCACGAGCAATTTTTCTACCACTGCGGCATGGATTTCGATCAAATCTGGCCTTCACTTTTCGGATCATTTCTGGCGTTGTTACCGTTTTTTTTCGTCCACTTTTTGGACGCGATGCAATACTGCCAGTATCACGGTAACGAGCAATGCTACGAGAAACAACAGATTTATTCACATTTAAATGCTGGAGGGCTCTAACGATAGCCACCTGTGGTTTTCCAGCCAAATATAAAGCAATCACACTATCACGCTTGAATTCCATCACGAATAACTTTTTTTTTGAATGCAATAGATCAAAATGCTTTTGTAAGCTTGTAAATAATAAAATGAACTGTCACTGGAGTAAATCTGTCAGCTGTCAGACGAGCGGTTTACAAATGATAACAACCTGAAGTTGGCTGCAATACATATCAGCCACCCTGTAATAGTCCAGAATATCCCTTTTTTCAGATGTTATAGGTGACGCCACTGAGGTCTGTACGGTCTCGTTCACTGCCTCAGAAACCCTGGTAGTCAGGGACTGAGTGTATTCATTCGAACACTCTCTTACTAACTAAGAGGAGGTAATATGCGATCGAAGAGCAACCATAGCAATGTGGCTCCCCCCTGCAATTTGTCAGGCGTACGTACAGGTCTAATCCTGAAAAGACAAAATCGTTTGCCCATTTCCGGGTGTTCAAATATTTTCTGCATGCTCTTGCTAACTGAGACATGCCCGGCACTTGGTCGGAGAAGAAAGATGCACATGGGTGCCTACTATATGGAGTATCTGGATGAATTGCCCTGCATTGGTATTGGCAGTCTGAGCCGCTTCATCGTAAGCTCCAAGTGGTTCTTGGACAAGGGGAAAATGTGAAACTGTGGTATCACAATGGGCCCTATGTGTGAGCTAAGTGTGTTCGCTCATAACTCTATTGAGGGGACGGCCACTTCTACCCACTAACCGAAAAAAAGGCAAGAATAGCCACATGGCCTCCATTACAATTTTCTTCTTCCAAGTAATAGTCGAGAACACAATTTTTTTACTGTTCCCATAATTAATACAGAGGTAGACAGACACCAGTCAACAAATTTCGACGCATTGCCGTAGAAACTCCAATGGCTAGGATCACACATTAGAGACTGAGGGTATGTAAAATACGTCTATAGTCATACATACATACATACATAATTGGCCATTACAACCCTTTAGTCAGAATTACGGCCTAGCTTCTCACACCACTCATGTTGTGTGCGTTAATTTGTATACGTGAGTGGCGGTACCTACAGTTTAACGTCGACTCCGAACGACAGATTTTTGAGAAACTTTTTCATGACAGGTTTGATTTACTCTCAGAGATGCCTGACCCGGGCTTTACGTCTAATAAGCCAACACACTACCTACTAGATAACGGCGACTTCAATGACCTTAATGACCAAGATCTTCATCTGAAAGGCATTTGCGATATTAGAAGGGTGGTCCGTGCCATAATTTATTTTCAATTTTTTCAATCTTCATGAGTTCTATTCACTAAGATTTGTTTTTCACTAGACATTCGTTATGCAGCCATCGTAAGCAACCTGTTGAAATTGATATTTTTACACTGAACGAATACGGCTGGCTGATGTATTGAAAAGATAAAAATTTGAAATCATTTCATACTCATACTTATACAGAGCATGATTATTAAGCAAATCCTCCTATAGTTTTACAAATAAACAAACTTTTTTTTCTTAATTTTTTTTAATTTTTAATTTTCAAGAAGAAAAAAAATTTTTTTTTTCAAAAAAAAAAATATCTACTGCAAGAAGAAATAGAAAAGCAAAAAAAAAAAATTGAAATTGAAAATTCCCAGAGCGTAAAAATACATGAGTTTTAACGTTAACGTTAAAGGCAGCAAAGGAGAGGAGAGAAGAACTGGGAGTAAAATTGCCAGTAAAACCATGTTTTCATGTGTAAAATTCACAGTAAAAACACACACAAAGTGTTGTTAAGATTTTCTTTTTGTTTTAGTTTTTATTATTAAAAAATATTAATGGTTAACGGTAATTTAAAATATAAATATTTATTAAAAAAAAAAAAATAAAACAAACAACAACAATAACAAACAAACAACCTTTAGCAAGACTAGAAACGGTTTCTTTTGTTCAAAAAGATTTTCTAGCTCAGATTGCAGGCAAATGAATGAAACAGCCCAGCCAGCCAGCCAGTCAGTCAGCCAGCCAGCCAGCGGCTCTAGTCTGGTTTCGATAATAAAAAATCCAAAAAAAATAAGTTTGTGTTGTTTTATAAATTCGCATGATTTCCACAAATTAACACGTACTAAAAAAACAACAACAACAACAACAACACCAACAAAAACAATTTAAAATTTTGAAAAAAAAACAAAGTAAAAAAATTTTATCAAAAAAATGCTTAAAAATCTTGAATTGAATTGGTCGAAATGGTCAGTCAGTTTCAAAGATTATTAAATATTACAAGAGTATAGTACAACTTGGTATTATTTAATTGAATTAAATTTTATTTTAAAATGCCACTGTATGTACGTACACACAGCGTTGCCAGATTTGTTTTTTAAAAAACTTTATGTCTGGGCAGCATTGCCAGAATGATGATTTTATCATATTTTTGATTTTGATTTTTTAATTAAAATATTGTTACGAAAATGGAAATGGTGTTGTTAAAATAATAAGCAAAAGCTCCAAAAACAACACAATGGACTTGATCACGCATAAAAACAAAAGCTCCAAAAACAAAACAATGCAGTTGTTCACGTTATCAACGAATGAGTAAGCATATAGCAACAAAAAAACAACAGGGCTAGTTTACAAGATCGATGAATAAACAAATATAGCAACAACGACTGCGTATAAAAAATATAGCAGAAAGACAAACAAACAAAACAACAACAACTCTGCCTGGACGAAAGTAAATAAGATACACGAACAACAAAAATGGAAACAAGTTGTTTACATTTTTGGATTGTTCCCGAAGGTCGTCATCATCCTTCAAGGGCATTTATCACACTGTTGATCGAGTGATATAAAAGGCAAGATAAAGCGAGCAACGATGATTCAGTTAGAATTCAGTCAGTCGTGTATGAAGACACGTTATTCTCGGAGTACGAGTTTGAATTTAATCGTGTAAGACGACGTCACGTCGGTGTGAGTTAAATCTATCGAGCTTTAATTCGGTCTTGTGTGCAGACAAGTTGCGTTTGGGAAAACAGTTGTTAGTGTGGTGCTTACAAAAAAGGTTGTGAGCAAAGAAGAATAACTAACAAGTGTTGTTGTTGCTTATAAAAAAGGTTATAAGCAGAGAAATATCGCGAACAAGCACATATTGTGGAAATTATCATTGTATGCGTAGAATAAGTTCGAACAGTGGCACGAAAGTTGTGCAGAAAATAAAGAATTAATTAAAAAATAAACACAGATTTATTTTTATTTTATTTGCAATCTACGAGCTCATATTTTTAACGTTTTTAAAAGGTAAAAACGTAACAATATGATTTGATGATTTTTCTCCAAAAAATATGATTTTTTTTTCCAAAAATATGATTTTTTTGTATATAGATACCTCACGTTATAAACAGTGTAAACAAAATGTTTCTAAGTACAAACTCCCAAATTCAAAAAATGTATTCTGAAATGGAACGTTTATACTTAAAAATATTAGACAATTTTGTAAAGCCACATACATTGGCTACACTGATTTCAATATTTAGGAAAATATTGAAAATAAAGACGTTTTTTTAAACGCCGAAGATGTATATTTAGGAGTATTTGTAAAAAAAAAAAGATTTCTGAAACAAAATTTACCAATAGTGAATTAACTGAATTCACTAATTACTGCTTTTCATTTTACATTGAGTTTTGTAAACAATTAACCAAACGTTTTAATTTTAAAGATACTTTCTTAAAAGAAATGTCATCTATTGATCCACATATTTTATTATTAATAAGAAAGTTTCTTCATTGCCTCCACTAATAGAAAGATTTCCAGATTTAATTAATGAAAATGATTCTCAAAAGCTAGACGATGAATTTAGAGAGCTTCGTCACATAGATTTCAAACAATATTTTCAAACCTTAGAAAATATTAATTGTGAAGATTTTTGGGCCCGAGTTTTTAAAATAACTCGTGTTGATAACGATTTAGTTTTTCCAACATTGTGTCCAGTATACTTTGTCTTCCCAGTTCATCTGCAAACGTTGAACGAATTTTTTCTAAAGTTAATTTAAATAAAACTAAGTACAGGAACAGGCTTGAAAATGCAACATTAGAAGGTATTTTGTTTATACAGGATTATTTACTAGTTAAAAGGTATTCCTGTTATAATCTTAAAATTGATGAAGAAATTGTAAAAAATATGAAAGCTTCCCAGTATTATAATTAAATTATTATAGGAAACTACTAAAAGTTTTATAAAACTCTACTTTTCTATTTAGATCTTATTTTTGTACCTTATAAAATTACTACTTATACTGGGTTCAGACATGCACCTTTATTGCGTAAATCGCAATAAACGGCATTATTGATCTCAATATTTCATATAAAATTTCAATTAATTATTGGCCAATAAATTCATAAATTGTTATAATATTGACAAAAAAAACTTTAAATACAACACTGTCATAAGTACGTTCAGTGAGCAGATTACATTTTTCCGAACGCTTTCTATTAATATTTGACAACTCAAATGTAAACAACGACAAACAAAAAATGGAAGGTCAGCAGAAATGTTTATATTTTATATTGAGTTTCATATCAAATTTTTCTTTCTCATCCTTCTGAGAAAAGCCACTTTGGAGTCAAAAGTAGTTCATATTAACCGCAACAGCTCGGCGTTTCGGTTAATCATTAGCAATACGTTTTTAAATGTTAAATTGTTTTCCATTTTTTCCAAAAAAATTTTTGGCACTAATTTTCGCGATTAAATTAAAAGCAATGTTGTTGAAGCAATCAGCTGTTTTGTTTACCAGCTGTCAAATAAATTTTCGTATATTATATGTCTGAATGCTAAAAATATTGTTCTCAATAAACCGAATATTGATTTAATAAAAGTGCATGTCTGAACATAGTATTACATATCGTCGGCTGGCCTGCAAAATGGCCTATGTGCCTTTTGGGAAATTTATTTTATTCGCCCATTTTTAAGTCTTATTTGTGGTCCTTCTCTATAGCAAAAATTTGTCCAACGTCTCCGCTGGTTCCAAAATTATTGCAAAAATATTTAAGTAGTTTTGTATGATTTTCATATAAAAATTATGTTGTTTTTTAGGTCTTCTGAAAAGTTGTTGAAAATTACATAGGCCAATTTGAAGGCCAGGCGACAATATGTATGTATGGATTTTTTAAAATTAATTTTAATTAAATTGAATTGTCTTTTATGTATAACATACATATTATTTATTTTTTGTTTTGTTTGTATATAATATTTTTGGTAAAACATGTAATTAATTTTGTTTGATTATCGGGTTATCTCATATCCTCAAGAATAAAGTGATAACAAAACCCGATAACCAATCAATGTAATACACTTTTATTTTGAATTGTTATTTATTTTTTAATCTTTTACAAATAAAAGTTAAAAAGTGATGATTTTTTCCCCCAAAATATGATTTTTTTTTTTCCTTAAAATGATGATTTTTCACCAGAATCTTCTGGCAACAGTGTTTCTGGGAGAAAAAAAACTTGTTTTCTACAAAAGTACCAACATTTTTAAAGGAAATTCCGGAGCCCGGTACCCTCTGTTGGTTTTTTTTTTTTTTGCGTTTTTTGTCCGGTACTAATAAAAGACACAATATTTTATTTAAAAATGTAAATATTTCCTGTTTTAATACTGAATTTATTGAATAAAATTTTTTAATTTAATTTTGTCGAAAAAACTTGTTTTGTTAGAAAACAAATTTAATGAAAACTTTTTCGCATCTCCAAAAACTTGAAAAAAAAGGGAAAACTTGGCAAATGGCAACGCTGCGTACACACCAACAAAACACACTCTTTTCAACATTTAATTTTTTATTTAAAAAAAATAAAAACAAAAATTATTTTTTTTGAATAAAACGCGCATTTACAAGTGCGAATGCGATTACGAATGCGAAATATGTTAAATTCTTCAAGTTGTTTAAGCCTACGCGCCAACTCGCCGTGTGTTGTTACATGTTGTTCGAACATACTCAAAGAAGTTATTGCATTACATACAACAATAACAACAACATTTATAATAAATTTTTTTTTTATTAAATTCATATAAAAAAATAAATGTTTAGTTCGCGTCATAAAATGTTTTTCAAATATGTTTGGCTTTTATTTTGTTTTTCTGTGGCGGTTTTTTTTTTATCGTGCGGCAGTAGACAACATTAATTGTTTTCGCACCTTGTAACACTGTCTTACGAGAGTGCATACATACATTGGAACCAGTAAGCAAATTACCAGAAAAAAATATATATTACAGTTAAACGTATAGTTATTCGTTTATATATACATATATATAGGGTCTTTCAACAGGGGCTTTCGAAAAAAAAAGGAAAGAAGGCAAGAGGAATGGTATTTAAGCACCTTTTTTATAGTGGCCTCCTCTTCGAATAAATCACAGTCAAAGCTAAAACAGCTTAAATAAATAAGGAGTGCGCACAAAAAAAATGGGCCTACTTTTAAGCTTATGTATAACTTTTATCATAATTGAAAAAAATGAATACGGTTACATTGTTTTTGTTAGTCATCTGTTTCAAAATCCACGTGCTAAATGTCATTGGGCACCCAACAAGAATGTCGTAAAAAAATAATTGAAATTTTCAATGAAAAAATGCGCCGCTTACAAAAAACGATTGCTAGGCTCGCAGGTGTTAACCAAAAAACAGTTTCTAAGGTAAGAATAAAACAATATAAGGAGTCTTTAAGTATTGAGAGAAAGCGTGGAAGTGGAAGAAAAAAAGGATTTGCCGACCAAAACAAAGCGAGTAAAATAATACGTATTTTTCAAAAAACACCCTAACATGTCTGGAAGAAAAGTGGCTCAAAAAGTTGGATGCTCTGAGACCTTTATCAGAAAAAAATTTTATACACAAAAGAATTCCAATATTATTTACTTTAATTGAAATATAAAATGAAAAAAAAACCGTCACTTAGTTTTATTTCTATAACGAAAAGTGTAAGTCCAGATTTTTTCATGCGCACTCCTTACTATTGGGTCTTCCGAAAGGAACTTCTAAACACCTTGTCATGCACTGACGATATTAATCATGTTGTGCGTAACACATCGTCTAACTTCACACCAGTTGAAGTTAAGAGGAAACTTATAATTCAATTAATACTTCCACTGATTAATTATTTTGCAGAGGTTTACAGTAAATTGGACTCTCTCACACTACATAAGTTGCAAGTATCTTTTAATAATGCTACGCGGTATGTGTATGGTTTAACTAGATTTAGCAATGTATCGTCCTGGAGGAAAATGATTTTGGGCTGTGACTTAATCGACTACCTTCAGATGCGAAATATTATATTCTTACATAATCTTCTTTATCGTAAGAAACCACCCTATCTCTTTGAGAAGCTTGTATTTGGTAGATCCACTAGATATACAACTCTAATTATACCTAGATGCACTTACATCAATACTAGCAGATTGTTTTTCGTCAACGCAATTAATTTGTGGAACTCCTTACCAATGACTATTAAAAACATTTCGAGAAAGAGCAGTTTTAAGAAGTCACTTTTTGACTATATGTCCTCAAATATTTAAAAAAAAAAAAATTAGAAATTTTATTTGAAATATAATTATTGCCTTTTTGTGTATTAGCAAAGAAAATAAAGTATAAAGAATGTGCATTTCAACATATTTTGGAATATTTTTCAAAAATACTTCTTGACGCGTTGGGAAAGATAGAAGGGAAGGAAAGAGAAACGAAGAGCGTAACAATGCGTTGCTCTCATCGTGCATTTTTTATTAAATCCACTTTTTTATTAAATTTTCTGAAATCACTTATTCTGGTCAGTGTTGCCACGAAAAAATATTGCAACCAACATTTGTGAAAAAAAATACCAAATAAGAAAAAATATAACCAAAATTAAATTCACAGTTTTTTTTATTTTATTTTTTCAAATATAAATTATAATTAATACAATATAGTAAGAAAAGAAACAAAAAATAACAAACTAAAATTTTAGTCTTACAAATTAATTCATTTCTACAAACAAAAGCTCTTTTTATAAGAAAAATAAATAACAAAATCCAGAAATTTTGGTTAAAAATAGATAAACGGCAACACTGGTTGTGATTAGTGAGCAAGAGAGAGAAAATAAGTTGAGAGAATTTATTTATTTACAGCCATAGAAAACTGTCAATAATATACGATATTTTGATTTTCATTTCATCAACATACATATGTAAAGCTATCTATCTTAATAATTTTAGATAAATAAAGATAAAATAAAAAATCCATTTTTTTATTAAAAGAACATAAAGCTATCCATCTTTGGCTTAAAAATTTTTAGATAAACAAAAATAAAAAAACCCATTTTTTATTAGAAGAAAAAATAAAAAAATTAAATACGGCCAGCTAATGACATAGAACATTTTTAACATAAAATATTTTTTGAGTGTTATTCTGAAATAAAATGATAACGCATCCGCTACACACGTGTTCTTGTCGCAGTCTGATCGACAACGAAATCAAATAACACAAGAATGCGTGTGAGTTCTCTCTGCACAATTGTGCGGGTCGTAATGTTAAACAAATTTTGGTGAGAGCGGGTCGTAATGTTACAACCCGCCATAAGAAATTTTACTTCTATATGATGCGCATTCTTTATATCCATATTCTTTGGTATTAGTTATATACTTTATAAAAAATTGCACTATAATTTAGGGAATACTAATGACCAATGTAATTTGTGTATATCCTTCTGAGCTATAAAAGAATAACATTCTAAAAAAAAAAAAAATAAAAAAAAAACTTTGACAGTTGTTAACGGCCATCCATCCTGTTGAAGTTACATCTGTCAAAATTAGTTGTCATTTATTCAATCTGTTTCACCAAATCGCCAAGAACGACCTCGTAGTCTGGATCAGTTGGCAATTGAAACTAATTTTCATTGAAAAAAATCAGCGATGAGGTCTATTTCTGGATGAAACGATATCAATCCAAAAGCGTCCAATGCATCCCGAGATCGTAAGATTTGAACCAGTTCACGGGTATATTTCCATTGGAATCTATTTATTGCTCATGACTTGATTGATTCCATATCGTGTGGAGTGGTATAGATTCCTTCTCTCTAACCCGCCTCGAAGTGTGTGCTAGTCAACTCTTTTTTCTACTAACCCTACGGAATTCATTTTATGGTTGTTTTTAGTTCCTTCGGAGGATTTCAGTATTTATTAGGGATTGGTCTGCTCTTTTCCAAAGATTTGAATCAACAGTTGAAATATCCTTAAATTTTATGGTAAATCGTCGTTCTTCGACTCACATTTGTACTAAATTTATTAATAACTTCCATTTTCATTAACAAATTTATCGATGATTTCTACTTTCTTTAGTAAATTTACCGATGTCATACATTTTCTTCAAAAATTTATCGATGACATTTATGTTCTTTAGTAAATTTAACGATGACTTGCATTTTTTATAGAAATGCTGTCGATGACATGCATTTTTTAGTAAATTTATCGATGACTTGCATTTTCTTTAGTAAATTTATCCATGACTTGCATTTTCTTTACTAAATTTATCGATGACTTGCATTTTTATTAGCAAATTTATCGATGAATTCCACTTTCTTTAGTTAATTTACCGATGTCATGTATTTTCTTCAAAAATTTATCAATGACTTAGATTTCCTTCAAAAATTTATCGATGACATTCATTTTCTTTAGTAAATTTATCGATTACTTGCATTTTTATTAGCAAATTTATCGATGACTTCCACTTTCTTTAGTAAATTTACCGATGTCATGCATTTTCTTCAAAAATTTATAAATGACTTACATTTCCTTCAAAAATTTATCGATGACATTCATTTTCTTTAGTAAATTTAACGATGACTTGCATTTTTTATAGAAATGCTGTCGATGACAGTAAATTTATAAATGACTTGCATTTTTTATAAAAAAGTTATCTATGACTTGCGTTTTCTTTAGTAAATTTATCCAAGACTTGCATTTTCTTTAGTAAATTTATCGATGACTTGCATTTTCCATAGAAAATTTATCGATGACTATCCAAATACTTGAAAAGTTGTCACGAAAACTTTTAAAAATTTGTCGATGACATGCATTTTCTTTAGTAAATTTATTGATGACTTGCATTTTTTTTTATAAAAAAGTTTTCTATGACGTGCATTTTCATCAGAAAATTTATCGATAACTTGCATTTTCTGTAGTACATTTATTGATTACTTGTTTTTCCTCTATTAAATTTTGCAATGCTTTGCATTTTCCATAAAAAAAACTTGTCGATAACGAGCCAAATACTTGAAAAGTAGTCACGATTTGAGATTTTTTGCAAAACGATCAGATTACTTGCAGTGTATGCATAATGCTCAGGCAAGATCAAACGGAAGATGGAATCAGTGCTCGCCTTTGGCTCTGGTTCGATGTCGCCTAATTATTAAACATTGAGAGGTTGTATGTACAGTGGCTCCCAAATTATTTTAACCAGCACCTTTAAAAAAAAAAATTTTAATAAGAGTTTATAGAATATGTTTAAAAATTAAACAAAAAAGTTTTATTCTGTCTCAAATTTATGGGCAATTTGTGATCAAAACGTCCGCCAACATCAGATTTCGAACAAGAATGATCTTATAGCAGCTCTGAAAAAGGAATGGGCAAAAATAACTCTCCAAACCACTAGGAAGTGGAATCAATGCAAAAAAGGCTGAAAGCTGTAATTAAGCAAATAGGAGGTCATACTAAATTTTGAAATTAAAACTATTAGTTAATTAATCATTTAATTGTTTGTTTATAGTAAGTGGTTGAAGTAAGCTGTGACCTATATTTTTGGTTTTTAGTTTGTAAGTTTACATTTGAGACTGAATAAAACTTTTTTTTTTAATTTTTAAACATATTCTATAAACTCTTATTAAATTTTTTTTAATATCTTGCTTAGTTTCGAAATTATACGAGGTTATTTTTTTTAAAGGTGATGGTTGAAATAAGCTGGGAGCCACTGTATGTATGTCTGAGATATTAGTTATTTGGTTAACCCGATGCAATTAAAGGTCAAATTTTTGTTAACTTTTGAATTTTTTTTTTTGTTTGTTTGTTTTTTTTTATTGGGGCATATGGTCACCATATCTATAAATATGGCGCCAATTATTTCCTGTAAATTTTTCAAAAAAAAAAATATTTTTTTTGGTTAAAAATTAAAATCTCATTAAACATTAAAAGAAATCCAAGAAAATAGCCACAAAATTTAAATCGAAATTTTTGGTAGTAAAAAGAAGTTTCGAAACGAAAGACTATTTAAAATGTAATTAGAAAATGTGTAAAACTGGTAGTTTAAACTGAAATTTAAACCATGGCTAACAGCAGGTTGAGAGAGAGAGAGAGAGAGAGTGGGATAAATTCATAAGAATCATAACAAAAGAAATGAAGAAGGAGAAGAGGTAAAGAGAACTATAATTAGGAACAATTTCAGTTGAGATGGAAAAGCAAGACACAAGACACAAGTCTCACTAAACTACTGCCATAAATGAATGAATGACTGAATGAATGGAATGGTAATGATAATGAAGATGAAGATGATATTGATGCTGAGACGTTGATGTTAATGTTGAAGACCCCATATAATGACCAGAGATAATGACAGATCGTCTCTTTGTAACTGACACACATTTGCTCATATTTTTTTAAAATAATTTTTAAAATAATTTCTTCTTCTACAACAACAACAACAGAAACAAGAAAAACATCATCAATGTAATATGGGTTGTTAAACCAAAAAAAAAAAAATTAAAGAATTTTTATGAATGAATTCAAAATGAAATGAAAAATAAAATAAAAAAAAAAATAAAACAAAACCTGTTAACAAATCAAAATTAAAAAAAAATAAAATAAAGAAAACACATCTTTGTATAAAACTAAATCACATTCACAATTCAGTTTGATTTAATTAGACATCATTTCCTGGAACAAAAGAATTGAGAACCTACCGACCTGATCGCCTAATCGACAGACACACAGACAGACAGACGGACAGGTAGTGTTTAAATCGCGGTCTTTTTTTTTAATTTTATTTCGACTACTTTTGCTACGAAAACAAAGAAAAAAAAAATGATACAAAGACAAGCTGAATGAAATTTAATCGCCTTTTTTATGGCAGCCTCCTCTTCGAATAAATCACAGCAAAAGCTAAAACAGCTTAAATAAGTATTATTGGATCTTCCAACAGAAACTTCTGAACGGTTTGACAGTTGTTAACGGCCATCTTGTTGAAGCTACATCTGTCAAATTAGTTGTGCTTTATTGAAATCCGTTTGTCAAACCACTATGGACAGAAACAGCCTTCAACATCGCATGTAAATAACAAATTCAAACAAAATTATCGAATTTTGTGACGATACAAATTCACATGAGATCCAAGAGCGTCCAATTTCGATCCATGTTTCTTTGGGAATGACATTTTCCAGTCTATCAGTGTTAACAACGAGCACTATAGGTACATACTTCCAGGCGCCTCTGCCTTGCGCGTCTACGCCATTTGGTAACGCCAATCGATGACAGGGCTTCCTCGATTTAGTCCTTCCAACACAAACAAGGTCTGACTGACTTCCATAGATCCCCCCATCAAATACCCGTCTCTCCGGAACGTCCTCCATTCGAATGACATGGCCGAGCCAGCGGAGCCGCTGGATGTTAGTCACAACAGGATTTTTTTAAAGCTCAGATCGTCTATGCACTGTTTAACATCGTTCCAGTTCAGTACTGCATTCCACCAGTTGGTATTCCCATGTATAATAAGTCTCCCTGCATGCTTATTACTGTTGTCCTTAGTGTGCGTCCAATCCAGTTCCATTTATGGTATTTACTTACTTTACTTACTTACTTATTTAATTATTAACAACAACCGATTAAGCAATTCGGCCTGCCGTAACACATCCTTCCAGGCGCCTCTGCTTCTTGCCCGCCTATGCCAGTTGGTCACGATCGATGACATGGCTTCCTCGATTTGGTGCTTCCAACTCAAACAAGGTCGTCCTCTTAGCCGATTTCCGCAGATCCCCGCATCAAATACCCGTCTCGCCGGAGCATCCTTCTCCATTCGAACGACATGGCCGAGCCAGCGCAGCCGCTGGATGTTAATACGCTGCACAACGTCTATGTCGTTGAGGAGTTTATACAGCTCACTGTTTGATCGGATGCGAAAATCATCGCCAACTCGCACTGGATCGAAGACCTTACGTAGGACTTTTCTCTCGAATACTCTCAAGGCTGCTGCATCAGTGCTTAATAGTGTCGTACCTCCATCTTTTTGCCTAAATTGGGTGATCTGCACATAAATGACATGTAATTTCAACAGGATAACACTACTCGCTGCACAGCTCACACCACATTAGATATTCTGCACTTTGCTCTTACGTGGATGTGGTTTTGCAATTGTACAAATTCCATAACTCAAGTGAAGTCATGACAATTTTATCAAGTTTGTGACGAATCTGTCTGCCAAATACTTCGGCATCATACTCACTAAATTTACAGCCGTGGGTCTTTTAGGAAGACCCAGGAAGACCCGGCATCTCATTCATTAACCTCATTAATGAAGCAATAAACTTTCCGTAAAGTTTCAAGAAGGTCTAGGCAAACTACCTCCCAAAAGTTTCTGAAGATAACTTTTCTTGATAAAGTCATGCCTTCGCTATGGACAGTTTAGCAAGCAATCCTTGATGCCGTCACTACTTTTCAGTTGAGAAATACTTTTACCAGGAAGAGCTGTCTTTTCAATCATGATCGAATGCATTGGGAGGAACCAATTATTGCATTGGTAAGACATGTTTCCATTAGTCGCACGTTGCCAGCACTGATGGTTCGATGCATTTTGACAGAAACGGGGAAGGGTTGCTACCTCTGACAGCTTTTGTCCGTTGATTCTCGGTTTTACAACCAAAGCTAATGGGACTCAGGGTACAAGTCCTATTAAAAAGTCTTCTGCAGGCAAATAATGTATTTGTTGCCTTCTGAAGGCAAGTATGGCTTTCAAGCAGTAACTCATGACACTGCTTTGATGCTAGTGGCAGTAACATGAACATGAAGGAATAAAGTCTGGGTTTAATGGCTATTTTATGAAGCTGGACAGACTGGATATGTTACAGGTTTCTATAGATATTGAATATGAATAGAAGATGATTATATTGTTGTTGAATTTTCTTCATTAAGTCAGCTAACTTTGTTACCGCCCTCGTATAAAAACACTTAGGGCCATTATTACAACTTGCCGTTAAGGGAACTGTAAAGTTCCCTTTAGCTAAAGGTACCTTTAACTAAACCCAAGTTAAAAACACTTAGGGCCATTATTACAACTTGCCGTTAAACTTGGGTTTAGTTAAAGGTACCTTTAGCTAAAGGGAACTGTAAAGTTCCCTTTAACTAAACCCAAGTTTAACGGCAAGTTGTAATAACTTTACAGTTCCCTTTAGCTAAAGGTACCTTTAACTAAACCCAAGTTTAACGGCAAGTTGTAATAATGGCCCTAAGTGTTTTTAACTTAACTTTAACTGATTTTCGTTATTACAACTTAAAGATAAAATAAAATTAAAATATGGCAGTGTCGGAGCAAAGTCGATAAAACTGCTAAATTAAACAAGTTTTTTTTTTAACGCAGTGGCAACAGCGGACTTCGTTTTTTTGTTGTATATGCTCATTTTGTTTAAATTTGAAGCTGCCATATCGAAAATAGTATATGATATGGCAAGTTCAAACATAAAGTGACCTTTAAATGTTAAAGGTAGGATGATCTTCCCTTTAGCTTAACGATCACTTCTATCTTATTGGGTACTCATAATAATGAAAAACAATTTATCTGTCCGTTAAAATACTCCCTTTAGTTACCTGCAAGTTGTAATAATGGCCCTTAAACATATTTTTTATAACAAAATTTTTCATTTTTATCTTATTTTTCATGTTCATCTCTCTTCTTTTGCAGGCTTTAAATGGATTTCTTATGATACTCACCTGTGACGGTGAAGTATTTTTTGCCACACACAGTATTGAAAGCTATTTGGGGTTTCATCAGGTAAGTGAAACGACTCCTTAGGGTATGACACTCTAATCTAAACTGGCTAAACATTGAAGATATTTCTATGAGTCTTAATTCAAAACCAATAAACTAAACACGTATCAAATGTTGATCTTAATTTGACTCCCGAAATTATTTCAAAAAAATATTCCCAGCCGTTAGTTGGATCGGTTTCATGTGTAATAAATCGCCAGCTATTTCTGTCTTCTGACCATACATATACAGGGTGGGCCAAAAGTCACGAAGGGGTTTAATCGTTTAATCGTTCTTGGGAATCTCGTGGCTTTAGTTCTTGCACTAACTGCAGCTTGTATGGGAAAAGATGTAAATTTCCCTTTAATATTCTGCGTAAAGACCGCCGAGACATTTGCAGCTCAGCAGAGCGCCTTCGAGTTGATGTTTCAGGATTCTCCTCAACACTCTCCAGAACGCGTTGAATATTTGCTTCATTAATTACAGAATGTGGTCTTCCGCTTCGTGGAAGATCCCTTAGTGAGCCTTGTTCCTGAAAACGTGTCACTAATTGATTCGGATGGTGAATTCCGCACATTACAATGACGACGATAGGCTCGTTGAGTTTGAATTATTGATCGATGATGTTCAAAATAAAGTTCTATGATTTTGGTTCGCTGGATAACGTTGTAACCTTCCAAAATTAATCTCCCAGATTTATTTTACAAGTTCTAAAAAGAAAAATAAAAAAAAAATTAAACTAGAAAAGTTATTAATTTTTCAAATCCCTTCGCGACTTTTGCCCCACCCTGTATAATTGGTCATTACAACCCTTTAGTCAGGATTACGACCTAGTTTCTCACACCACTTATGTTGTGTGCGTTAATTTTTATACATGAGTGGTGGGACCTACAGTTTAAAGTCGACTCCGAACGACAGATTTTTTAGAAACTTTTCATGGCAATTTTATTTACTCTCAGAGTTTTTGCCAGAAATCTGCTGAGAGGAAGTCGCCGAAGAAATATTTTGTCATATTTCATTTAGTTGGAGATGCCTGACCTGGGGTTTGAACCAGAGATCAGCAACGAGTATTCAAAACGATGAGTAGATTCGAGTCATACTTATAATTTCAGCTACTTATACGCATTCATACTTATTTTAATATCATACTACTCATATTCAAAGTTAGAAATACTCATCGTACAATACGCACGATGTTGTTGATTTCGACTCTCCATGATTCAACATATACACGAAGCACTAAATAAGTATGATTCGAGTACGAATACCACAATACTCGCTAGAAGGTTGTGTGTGTGCTTTGCTTGCTGTCTTTGTCTTTTCTTTTCTCTTCTTTTGTAAATGCAACAATAACTACTACTGTAAAATTTGATGAATGATTCGAGTGACGCGAATCATTCGTAAGTATTATAAGTATTTTTCTAAATTTATGAATCTGAATGAGTAGGCGTATGAATCAAACAATGAATCGAATGTTGTGAGTTTGATGTCAACGTTGTACTCATACTCATTGCAACCTATACTTATAAATCAATGTTGTAGCGAGTACGAATGAATCAGAGTAGTTGAATTTTAATACTCTTGACGCACTCATACTCAAAATTTCATAAGTACCTATGAGTAGCGAAAATACGATTCATTGCTGATCTCTGGTTTGAACCGTGGTCTCACGTCTAATAAGCCAACACACTACCCACTAGACCACGGTGACTTCTGTCCTTTGTCCGCTAACACCAATTAGGGTTACCAAGTATTTTTAGATATTTTATTGCTGCATTTGATTTCTTCTTTCTACGCCTTACGGACTAGTACATTATTTTTCACTCCAAACCAGCAGAATTATTTGAGTTGTAAGGCCCATTGTTCAAGCTAATTTAGAAATCAACCTCGAACAGATCGGAAGAGATGTACTCTTCTAACCAGAGACCAGGAAAAGGAAGCCTTAAAATTATTCCAATTACCTAAACAGAAAGATTAAGGATCGGTTCACAAAACATTTCTTCTGCTTTATTATTCGATTATCGCTTTATTTTGTTTTTCGTTGCCTTGTTTCTAGAATAATAGGGTTGCCATCTTTTATTGCCTGAAACATCTCCTTTTGTGGGCGTGTATTGACTGCAGTGGTAATTAACTTTGCTGATTGCGTCCTTGTGTCTTTTCAAGAAGTGGCGCATAGAAAGGCCAGGAGGCATTCCAATGGAATTATTTGTTAACCTTTATCTCTCTGCGACACCAAGCGCATTCCTGACTTTTTTTTTTATGAATCCAGCACTCAGGGGATGGCCCCTACTCATGCAGTGCATTGTGCAGGTTTTTAGGAAAGGTGGAAAGGGGGAAGATGCGAACTGCAAGGAAACGAGTTGCTGCTAGGTGACTATAAAATGGCCAGTGCTATACCTTCACCATTAGACAGTCTACAGGCAATCGTCCCCAAGAAGCCCGCAGTTTCTCACACTTGGTTATTTTAGGGGGCAAATAAAGACCCTTTAGGTTTTTAATATTCCAAACAACATGTTTGGAATTATTTTCCAGTATTTGAAACAGTATCACCTATTTTCTTAAGATTTACCAACTCAATTATCTCTAGTGTAGGTTGGGTTAGGTTAGTGTGGTAGCTTTGATATCAAAAGCTCACTTGAGCACGCATGGCGGCCCGTTGTGACGCCACGGTGAACGCAGTCTCTGTACTGACCAAGTTCCTCCGAACCAAGGAGGGAGAAGTTGGTCAGCGCAAGGACTTCACACTTCCAGTGTAGCTCTCTTTTCTTCTGTAAAATAGGCCTCCCTAACAAGAAAACCAAAAATCCGGATGTATTTCTGATGTATTCCTTACACATTCGTATGCTTAGAACCTGTTGTTTTATTCAAAGAATAAACAGAAAATAATTTCGTCTTCAATAAGGAAGCAATACAACAACAAAACACAACAACAACAGCAAGAACAGAAAGAGATAAAAATCATCCTCAATAGTTGTTGCCCGTTTGCCTGCCTGCTGTATTCATTGAGGAGGCCATAAATAATAAATCAGTTGCAGCGGGAGGATTGCGCAATCGCAATCGCTATCGTTTTGTATTACAATTTCTGTATTTCTGCTCCTCTTCTTATATTGGACCAGTTTCAGTTGCAATTTCTGTTTCTCTTCTCTTATCTTTTCTTGTTTTTGTTGTTTAATCCAGAGAAAGAAAACTCAAGTGAGTACTGGTGCTTAAACGTCAAGAAGCATTGGGTAGAGTAGGCCTTACGGCAGCCGTGTTTATGTTTGTTTTTCCAATATTTGTTCATGTCTTTTATGTTGTTGGTTGTTGTAGTTGTTCGTTGTTGTAGTTTTTTTTTTTTTTATTATTATTATTTACATACAACATGTGTACAAATATTATTGACTTGTTGTTTTAATTCGTAACAAAAAAAAAATGTGATTAAAAGGATTACTTTTAAATGGGATTTGTTTTTAAAAGAAAATTTTCAAATACAAACCCAGTAGGAAATTAACAGAAACCGTAAAAACAAGTTCGGAGGTAATGTCTTTTCCAATTGTCACTTTCGCTATCGGTTAACATGACTAACAAAAGCTAGTCAGGAACCCTAAAATTTTAAACTGGGTCTACGATTTTTTTTTATAAAATGGACTTTAGTCTATGGAGCTGTGAAACGTCAAACTCGAGTTGAGTGTATTATTAGGATGGTGACTGACGATCATGAGAACAGTTGCTGCTAGAACTACATCATTAAACGCATCGTTTACTATCCTTAACTGGCAAGAAGATTGAACGGCGGAAGAAAATGTTGGCATAGAAACTATGGACGAGTTAAGGTCACGATTATAAGGGGTGATTTTTTAAGAGCTATAGGAAAAAGTTTCAAAAAAAAAAAACACATAAAATTCAGAAAAATGCATGAAATCTTTATTTGAATCGATAGTACGGTCCATATAATTTAATGTTTGAAGATTATTTCATGCAAATGTTGACCGCGACTGCGCCTCAAATGGTCCATCAGCTTAGTTTTTTTTTTTTATGAAACCAGCACTCAGGGGATGGCCCCTACTCATGCAGTGCATGGTGCAGGTTTTTAGGAAAGTTGGAAAGGGGGAAGATGCGAACTGCAAGGAAACGAGTTGCTGCTAGGTGACTATAAAATGGCCAGTGCTATACCTTCACCATTAGACATACTTTGGATACTCTTTCCAACATTTCGGCCGGTATCTCACGAATAAATGTTTCAATGTTGTCTTCCAATGCGTCAATTAAAGCGGGCTTGTCTGTATAGACATGAGCTTTAACATAGCCCCACAAAAAAATAGTCTAAAGGCGTTAAATCGCACGATCTAGGCGGCCAATTGAGCGGTCCCGAACGTGAAATAAAATGTTCACCGAACTCGCCTCTCAATAAGTCCATTGTTACGCGTGCTGTGTGGCATGTGGCACCGTCTTGTTGAAACCACATGTCATGCAAGTCAAGCTCTTGCATTTTGGGCAAAAAAAAGTTGGATATCATCTCACGGTAGCGCTCATCATTCATAGTTACGTTACGATTCGCAGCATCTTTGAAGAAGTACGGTCCAATGATGCCAAATTCAATGATTTACAAGCGTTGTTCGTTTGTAAGACGGATTCATGGTTAAATTATAGACCAAACTGAAGATGTTTGACAGTGAAACAAAACACGACACGTGCGTGAGCTGTTTAAACCAGTGTTGCCAAAAAAATAATAGCTAAAAAATCACCCTTTAGTTGACCTGGATATTCCAGAATCGGCTTTCAATCCTGGTTTTATTTTGTTTAAATACCGGATAAATGAAAAATATCACAGAACAGCATCCAAGTACTATCTGACAGATCTAGATCATGCAATAAAGCGGGATTGTTCCTTGAATTGCCCGATTACTGAAGTGATATTCAGGCTGAAATACTGCGTATAAAGACACCACGTATCTAGTATATCAAGGTACGCATATGTGCAGAAAGTAAAACAGCCGGGATACATTTGTACAAAGTTCGTGCACCACATTTAAAATTGTCGAAGAATTGTTCTCCTGAAGGAGGTAGTGAAACATTCAGCCGTCACCCTCATATTGTATTCCTTTGCAGAGTGCCTCTCTGCTTCTTATAAACTTTACTCATTGCAAAGAAAGGTGGGGTAGTGAACCCACTTATATAAAGGTGGTCACAGGCCATTCTTGTCCTTCCACCACAGGGTTTAACTGAACATTTTTTGGCTTACATTTCTCTGGGTATAATTCCTGTTACAACATGAGAAATGGTGGGCTTTCGGAGATATAGTGCGACAATTTTTAAATACTCTGTTTTGATTGTTGAAGTCGCCGTAGTCTAGTAGGTAGTGTGTTGGCTTATTAGACTGAAGGTCCGAGTTCGAATCCCAGGTCAGATATCAAAACGAAAATATGAAAATATTTCTTCGGCGACTTCCTCTCAGCAGATTTCTGGCAAAAACTCTGAGAGTAAATAAAATTGCCATGAAAAGCTTCTCAAAATACTGTCGTTCGGAGTCGACTTTAAACTGTAGGTCCCGCCACTTATGTATAAAATTAACGCACACAACATAAATGGTGTGAGAAGCTAGGTCGTAATCCTGACTGAAGGGTTGTAATGATTAATTATGTATGTACTATGTGTTTTGATTGTCAAGATAGTTTAATCCGATGATGTCTCCGGATCGTCCCATGTGGTATCACAATGGGTCGCCATGTGTGCTTAGTGAACTTTGGTATATGCAAAGCTGTCACGACCTCTTATCCTGCATTACGATTCACCAGCGATTTGCTGATACAGTTATTTATTGCGGTAACTTGTGTCAAAGCCATTTATCGAACTCATTTCGACTTTATTCAGTGACTCCAAACTGTAGATATTGGTTTCAATCGCCGACAATTAATTTTCCAGAAACTTTTGCGTTGTGTTTTTTTCTTGCTTTTTTGCCTTCAGCGCAGAAAACCAATGAAATTTCGTCATAACTCATAACGTGTGCAGCCCTTGCGCTGACCAACTTCTTCCTCTTCCCTGATTTTGGTGGAACTAGGTCAGTACAGGGACTGCGTTCACGCGTGGCATCACAACGGGCCGCTATGCGTTAGGTTAGGTTAGGTTAGTGTGGTAGCTTTATACCAAAAGCTCACTTGAGCACGCATAGCGGCCCGTTGTGGCGCCACAGGTGAACGCAGTCCCTGTACTGACCAAGTTCCTCCGAGCCAATGAGGGAGAAGTTGGTCAGCGCAAGGGCTGCACATTTAAAGCACGACTACCCCACGCTGGAAAACCATCCAGAAAGCATAATAAACGAGGCTATGTCCTTGACATCAATGGACGATAGCTCCGTCAAGCAGACAAGAAATGGAGAGCCAAATAAACTATATCTGCATCTCTCAAGAGATGGGCGTTGACATAGAAAGTGGATAACAGTCTCCTCTTCCTCAGCGGATCTGCATCCACGGCAAAAATCGTTAAATGGGAGTCGCATTCTTTCCGCGTGTCTACCCATAATACAGTGACCTGTAAGCATGGCCAAGTAACTGGTTGGTGCGCCTTCTATCCATTGAGGGCCTAGTGAGCTATGCGTGCTCAAGTGAGCTTTGTGAATCAGAGCTACCACTCCGACCTAACCTAACCTAACTCATAACGTCATAACATGACTCACTGTCAAATAGAATACAGTCCAGAAATCGATAAACTGTCAAAAAAAAAACTGAATGAAGAGCTGCAGATCATTAGATTCCTTTTTCCTACACCTTATATGGAAAATATTTCGATTTTTCACCAGAGCCTTATACCGAAACGAAAGTGTTCCTTTTTTCTCTACAAATAAACCAAAGAGTTCCCCCACTCCCCACTAACCTCTCCTAAATTTCTTGTACTCGAGCAACAACTTAATTTTTAATTGAGATACTAAAGTGGGCGTAACGGTTTCGTATGTTCGTTTAAAGTTAGTTTTTATGCTGCTGATTCCTTTTCCTGCTTCTTCTTCTTCTTCTTCTTGATGTACACCTTTACACACCACATTACGAGTAAATTAAACGAACTCTCCAGCCAGGTGAATGTGAATGTGAAAAAAAAAAGTGTAAACGTAATCGTATAAGATGCGCCACAAATCCTCCAAGTGTAGTGTTGTGGTATTGGCAGCAAAATTTTCAAATTGTTTGTTGCTGCATATGTTTGGTGGGTCGGTTG
Organism: Sarcophaga caerulescens; assembly: GCA_927399465.1. Lineage (NCBI taxonomy): Eukaryota > Metazoa > Arthropoda > Insecta > Diptera > Sarcophagidae > Sarcophaga > Sarcophaga caerulescens. Next base: position 104,121,378 of record OV656872.1, on the reverse strand, counting down.
GTCGGTCGCTTGTAAGGTAATTCATTTGATTGTATATTGTTTTTGTTGTTGTAATATATTGAAATAAAATCAATAACAAATGAAATGTTGTGTTGTCTTGTGTGTGCATTTAATGTGCCACACGTACCACAACTCAAAATCCATATTTAAAGTGTACAACATGGACGGACATACTCGTATGTACGAGTACATACGTATGATGTGATATGTTCCTGATGATGTGTTCAAAATTTTATTTCAATTTCTGGCATTAAATTGTAAGCGACCGACCAGCAAACAATTGCTCAGTGAGCTTATAAAGAATGGTTTATACATATATGGACTGAAAAGGACTATCACTTGCAAAAGCTAAATCTTATAATTTTCTCAGTAAGAAAAAAAGTAGCCACACTTACTGGGAATTTCCTATCACTGGGAGGCCATTAGGCTTACTAAAGGGTCCGCCAAATAACTTTTTTTTTTTTGAAAATGCTTAAAAAAAAAGCTACTGAATATTTTCTCAATTTTTTTTTTTTTTTTTTTTGTCGAACGTCCCCGGCCTCACACTAACCCACCCTCACCCGACCGCGGAGGGCTCGTCCCCATTACGTAGGGACACGTACACACTACAGTCCGGACTATAGCGGATTAGGGAAAAGTAAAGGCAACGACAACATAAATCAGCTACAGAACTTAATCACAAGCTGAACAAAGCAACAATAAACCATAACTACCTAAGACAAGAACGAGAATATATTTTTCTATAATAATTTACAAATTAATGGCAGCATACAAGCCACGTTTAATATTACAAACAGTACAATTAAAATCAATAAAATCATAATACATGTTAAAATCATTACACAATCTACGAAAAGGAAAATTACAACCATAGTTTGTTCTATAAAAATCTAAGGAAAAAGGACGATAGTGCCGTGAAAATCTTGCTGGAATACTGAAATTTAGGTTACAACACAGAAAAAAATATGAACAATTTTTTTCCTAACAATCATTTGTTTAAAATTAAAATCTAATTTTAAAAACAATTTTATTTGGTTTTATAAATATATTTGTTTGATTTTGACATTTCTACATTTTACTCTATCTGTATTAACAAAAACATATGTACAGTCAAACTCGGTTATAACGAACTCCGTGGGACCAGCAAAAATAGTTCGTTATAGGCAAAGTTCGTAATAAACGGGGTGAAGTCATAGAAGAAAATATGAAATACAAGTTTTTTTTTTCATGTATTAAAAACAAAAAATATTTTTTGTATTAAAAATCAAAACTATGTTTTAATTCTTTTTATCTATCAGCTGATTAAAGATGTTGAGTTATAATTTAATGCTGCCATATTAAATAAAAGTAAAGACTATTGCCACACTTCAAAGTTATTTCTGAGGGTTCGTTAAAAAAAGGCTTTTCCCTTTAACCGAGAATTCGTTATAAACGAGTTCGTAATAAACGATGTTTTTTGTATGAAAATTGTTATTAAAACATTGCAACTTGAAAATATGTACGTAATAACCAAGAATTCGTTATAAACGAGTTTGACTGTATTTGTTTTTGTAAATTTGTTCTGAAAGCAGAATAAAGAAAAAAAAATAAAATAACAAAGATTGCCTTGACTTTTTCATTTAAGTAATTGTTGTTGTTTTTTTATTGAAAAAGAAAAAGAGAAATATCAGAAATATTTAATCTTTGGCCGGAATATATTAAACCTTCCGGATTTCAGCTGGTGAGTGTAAACCTAAGCAACTTTTAATATTTGGTATGATATCCTTTGTTTCTTACGACCTCAGTGCATCTTTTGGGCATAGATTCAATAAGATTTGATAGAATAGATGTTGGTATAGCTTCCCACTCTGATTTTAGACAGTTCATCTACTCCTGTGTATTTTTAAAACGTCGAGTTCCAACTCTCCGCTTTAGAATGCCGAAGTGGTTCTCTATGGGATTCAAGTCTGGCGATTGAGGTGGCAATCCAAGACTTAAACCCCATTAGCCGATAACCAATCCTTGACTAACTTCGATGAGTGTTTTGGGTCATTGTCATGTTGAAACACCCATCGAAGTGGTATTTCCCACTCAGCATAGTTAAGCATCTGAGTGGCTAAAATGTCTCTGTAAACAAAACGGTACATTTTTGTTTGAATTTCTACAAAGGGACCAACTCCACTGGCCGAAAAACAACTCCAAACCATCACATTGCCACCCCTTAAGAAGCTTCATGCCATCTAAGATGCCTATGCTGACTAAGAAGCATTTAAAAAAAAGGTTTGTCTGATTGATTGCAACGTAGTCTCAGATTTTCCCAACTTTTTGTTTGTTTTAGGTTGGATTTTGCTAGAGCACATATGGATTGGACTATATCCAAATGGAGAACTGTTTTGTTTAGTGATGAATCTAAATTTAACTTACTAAATTTAGATGAAGTTTGCCACGTGAGAAGACCAAAAGGAAAGCGGCTACATTCTCGGTACTCAAAAACCACAATAAAGCATGGGGGTGGCAATGTGATGGTTTGGAAATTTGTGTAGATTTCCAAACACTATTTTTATAAGTTATATTTATCAAGCTCTGTAATTTTATTATTTGATTTTATAAAACAATTTGATTAAAATTACGATTAATTTACAAACAACGATTTGTCTGACTCAAAAAACAATATGTTTGAATATGAAAATAAAATCAATTACTTTTGTTCTTAGTTTTTAACAAATATGTTGTTAAAATTTTTTGTAAATTTTTAACACAATTTTTAGTAAATAGTATATTATTTTAATAAGAAAAATTTAAAAATTTTTTCAATAAACTATTTCCAAATTTGAGTACTTGATTTTACGAATTTCGTGATAGGTCCTATTTTAGTTAAAAAAATACTTGACTTTGTGAATTTTTTGTTTGATTTTGAATTTCAGTTTTTTCTGTGAAAGCAAAAACTCGGAATCGATATCACCCTTAACCAGATTATAGACAAAACAAACGCCTAACACAGCCCTTCTACGTTCCAAAGTTGAAAGTTTTATCAGACCCAATCTAGCCTCATAAGATGGAAACCCATTGGCATAATCCCATCCTAAGCCGCGTAAACAGAATAATAAAAACTGCTTCTGCACAGACTCTATTGAATCACTATGACAACGATAATATGGATTCCAAATAACAGACGCGTACTCCAAAATAGGCCTAACAAGTGAAATGTATAGCAGTTTTGTTATATAAGGATCAGTGAATGCCCTAGCCCATCTTTTCACAAAACCAAGAACAGCTCGAGCCTTGCCAATCATCATACTAATATGATCAATAAAAGACAGTTTAATATCCAATAATACTCCCAAATCAAGAAATGTAGTCACAGCTAGGGTTGGCAATCCCGCTCTATATTTTCAATCCCGGGATTTCGGGATTTCATTTACCTAGTCCCGGGATCCCGGGATTTATCCCGGGATTTTAAAAAATTTGTTCTTGAAAGATATTAACATATTATTTCAATAAAATTAATAACATGACACATCCAAAAATAGGTTTATAAGAAAGAATTTATTAAATTATAAGAAAATTAATTTTATTTTTAATTTTACACATTTTTAAATTAATTATAAAGAGTTAATTGTTTTTATAGATATATACTCTTTTGTTGATCAAGTGCGATATGTTATTATTTTTTATTATTTTTAAAATACGTTTTGAGGAAGCACAGAGCATCCAAAGTTTCATCGCTCAAACGACTTTTTATTTTAGTTGCGAAAAATCCAGCTGCAGAAAAAGCACGTTCAGACTCTACACTGGCTGGCTTAATAGTCATTAAAAAATCGTATGCTCTTTGCAAAAAGTCACCACGTGTTCCTCCATTTTCAAACAAGATCATTTCTCTCTGAATTTTTACAGACAACGTCTCACATCGAATTGCTATCCTCGGTAAATGTGTTTTTTTTATAGCTTCATTGAGCTCGTCTGAAATATTTAAAGGTTCTTCAAGAGAACAAGAAAGAGATTCAGATGGAAGCTCAGAAGAATCTGACACAATTTCGAAAGGTGCCTTATCTGAATCAGAAGGTGTAATTTCTGACTCAGAAGCTATTAGAAGTGATGTATGTAGTTGGACTTGAAGCATTTAGTCTTTCGAGTAACGCAACTATTAATTTGCGACATTTTATGGAAGAAGGAAGCGTTACGAACTCTGTTTCGGATACGGACTGAACATTTGTTCTACCATTGTGCAGATACTGAAGTTCCCCACTGATATCTGTTCTCCTTTGTTGCATGCGAAGGATGAGGGCTGAATGTAGTTTTTGACTTATAACATTGTTAGCATCTTTAAGTTGTGAACAGATTAGCATCCCGATGGCAAAGGGCGTCAACTGTTGCTTTAACTGGGACAAGAGCACTAATGATTGCGGATACCATATTAATATCATCTTTGGATAAAGCAAAATATTCACCTTCAGGTGGACCTATGTCTATTAATGCCTTTTGTACACAATTTCTTAATAAATAAAGACGTTCCAGCATTAACAAAAGGCTGCTCCACCTAGTTTTACAGTCTTTTATTAGAGTTAGTTGCTTTCCAAATTCAGCCGTAACATAGTTTTGCAAGACATCGTTTTTTGTTGGCGAAGTTTTGTTTCTAATTTCAGATTTCGGTTAATACATTGAAACAACAGATTAAAATTCCTGGAAATTCGAATTAGAAAGAGTTCTAATATACAATTTTTTTCATTGCGGCTTAAAAAGTCAAATCCCGGGATTAAGTGATCAATCCCGGGATTTCGGAACTGTTAAAAACTGCGGGATCCCGGGATTTCGGGACCCCGGGATCCCGGGATTCCCAACACTAGTCACAGCTTCCAAAGGGCAAGAATTAATCACATAAGTGGACGAAATTACGCCCCCGCGAGAGAAAACCATGCATTTACATTTTCTCAAGTTAAGATCCACCAAATTAGTCCCGCACCAAGTTACAAAGGAATCAATATTTCGCTGAAGAACAGCCTGACCATGGTCACCATCAAAAGTATAAAATAATTTAACGTCGTCAGCATACATCAGAATATTACAATCAGAAATAGCACAAGGAAGATCATTAAGAAACAATAAAAACCGTAAAGGACCCAAATGGCTACCCTGCGGAACACCAGAAGTAACATAAACAGTCTTAGATAACACATTCCTAAACAATACCCTCTGAGTCCTAAGGGAAAGATAGGAGCCCAGCCAACGATGAATAGTATCAGGAATACCGATCAATGACAGTTTATGAAGCAAAATTCCATGATCAACCCTATCAAAAGCCTTACTGAAATCAGTATAAATTACATCAGTCCGAGCCCTGGCAAGAAAACCCATGAAAACATGCGTAGTAAATTCAAGAAGATTAGTGAATTAGTTTTCTTATTTGAAAGTACAATCCTACCAGTTAATAATGGAAAATAATTTCATTCAAATGGCTGCCTCGGCTGGTCATGCAGTAGACTACACAATCGGTCCAATTTTTAAGCACATTATCGATTGTGTGCAGCTGTATTTCACCAATGGCTTCACGAATATTGTCCTTTAAAGCGTCAATTGTCTCTGGCTTGTCGGCGTAACACTTATCTTATCCCCACAAATAATAGTCCAACGGTGTCAAAACGCAGCTCCGAGGTGACCAAACGACATCAGCTCTGCGGCTGATAATGCGATCTTCAAAAACAGGGCGCAAAACATCGAGTGTAGCTTCGGCTGTGTGGCACGTAGCGCCGTCCTGTTGAAACCAAATGTTGCCAATATCCTCCTCTTCAATTTTTGTGAACAAAAATTCGTTCAACATGGCCCAATAACGATCGCCATTGACTGTAACGTCCCCTCCTTGCTCATTTTCGAAGAAAAATGTCCCAATTATGCCTCTGGAACAAAATCCGCACCAAACAGTGACTCGTTTTGGGTGCGTCGGCTTTTCAATGTATGCGTGCGGATTTTCTGTGTCCCAAATGCGACAATTTTGCTTGTTTACATACCCGCCAAGATCAAAATGAGCTTCATCTGAAAAGATGATTTTTTTTGCCAAAATCGGAATTTTCTATAAGTCGATCGCAGGCCCACTTAGCGAAGCGTTGTTCAAGCGTATACACAACCATATTCGTTCAGCGCGAAGGATAAAACTAATTATCTGTCAAATCAGACATGAGCTAAGTGTTACCATTCACGAAATAAGCACTAGTTGAAAAAAAAAAAAAAAAAACGTTAGATGGCGGATCCGATATATATAAGTCATATTGGATGGAAACAAAGTTACCTCATTGTGTTCTTAATTGCCATACGCTTTATTTCAATCCAATTGTGTCTTGAAGTTATTCGAGTTCTGTCTTCTTCATATAGCGGCGGATCTTCTAATGCGTCTCTGGCCCTGACGTTTGCAGTCAATGGCCATTTGGATAATATCCTCCTATGGTTTTCTGATTCTGTTCGAATCCAAGCATTATTTTTCATCATATCAGCGATTTAATCCTTTTGCGACGGCTACTGTGTATATACGGCAGTCACATGGTTTATTACAGCGGCAGACGTGGTGTAATTACGGCAGTTACTTATTAACCCACTGAAGATGATGTCGCATATATTTACAAGGCCGTCATTAATTTATTCACTTGGATTTTTACGAACCATGACGATGATGTATGGTAAGTCGCGGCTTCGCGAAAACTCTCAAAGTGTGGTACATGCGCGACGTCGCGAAAGGGTTAATTAAGATTCAAAAAGAAATGATCCCCCAAATATTGCCGTAAATTTTGAGACCTCCGGGAAAAAGCTGTACTTCTTTCTCTATTCATAATCCAAGTCGCCGTAGTCTAGTAGGTAGTGTGTTCGCTTATTAGACTGAAGGCCCGAGTTCGAATCCCAGGTCAGACATCAAAACGAAAATATGAAAATATTTCTTCGGCGACTTCCTCTCAGCAGATTTCTAGCAAAAACTCTGAGCGTTAAAATAAATATGCCATGAAAATCTTTTCAAAATACTGTCGTTCGAAGTCGACTTTAAACTGTAGGTCCCGCCACTCATGTATAAAATTAAAGCACACAACATAAGTGGTGTGAGAAGCTAGGTCGTAATCCTGACTGAAGACTTGTAATGACCAATTATGTATGTTATGTATGTAATCCAAGTCTAGTATAGAACCAGCTGGTATTTCTGGACTTCGTGTGGCTGGTTTTCCCCAATACAGTTTCCGGGTCTATTGCACACCCTGGCGTAAGTGTCTCTATTCTCCGGACAAACACGCGACGCTCTCATATACAAGCTAGAATCAGAACTGGCTCTGCAAGTGGATTAGTATATTCCCAGGGAATATTCTGCTACTGAGCAGAACGCCACGAGTTCTGCTTGAGTGACACTTCTTTGATCCGGCAGTCTAAACAAACCATTACATTACCTTTCTTCACAATAATCTCCCTTAAATTCCCAAAATTTGTTAAAAATTTTTGCATAATTTCCAGAACAGGATTGCTTAACATGGCAAGAAAACCCTGATAAGCAATGCCTTGACTCGTGAGCTGTTTAAAGTTTTACGCATTTGTGGCGCAAGCTTAGAATTCTCAATCGATGCTGCATTGATAGTGATGTGTTGATCTGGTTTCTTACATTTTTTTTCTCTCTTCTCTGTCTGTCTTTTCTGCCCGGTGTCTGTCTGTCCCCCATTCATTCGTATTCACACAGTCGTCATATGTTGTTTGTTTATTTGTTTGTTGCTGTTGTTGTTGTTCTTGTTTATTTTGATCATGTTCTTCTCAATTGGCAGTTATTTGTGTCCGATATTGCAGATGATGAGGCTGATGATCGTTGTTGATTCAGAGATGGGGCGGTTGGTTAACAATTCATTCTTTTTTTGTTTGCTTTTTATTGTTGTTGTTGTATTTGTTTTTTGCGAATATTAGTTATGGTTGGCCAACAACAAAACAAATATTGGTTGCTTGTTATTGTTTTTTTTTTGTTTTTGTGCGTATGAAACCCCATGTACTTGTGTCATGAGAAATAAAAGATTCGGTAGGAAATTTAAATGACTGTGTAGTTGGGATTTGATTGGAACTTGATGTAAAAAAAGCGTTTCAAATCAATTACACTATGCGACAAAATACAAAAATTAAATACACCCGAGTCAAGGGAATCCACTTTAAGAATGTCTCCACTTAAGGAGTGCGCACAAAAAAAAAAATGGGCCTACTTTTAAGCTTATAACTTTTATCATAATTGAAAAAAATGAATACCGTTACATTGTTTTTGTTAGTCATCTATTTCAAAATCCACGTGCTAAATGTCATTGCAATAGCAAAATTAGTTTTTTGAAAATGGCCACCCAACAAGAATGTCGTAAAAAAATAATTGAAATTTTTAATGAAAAACCGCGCCGCTTTCAAAAAACGATTGCTAGGCTCGCAGGTGTTAACAAAAAAACAGTTTCTAAAGTAATACTTAAAACAATATAAGGAGTCTTAGAGTATTGAGAGAAAGCGTGGAAGTGGAAGAAAAAAAGGATTTGCCGGCCAAAACAAAGCAAGTAAAATAATACGTATTTTTCTAAAACACCACCCTAACATATCTGGAAGAAAAGTGGCTTAAAAAGTTGGATGCCTTTGGAGACCTTTGTCAGAAAAAAATTTTATACACAAAAGAATTCAAATATTATTTACTTTAATTGAAATATAAAAGGAAAAATATCCGCCACTTAGTTTTATTTCTAAATGAAAAGTGTAAGTTCAAATTTTTTTGTGCGCACTCCTTATTTCATATTTTTTAATTAAATTTTGCAATTAAAAATGGCCAAACATGAAAAATAAGAAAAAAAAATAATATTTTCCAAATTTACCCCATCAAACCTCATAACATACATATAAGTTTGAACAAAATGTTTATGTATACCGTTTTAAAGGCTAGTCTCTCCCCTTTCTAAAAAACTTTGGATTTTTAAAATAGGTTGAAACATGTTTGGCTAATCAATAATGTTGTGTGAAAAATTCCAAAAAAAAAACAGTGTTTGTCAAATAAAACAAGTTTGGAGGGTTCGAGAAAAATAAAAAAAGTATTTTTGAGTTCTACTCAACCTAGTGAATAATTTAGACTATGTAAGGGGTGATTTTTTAAGAGCTATAGGAAAATTTTTCAAAGAAAAAAACATATAAAATTCAGAAAACTGCATGAAATCTTTATTTGAATCGATAGTACGGTCCATATAATTTAATGTTTGAAGATTATTTCATGCAAATGTTGACCGCGACTGCGCCTCAAATGGTCCATCCGCTTAGTCCAATTTTGGCATACTCTTTCCAACATTTCGGCCGGTATCTCACGAATAAATGCTTCAATGTTGTCTTCCAATGCGTCAATTGAAGCGGGCTTGTCTGTATAGACATGAGCTTTAACATAGCCCCACAGAAAATAGTCTAAAGGCGTTAAATCGCACAATCTAGGCGGCCAATTGACCGGTCCCGAACGTGAAATATCATCTTTACCGATCTCGCCTCTCAATAAGTTCATTGTTACGCGTGCTGTGTGGCATGTGGCACCGTCTTGTTGAAACCACATGTCATGCAAGTCAAGCTCTTGCATTTTGGGCAAAAAAAAATTTGGATATCATCCCACGGTAGCGCTCACCATTCACAGTTACATTACGATTCGCAGCATCTTTGAAGAAGTACGGTCCAATGATGCCAAATTCAATGATTTGCAAGCGTTTTTCGTTTGTCAGACGATTCATGATTAAATTATAGACCAAACTGAAGATGTTTGACAGTGAAACAAAACACGAAACGTGCGTGAGCTGTTTAAACCAGTGTTGCCAAAAAGATAATAGCTAAAAAATCACCCTTTAGTTACTCGGCTGTATTTTCACTGTCACACCGTGTTATTGGCCGAAAAGAAATTTTTACTGACACGTTCAGCATCAATTTCTGAATTGCTTAGCAGGATAGAGAGCAATTCTAAATATTAAACTGTTTGTTAGATAGCCAAGCTACTTTTATTTCATTCAAAATTATCTCAGGAATGGTTTTGGAGTGTGGGAAATCCCTTAACTTGACTGGAACTTTATCTGTGAGGGACTCTCTTAGCATTATTGTCATATTTATAATGAAAGGGTTCCATTGCCAATAACGGAGGCGGATAAATTCATTTTCCATATCCTAGAAACGTAGTCATCTGTGCTTTATCTGTATAGGTTTGTTATGTTGCGTGTAATGAGTGGTTAAGGATTTTGTTCATTAAGTTGTACTTATTTCTGCCTTTATTTTTTAAAAATTCGTAACAACATACTGTGTGCAAGGAAGTCGCCGTAGTCTAGTAGGTAGTGTGTTGGCTTATTAGACGTAAAGCCAGGGTTCGAGCCCCAGGCCAGACATTAAAACAAAATACAAAAAGTATTTCTTTGGCGACTTCCTCTCAGCAGATTTCTGGCAAAATCTCTGAGAGTAAATAAATTGCCATGAAAAGTTTCTCAAAAAATCTGTCGTTCGGAGTCGACTTTAAACTGTAGGTCCCGCCACTTATGTATAAAATTAACACACACAACATAAGTGGTGTGAGAAACTAGGTCAATAATCCTGACTGAAGGGTTGTAATGACCAATTATGTAATTATGTATGTACTGTGTGCATGGAGGTTGATATTTTAAAGTCCTGAATCATTACATTACTACAGCCTCTCTTAATGAATGACAGCAAAACCTTCATGTCCGCTTTGATGTAAGCAGAGGTTCTATTTCTGAATTATCGAATTATTCCGACAAAACTAATTAACTTAATTAACGTCCACAATAATGGTTTGATCTACAACTAATACTTCATAAGAATCGGTTAACATGGGCCAAGCATTGCTGGTTTAAGCCTCCATGAAGGAGAAATGACGTCATGACTTTCAAATTTAGACAATTAACACCAAGTAATTCCAATGACCTTTAGACCCTCCAGAGATGACAAAATTTAATAACGCACGTAATAAGGATAGCATCACAATACATGTCTACACAGAAAGAAAAACGGCGTGCTAAAATTAACTTTTCTATTCTCAATTTTAGCCAAAAAACGTGCTTGAAAAATTAAGCCCGTTTTGGCTATTGTTTGCTTAAAACAAGCAAAAAACGGGATTGATTTAAAAAACTAAACCTTATATTACTAAAATCAACACTAAAAAGCTCAAATCTATTTAAAAAAGTGTTATTTTGACTTATTTGTTATTTGAGTTATGGAATTGTGGGTTTTTAAGTTCAAAAGTAAAAATTTTAATAATTCTCATTTAGTTCATGTGTATTTATACAATATATATCCAACAAAATGTCGTATTTTTCGCAAGTTGCATTTCTTTGGTAGATGACTTGGATTATTCCGGTCGATGACTTTCATATTTTTGGGTAGATGACTTCCATTTTTTCCAAATCAATCGATTTTGGGATTAAATCAAGTACGAGTTCAAGCTTAAATCAAGTTCAAAATTCTTAAAACAAGCTCGTTTTAGATAAATTTAGGTTTAAGTCAAGTACAATTTCGGGCTTAAATCAAGTTCATTGTGATCAAATAAAGTACGATTTGCCTCAATTCGATCCCATTTATAAGTACGAAATCTAGCTTAAATCAACTTTATAATTCTTGAAACAAGTGCGCTTAAGGATTACTTCAACTTCTGACTCTCTTGAATCAAGTACCAATTTGATCTTAAATCAAGAAAAAATATGCTTAAACCAAATACATGATGAGATCACTTTTTTTAATGAAACCAGTACTCAGGGGATGGCCCCTACTCATGCAGTGAATTGTGCAGGTTTTTTAGGAAAGGTGGAAAGGGGGAAGATGCGAACGGCAAGGAAACGAGTTGTTGCTAGGTGACTATAAAATGGCCAGTGCCTATACCTTCACCATTAGACAGTCTACAGGCAATCGTCCCCAAAACGCCCGCAGTTTCTCACACCACTTATGTTGCGTGTGTTAATTTTATACATAAGTGGCGGGACCTACAGTTTAAAGTCGACTCCGAACGACAGATTTTTTGAGAAACTGAGAAGAAATCGCCGAAAAAATACTTTTTGAATTTTTTTTTTTATTTTTTGATGTCTGGCCTGGGACTCGAACCCTGGCTTTTACGTCTAATAAGCCAGCACACTACCTACTAGACCACGGCGACTTTGATCCCAAAAAGGCTTAAATCGCGCTAAAATCAACACTTTTGTACTTGGCTGATTTGGGCTAGATTCAACTCTTTTGTACTTGATTCAAGCCAAACCGTACTATTGTGACCGATATGGATTGATTCAAGCCCGGATGGCTTGATTCTTTTTTTGAGTGTACGAGGGGTGGTTTTGCCTAGTACTTGCTACGATAGACCAATTATGTACCTGCTTAATTAGAATGACTAGATACACGTTGAAAAGGCCGGTTATCAATCACAGGTTATGCTGGTTGTTCTAACTGGAATTACGTACCAAAAGTTTTGATTTGCCTCGAAAAGAGTCTCATCTTCCCTTTATATTTTCTAGCGCCGAGTATACACTTCTTCCAATGTTCTCTTCACACTTCGCAGAAAGTTTCTGGCTCTATCAGAGATCAAAGGATCCCCTCTTCGTAAGCTCATCTATCATCTGCTTATTGCCATGAATTCCCAAATAACATGAAATCCAGCAGATAGGGGATGTTCCCATTTCCCCCTCTATTCAGTTTATTCACTTTATGTGAACAGTTCCATATTATTCTCGGACCGAGTGCTCCCACTAATGCGTAATAGAATGTTGTAAAGCGTTCATTTATACAACACCCCTTGATTTCTATGGGCTCCTACAAATGGGAAGTATCCTATAGAGTATTCAATAGTTGCAAGTAAGGTAACCTTCCACTGCCACTTGTTTCAATTAACTTTGGACAAAAAAAAAAACACAAAAATTTTTGGCATTTCGATCTCACCTTAAAAGTTTTAGATTTGCAACAACAACAAAAACAACAAAAAAAGAAGGAAAACAAAGAAGAAAAGAAGAAAGACAAATATTGAAATAAAACACCTACTTTTTTGAATTTATAACTCAATCTGTAGCACAGCACTGGGCAAATACAAAAATATCTATACCTGCAGAGCTCAAGGGACCCACTGTTGTCCCAGCGTAATCAAGAAGAAAGAATGAAAGAAAAAAAAACCCCGAAAAAACAAAAGCCAACTGAACAGTTCGAAAATTAAGTTTTCAATTTGGATTTTGGCGATGATTTATATGCCAACAATAGCAATAACAATAAAAGAGATTTTCGGGTATGAGAAATCAATAAATGTACACCACAACCATCACCACCAGCACTGCATATAAACATATAGGAAGAAGGTTCCTTAACCCTATTGAAAGGCGAAAAAGTTTCAATAAAAAAAAAAAAACAAAATTTAAAGAAATTTAATGAAAAACACTTGTTTTAATTTCAATTAATAACTGGGAAATAATTTTGTTCTTTTTTTTCTTTTATTCTCTCCCTCCTTATTCTACCCTGCATCCAACAGTCCGATATCGTGCATCAATCGGTATATGAGCTGGTGCATTCAGAGGATCGTGAGGAATTGCAAAGACAATTGCTGTGGAATTCCTTTTTGCCAGCCGATATGTCGAGTATGCAATTGTCAGAGACCTTAGCACCCGATAAGACCATTTATTTGGAACGTAGTTTTACCGTTCGGTTTCGTTGTCTGCTGGATAATACATCAGGTTTCTTGAGGCTCGATATACGAGGTCGCATTAAAATCTTACATGGCCAAAATCGTAAAACCGAAGAACCTCCTTTGGCTCTGTTTGCCTACTGCACACCATTTGGACCGCCCAGCCTATTGGAAATACCTCACAAGGAGAACATGTTCAAGTCTAAACATAAATTGGATTTCTCCTTGGTATCCATGGATCAAAGGTATTCGATTTTCGAGTGTTAAAATGGAAGAAAAAAAATTTTAAATTCGTTCTTTATTTACAGAGGCAAACATATATTGGGTTATTCGGATGCGGAACTAGTCAATATGGGTGGTTATGATTTGGTGCACTATGACGACTTAGCCTATGTGGCAAGTGCTCATCAGGAACGTAAGTATTGCGGGTTAAAAACTTATATTTTTTAACCCTTTGACGGACACCAAAATTTTAGGAGGCCTTCCCGTGGGACACTTGCTTTATAATGATTTTATGAAGGAAACAATTTATGACGTGTATACACGTCATGTCCCCCCAGAAACCCTTGTTATAACGTCTATAGACGTCAGTGTCCGTCAAAGGGTTAAATAAATGACAAACGAAATTCGAACATACATATTGAGCAAAGACACAAACCATAATGAAATTCACGAAATATTACGGCATTTGGAAACTACTTTAATCAGCTTAAATTCGTGCGAAACATTCAGTTTCTAAATCAAGAGATATTGAAAGTACTTTTCAGCCTCCCTTGTTAACATAACCATACTTTTTATACCTAAAGTTTAGGTTTGTGTCTTAGCTAATCGAATATGATTTCTCTTTCCTCTCACTTCCAATTTTTATAATTGATTTTTAATAATCTTTCCTTGCCTTTCAGTTCTTAAAACTGGTGCTTCCGGCATGATTGCTTATCGTTACCAAAAGAAAGATGGCGAATGGCAATGGCTGCAAACCAGGTCAGCATAAACTTTCTTTAAGATTTTACTATTCCTCACACTCTCTTCTCTACACAGCTCCCGTTTGGTTTATAAAAATTCAAAACCCGATTTTGTTATTTGCACTCATCGTGTTTTAATGGATGAAGAGGGTTACGATTTGCTAGGTAAGCGTACCATGGACTTTAAAGTCAGTTATTTGGATACTGGTTTGGCGTCCACATATTTCTCGGAGGCTGATCAATTAGTGGTGCCGCCTAGTGGTTCACCAAATTCATTGCCGCCGCCAGTAACTCCCACACGGCCTAATAGACGTTATAAAACCCAATTGAGAGACTTTTTATCCACCTGTCGTTCCAAGCGTAAAATGCAGCAGCAGACGCAACAAAACTCACCTTTGGGTCAGGTAATCAACCACACTTGTATTCCATATTCTTTACATTTTCTTTATTTGTACGAAACGTTATTAAAATTCTTGCTTTTTAGGTCACATCACCGGCTCCAGTGGTAGAATATCTTCCAGATCCTGCTGTGGCCGTTGCTGCTGCCTATTCCAATCTCAATCCCATGTATACGACTTCGCCTTATGCCACTGCAGCCGATAATATTTATATGGGCACTCCGGTACATTCCACTAACTTTTATCCGGTAACCGAAAATCTATTCCATCAGTATCGACTTCAAGGTGTGGGCGGCTATTATGCCGACTATCATCATAGTGCAGCTCCAGCTTCAGCCTATGTGGCCAATGGTTTCCTTTCCTATGATGGCTATGCCATTACCTCCAAAGAGGAAAAATGGCAGGATACAGGCAAATATTATAGTGGCTATAGCAGTGGCTACGGCAGTCCCACATCCACGCCTCAGGTACCCTAAATATTTGATATATTTTAGATGTCTGTTCCTCTACAATGTATTAAAAATTTTTTTGTTTGTTTGTTTAGCAAGTTCCTTTAAAAACGCCAAAGTCTTCACCCCATGTAATGGAAGTGGTATCCTGCTCTTCAGATGGTCCATCTCCTGTTGGTGGCTCTCTTAATAACCCAGCCAATAGCTCGGCTTCTAATGGTGCTAACATCACGCCCAAGGTAGAACTTACACCCCAGGATCCCTATGAACGCCAAACAGTTTTAATGTGGGGCTCTCAGTCGAGTGGTGTGCCCATTAATAGTTTGCATAACACCACTGTAGGACAATCGAACCGACAACTTTCCAATCATCCAGAACGTTCCCCACAATCTACTCCCCTGACAAATGGTGCTGGTCTTTCGTATGCCAATAGTGAAGCGGAAAGCAGTGCGAAGTGGAATGGTTCTACCAATACCAGTGCTAAGGACGCAAAAAGTTCTTCCACACCCGACAGCTATCATCTGCATCATGATGATTCTGGTCTTTATTCGGCCTCATCCCATACCACCTCTCCCCAACATAGGTTAAGCAGCGGAGGCAGCACTTCGGGCGGCGGTCCAGGCGGAGGGGGAGGAGGTGGAACTAATGGAGCACACAACAATACGGTGGCCGAATCTCTTACAGCTGCATCCTCAACACCAGCACATCACACAAGTCACCAAACAACACCTACGACGCCGGCACCACCACTACCACCGCCACCATTAGCACCCATTCGAGCAACAGCGAATTTGACTGAAGGCAATGCCCTCTTAACTGGGCAACATGCCAACATGCACCAAAACTCGCAAAACCTCAACAACACCAATCAATTACAAAGTGCAGGACATCACCATCAACTGTCGCCACACCATGGTGCAGGCTTAACACATGCGCATTTAGCACATCAAGTCCAGCATCATTCGCAACAACACATAGCAGCCGTATCGCCGCAACACACCAATAACTCCTCACACCCTCATCATCATCACCACCACCAGCATCATGCGCAGCATGCCACACATACACATCACAATCAACCACATGGCCAGCAGCAGCAGCATCATCATCACCATCATCATCAACCTCAACCACCACCATCATCTTCGTCACTAGCGCCACCACCACCAAATACATCTTCACCACATCATACTCATCTCTCGCATACGCATACACATCCACATTCGCATCACCACCACCATCATCATTCGTCTGCTACTAATACTACCACCGCCTCGAATACTGCTGCAACCACTACACCCAATGGCAGTGAGGTATGGAGTCCTGCGTCATATGCCACACAATATGCTTCACAGTATTTTTCCTATCATCACGCTCACCATCACCATGCTCACCACCACCATCACGCTCATGCCCATGCGGCAGCGGCTGCCAGTGCTGCAGCGTCTACGGCACCTCCACACATAAGTAGCAGCACTCAGTAGTTTAATTGTCGTCCAAAAACAGTATCACAGATCACGTAGTATTCGGGTGTGTACTCTCTAGATCAAGAAACAACAACAAAAACTATTTCTCTCTCTCTCTCTCTCTAATCCTTTTGCTCTCTCTCTCTCTCTGTCTTAGTGTATATAGTTTAGCGAAAAAGTAGATTAAAAAATAACCTTTTCTGGTTATGAAAGTACACCTGTAGAGTAATTATAGAAGTTTTGTAGAATTTGTCTCGTTTGGTTACTTAGTTGGCGTTATTTAAACTGAATTAAATTGAGTTCTTAAACAATGTTCTCCTCGTACTTATTATCTCTTCCTCGCTGAAAACTTTCCAATTCTGTAGTGATTTTCCTTGTAGATTCACGGCTTAACAAAAAAAAAAAAGGATTCTAAGACCAGACATTAAGGTCAGTAAATTCTTAAAACAATAAAAACTATGGGCAAGGCCTTCCAGAGTCGAAGAAATGATTGAATGTGTCTTGGTTTTTCTAGAGTATGAAATATTTCTCTTCATCTGAACTTCTTTCCTCCTAACCTTCTTACTATCCTTGACTTCCAGCATAACATGGGGCCTCAACTGGCCTATTTTATCGGACTCTATTGTGATATGAAAGTCAACGTTATTTTATAAGCACTTTGCTGCTTGTCACTCCACATTCTAGCAGGCTTTCCAACACTTCTTTCTATTCATGTCCACCGCAATGTTGACATTTGGCTTTGAAAGTGTTTGAGCTGACACACCTTCATATCGCCGGTCTAAGTTCGAAGGACCAATCATTACGTTTTTCAATCTTTCCGTCCTATTGATTTGCAACTTTTGTAGACAGAAGACTCGGTGTTACATTTTCATAACGTTTTTAATTTACTTCAGGCGCTCTTCGAAGAACCACAGCACACACCAAAAAGCAAACCACAAGCAAAGTGGGACTACCAATCTAAACCAATAGTTTTATTCGATGTCTCGTTACATTCCAAGATAATCGTTGATAACATCAAAATTCCTTGGGATTTGTGAATTTTATTTGTTTAAACTAACTGATTAGTTTAGGCCTATTGGGCCTGAGTTATCCTCAGGTAGGTAGGTAGGAACAACTGATAATCAATCGTAAGAGGCCAGTGCATCCCGTTCTGATACCATAATGAATTTCCCCTAATCCTGGAAACATTCAGAGCTAATGATAAAACCGTTTATTACGTAACGACTGCCTCTTACAGATCAGTGTACTCAATTGTATGGTAGAAGCCTTGTTAGCTTCTTTGATTCCTATCCAGTTCCACACAGATTTGTTGCGCTATTCGAAATACTAACCATTTATATGTACCTCATAGATTATAAGGTGTTTTTATTCTGGCCCTAACTACCATTAAGTTTAATAGCTACGGATTGAATTTTTGTGATAGCAGGATAAGTCGCATGGGACCACTACCAAGCTGACTTAAAATATCTTAGGATACAGTCTAATTTTCTTGTCGAGTTTTCGACATAAATTCGTTTCAAAATCCATTGTTTTGCAGCATTCTTCCGTAGTAGTTAACCCTTTCCCTGTCCATGTGATGCACAAGCGTATGAAATCAACTTGCTGTGCATCACATGTGATGCACAGGACAGGAAAATTGTTAAAGGTTCGAATCCCGAAAGTTTTATTGTGTTCCAAAATATCTATCCAGGACAGACCTGTGTTCCAACCAGAGATGATAACATCAAGAACGAAAGTTATAGGAATACCAGGCATAACAAAGATAGCTGGCAACCCTGTCATTCCAGAACCCTGCATAGTAGATCAATATCCTGATTAACGAAACTGAATCAAAGCGAAGAAGCTTTGTGACAGCCTTATCGGCCTTAAAGTATTGAAATGGAATACAAAAATAGTTAGAACAGCTTTTTGACTAGAAATTTTAAGGATAGCATATAACACTGTATTATTTTAAGGTTCTTTGATGCACCAATATTAGCACATTAAATTTAATTTTTCACTAACTTTTCATAAATAAAATTCCAGAACTCTAATCAAAATCCATACATTTTCCCCTTTGAAACAGATTTTGATCAGCCAACAACAAACTCAGCAGCAACAACAACAACAACAACAACATCACCACCAACAACATGTACTACAACTCAGTGCATATCATAATCATCATTTACAGCCTTTGGAAACATTAGAAGGCCAAGTGAACTGTCACAATGCCACGATAACAACAGCACCCTCGGCCAGTTCTTCGCCAACTTGTACATCGCCCATGCAAACACAACAACTGCCGGCCATAAGCAGTGTTATTAATGGTCTTAATGCAAACAATACTTTGCATCACAATGGTTCCACGGGTGCGGGAGCAGTAACAGTTACCACCACGCCTTATCATCAGTTGGCCATAATCGCCTCACCTATAGTTATTACGTCAGCAGCTTTAGAAGGTTGTGCAGCCGATATTGGTACCCAGAGTGTGGCACTACAGCATTTGGGTAATGCAGCCGTTGGACGTGTTAGCACTTCGGCTTTAGGTGGTATTGGCACAACCGGAGGTGGAGGTGGAGGAGGAGGTGGCGGTATCAGTGGTATGGGTACAGGTATTGTTGGTACTGGTGGCAGTTTTAAAACGCGCACCAGCAGTGTTATGCATCCTTCCACTTTGGCCTATGCCACCAATGCTTATGTTATAGGGGCATCAGGCTCTACGGCAACCTGTGCTTCGGCTTTAAGTGGCCTGGAACAGAATATCGATGGCAGTCCATTGCTATCATTTTCCGAAGTCACGAATACTCTGTTAAATCAATAGATGATGACGCTTAAGCAAGTGGCCTTTCAGAATTCATTTGGAAAAATTGAAATTTAAAAGCCTCATCAAACGCATGTTTTAAACTCGAACGCTGTTGTTATTACAGTGTGAAAAACCAGCTGCAGCTCACTTTATGTTCGTTTACAAAATAAATAAAATGCCGGCCATTTGCAAGGTTTTCTAGCAGTTTAGAGATAGGAAATAACAATTTTCGAAATTAATAATATTGACAGCGGAAATAATTTAATTTGATTTGACAAGGACTATATCGAGAGAGAGACCGATATTTTATTCGTTTTTAAAGTTCCATTATAAACTACTTATTTTAAGAAGTAAATCTTAAATCATTGTATAAATAAATAATTAATTAAGCAGAAGTAAAAGATTTTCAATAAATTTTTTTGCCAAATACTACTACGAGTATATAAAATAGACAGACTATCAGCAGACTTCCATAAACTTATCAGCATTCATTAACACGGAATTACAAGTATTTTATGTACACAACTCCCTCCACCTATCTTCATAATCATTATCATTCAAAACGTATGTATTTGGCAAGCTTGAAAATAAAATGAATTTTGGAATGAATGGATCACAAATCGCAAATGGCGCTCTGTTTCAAATGCCTTTAAATCCTATGAATTTTTGATGCGCAACCAAACTATGTATCAATCTATAAAGAGTATTCCCTATAACGTCCTGTTGTCCTAACAAACTTCAGAATGTTGTTCAGTGTTATTAGGGATCACTTCCACCTTAGTGATACACAATCAAGTGAATTCTGATGATTCATTTTTCTTATCACAGAATCTATATATGTATTGCGCTTAAGGTGATCCGAACAAGTGCTCTTTAAGTCTACGGATCACTTCTAGCTAGTCTGATGCATGACTTTAATCTCTTCTAATTGTAATAATTCTCAATTCCAAAGAAGAGTTTCTGCCTATTTTCATTTTCCCCTTCATCCAAAAAATCGATATCCATTCTACAGAAAGGTTATGATCTTATCAGTGGCGTGGAAATTAACCTATTCGCAAATTCATCTGCCAGACTTGTCTCCCATTATCCTAACAATAGTGTCCTTAGCGCTGGTCCTCTCAACCACAAGCAACAGGACAGAGGCATTAGTGGAAGCGTTTTTATTGCTTCGCTTGTACCAGCACAAGCCAGTCTTTATATTCTATCGAAATCTATCTGAGCTCTTTTCGAATACCTTGCGCGTGCACAAACAATAAATAGCCTCATCACAATGGTATAAATCCAGTGCCTAACTCTTGGGTTGCACCCCCAAGATTTTCCTACAAGCTCCTCTTAACATGCTTCATATGTGGGCCTTCCATATGAGTTTATTATCCAGTAATATTTCCAGATTAGTTGTCTTCAGTTCGTACGACATTGCCTTGCCCTGGGTCGAATATTTTTCTCTTAAGGAACTGCGAGTTTGCCTAGGTTTATTTACCGCCTTACAATCTCAAGATCTCTTTAAATTAAACAGTTTCTTTAAATTAGCTTTTTTTGCCATCAGAACTCGGCTTAAACAATTTTATTAAAAATATATCCACAGTCAACCTAGCTTCACATTATTGGTGACAGAACGTCAACATCTGGCTATACAGACTCTTATCATTTCGTCCATTGCGTTACTTTACTCTTTTGGGATACAGTTTTCAATGTGGATGGAACCAAATTATCAGGAAGTCGCCGTGGTCTAGTAGGTAGTGTGTTGGCTTATTAGACTGAAAGCCTGAGTTCGAATCCCAGGTCAGACATCAAAACGAAAATATTTCTTCGGCGACTTCCTCTCAGCAGATTTCTGGGAAAAACTCTGAGAGTAAATAAAATTGCCATGAAAAGATTCTCAATAAAATTTGTCGTTTGGAGTCGACTTTAAACTGTAGGTCCCGCCACTCATGTATAAAATTAACACACACAACATGAGTAGTGTGAGAAGCTAGGACTGAAGGGTGCGGGCTTCTTGGGGACGATTGCCTGTAGACTGCCTAATGGTGAAGGTATAGCACTGGCCATTTTATAGTCACCTATCAGCAACTCGTTTCCTTGCCGTTCGCATCTTGAGATGTCCACAAACACTACTTCCTCTCTTCCACCTTCCTATAACCCATTTTCCTAAAAAACTTGCAAAATGCACTGCATGAGTAGGGGCCATACCCTGAGTGCTGGTTTCACAAAAAAAAAAAATTATGTTGGCAACAGCAAAACTGATCAGTGTTCTTTATCCGACTGGCGTATATGGGTTTGTTTTGACAGCATTTACTTGCACACCCACTGCCTCAATTAACTACATCATCCTACGCAGATTCGTATCCATATATACGGGAAGTTATGTTGCAAAATACTTGTATCGCAGGCCAACCCCTGCAAGTTATCCCTCTGCCATTATGTTTTACAATTTCATTAACTGCTTCGGCTTAGATGCGGCCGATTTATAATGCTATGCGCATGTTTTTTGATCGGGAAAATGAAAAATAATTTTAAACAAAATTTCAAAAATTTTTAAGATTTCATTCCCAAACTCCAAAATTCTGAATTTTCAAGCACAGTTACCAAGTACCGTTTGATGATATAAATCCAGAGTTTCAGAAAAGATATACAAATACTTATAAATACAAATACTATTGCAATTAAATACCGTATTTTAACTGTAAATAACAACAATAATAAAAAATTCAATCATTTATTGTGTAATATTATCTTTAATAAATCATAATATTATTGTAAAATAATTTTTATTTTATTTTCTGTGATAAAAACAAAATCAAACAACATTCAACAAAAAAAAAAACAAGAGATTTTTTTAAAATTGAAAAAATTTTCTTTTCATTCAATATTCACAATATTAAGCTCAAAAATTATTAAAAAAAAAATATTAAATGAAAATTAAATGCAAATAAAAATTACAATTTTTGAATTAAATTTCTAAAAAAATAAATTAAAATGAAAAGAAAAAGAAAAGCACAAAATAATCTAAAAAAAAAATGATGATAACGTGAAATAAAAAATAAAATGAAAACGAATGAAAAAAAATCAATAGTTTACCAAACAACCAAAGATTACAAAAAAAAAAAATAATAAAATTTTATTAAAATTAAAATAAAATAAAAAAAAACAAAAAAAAAAACTAAAGGTTGTTGCTCCAAATAATAGTAATAATAATAATAAAAATTAATAAAAACAAAGCAATTTTTTTTTTAATTAAAAATCAAAAAACAAAAATTAAATTTAAAACATTTAAAGTTTCCTACTTACAATATACATTTTTAGTTTTTAATTTAAGCAATTAAATACATAATAATTTAAACAATTAAATTCCTTTTTAGCCTGTATTTTAGCCAATCAATATGTGTAAAATATACGATCATAGTCCCTATAAATAAAAATACTTTTTAATGAAAAATATTTAAAAAAAAAAAAAAAAAATTAAACAGAATATCTAGTCGTACTTAAACTTTAAATATTTTTATTTTAAAATTCTTAAAAAAGAAAATTAAATAAAATTAAAAAAAAATTTATTTTATTTTATTGTTTTAAAGTTTAATTTAAGCTTTTTTCCTAATGTACATTTTTAAACTTAAAAATTCCTTTCCTTTTCAAAACTTATTTTTAATCAATCCAACACACAAATTTAATAAAAAAAAAAATATTTCAAAAACTTTCGTAATTTTAAGACTTAAAACAAAAATTAATAAATTTTACTACAATTAAACAAAAAACAAAACATCCAATAATAAATTATTTAATAAATTTCATCTTAAGAAAAAAAAAAAAAAAAATAAAAAATATTAAAAATAAATTATTCTTATAAATAAAAATTAAAATAAAAAACAAAACGTTTGTAAAATAACAATCAATTCATAATAAATAAATTTAAAAAAAATTTAATAAATTTAAAAAAAATGGCATTTTATTTACCAAAATAAACCACAAACAGTATAGGAAGAAATAATAGGGACACTTCTTTAATGAGATAAAGGTGTGAGTAGGAGTCAGCGTCCACCTTTATCTAGTCAGAAGTACGTTGATATCTCTGATATCGTCATGAAAAAAGATTTCTTTCGTTGACTCCTTTTCAGCTGTCTTCTGGTAAAAGCTTTGAAGTTAAAAAAATTGCCATGAAGAAGCTTTTCAAATCTATCATTTGGATTTAACGCTAAACAGTATGTCCCGTTCCTCCAAGAAAATAATGCATACAGCAGAGGTAATTTGAAAATCGAGACCGTAATCCTAACTAAATAGCTATAATGGCTAATGTATGTATGTATGTACGCATGTAATTGATAGAAATCTGCCTGCTCTAGCAAGTTCATCGACAACACAGTTATCCGTGAATCCCCTGTGACCAGTAATCAGTGCGTAATTGACAGACGAGTGCTGCAATAGTTAATCAAGGGAAAAGCACGACAGTTGCTAACAACTCTAATTGCTGCTTGTGTATAAGAAAATATAGAGACACTGGTAGTAAGAGATCCATTTTTTCGAAATAATACCAAAGAATGACCTTTACTTTGACTATAAAGAGAAGGGGGGATTCCTTAAAGTTAAGCTTTTTGGTAGAAAATTCCATCCCTGCCTATTGCGATCATCGATCCAATAGAGCATGGACTACCCTCAAACTTTATTAAGTATCACCATAGGATGCTGCTCGGTGCCAACAATAATAATTTGCTGCTTAGCAGGTGTTTCTTTCTGGGATGCATTAATGGCCCACCAGTTCCAAGAATGTTTTCCGATGAATTTACATGTTGGGCTCGTGACAACTCCAATTCTGAAGAAATATATACTGTATCTACACTGCGGTGTCAAAGGACCGGCTACCAACCTCAGGTTATTCCTAGATCGTCTGATACATGACCCAAATCTGGTCTTATCATAGTTTCCCATGGGACTCAGTGAATCCAACGAGATATCGGTGACTGAATTCCTTGCCGGACATTATGATGTAATATACCGGGTTATCCATTTCGTGGTTTCAAAAGTAAACGTAAATAAAATACATATAAAATATTATTTTAGGTTAGAGGACGTGTACTTGTCCGTTAAGACAAGTACAATACCCGGAGGTCGAAATTGACCCATTGTACTATATATTTTTTTCATGATATTTCTTTTTTATTGTAAAGTTTGAACGTTGACATTATGTGTGAAACACTACATCATTTAAATGACCTCCACGCGAAGTGTTGCAAGCATTGATTCTTTTGAGGTAATTTTCGACCACTTTTTGACACATATGCGGGCGGTATCTCAGCCATAACTTGACGAATGTTGGTTTTTAAGTGCTCAAGAGTTGAAGGTTTATCTGCACAAAAACACGGTCTTTCGGGTACCCCCACAAAAAAAGTCTAATGGTGTCAAATCGCATGATCTTGGTGGCCAATTGATATCGCCACGACGAGAAATTACGCGGCCAGGAAATGTCTCTTGCAATAAAGCCATATTCGCTCGAGTTGTGTGGCATGTGGCACCGTCTTGTTGAAACCACATATTCTCCAAGTCGTATTCTTCAATAGCAGGCAAAAAAAGTCGGTTATCATATGACCATAACGCTCCGAATTGACGGTGACAGTCGTTCCATTGTCGTTTTCGAAGAAGTAAGGTCCAATCACACATTCGGACCAAAGAGCGCACCAAACAGTGACTTTTTCTGGATGTAATGTCCTCTCTTCAATTACTTGAGGATTCTCAGAACCCCAAATACGACAATTTTGTTTATTAACATACCCACCCATACCCACCGAGTGTGAAATGTGCTTCATCGCTGAAGAAAATTTTGTTCGATACGTGGCTGTGGCAGAATCACCATTTTTGTAGATATGTGTGAAGATAGATTTTAAAATCTAACTCCCAAGACGCAAACCAATCAGTTAACAGAGCTCTGTTATGTTATTAACAGAACTCTGTTAAACAATTAATTTGAGGCTGCGAAAGAAAAAAAGGAAAAATTGATTAAATTCCTGGTTAAAATAAGAAAAAAAAAAGGCAAAAGTTGATAAAAAAAAAAATAAGTCCTACGGTTAATCACTGTTACAAAATATTGCGAAATAAGAACTACAATAAACGGATAATCATACATTTCCGAAAGGTATTGTAATCCGATAAAAAAAAATAAATATTGTGGGAAAACAGGACAACATGGGCGGACAATGAAAATTGTTTTTAAAGCATTGGACGTCCCTTTAACTTACCCAATCGTCAGAATCCTTAACGGAGCGAGTTTTCATTGTAGATTTTGAAATTTTCCGAGATTTTAGATTTTAACAGAACAAATTTCATATTTAACAGAGAAACAATATTATTTCTAAGGGAGACAACAGTACAATATTAAGTTTTTGTCAAACAGTTTATTATAGATGGCATACAGGCGATTGATTTGAAGTCGCTGTGGTCTAGTAAGTAGTGTGTTGGTTTATTAGACGTAAGGCCAGGGTTCAAACCCCAGGTCGGGCTTAAAAGGATTTTTTTTTAATTTTTTTAATTTGTTCTAATACATATCAAATATATAATATTTATCAGTATATTATTATATCAGAATATTAATACATATACATACATATACATATGTATGTATTAAGAAAAATTAAAAAAAGAAAAAGAATCACACAAAAACCCCAACTAGGGATTGAATTCGGAGATGATTGAGAATACTCGTAAGCAATTGAATTTTAAATTCATTTTAAAAAATATTCTTAAAAATTTATTATTTACAACTCTTAGCAATTATCTCGAACAGCTTGGTTCAATCCCTGGCCAGGATCTTTTTTCTTTTTTATTAAATATACTCGTATATGTATTTATGTATTGTATTTTCCTTTTTTGTTCTTAAATATCATATACATACATATAAATATATGTATATACATATGTATTATATGAAATTCGGCACGCACGGTGTGAAAAAAGTTGATACGCACGAAAAAATGGGTGTGAAAAAATCGGCACGCACGTTGAAAAATAATTTGGAAAGTACGGTGTGAAAAAATTTGAAACGTGAGGTATGAAAAAATTGGAACGTGCGGTCTGAAAAAACGGAACGTGCGGTGTGAAAAAATGGAACGTGCGGTGTGAAAAAATGGAACGTGCGGTGTGAAAAAATGGAACGTGCGGTGTGAAAAAGTGGAACGTGCGGTGTGAAAAAACAGAACGTGCGGTGTGAAAAAATGGAACGTGCGGTGTGAAAAAATGGAACGTGCGGTGTGAAAAATTGGAACGTGCGGTGTGAAAAAGTGAAACGTGCGGTGTGAAAAAATGGAACGTGCGGTGTGAAAAAGTGGAACGTGCGGTGTGAAAAATTGGAACGTCCGGTGTGAAAAAGTGGAACGTGCGGTGTGAAAAAATTGGAACGTGCGGTGTGAAAAAGTGGAACGTGCGGTGTGAAAAAACGGAACGTGCGGTGTGAAAAAGTAGAACGTGCGGTGTGAAAAAATGGAACATGCGGTGTGAAAAATGGAACGTGCGGTGTGAAAAAATGGAACGTGCGGTGTGAAAAAATGGAACGTGCGGTGTGAAAAAATGGAACGTGCGGTGTGAAAAAACGGAACGTGCGGTGTGAAAAAATGGAACGTGCGGTGTGAAAAAACGGAACGTGCGGTGTGAAAAAATGGAACGTGCGGTGTGAAAAATTGGAACTTGCGGTGTGAAAAAGTTAAACGTGCGGTGTGAAAAAACGGAACGTACGGTGTGAAAAAGTGGAACGTGCGGTGTGAAAAAATTGGAACGTGCGGTGTGAAAAAGTGGAACGTGCGGTGTGAAAAAACGGAACGTGCGGTGTGAAAAAGTAGAACGTGCGGTGTGAAAAAATGGAACATGCGGTGTGAAAAATGGAACGTGCGGTGTGAAAAAATGGAACGTGCGGTGTGAAAAAATGGAACGTGCGGTGTAAAAAATTGGAACGTGCGGTGTGAAAAAGTGGAACGTGCGGTGTGAAAAAATGGAACGTGCGGTGTGAAAAAGTGGAACGTGCGGTGTGAAAAAATGGAACGTGCGGTGTGAAAAAGTGGAACGTGCGGTGTGAAAAAATGGAACGTGCGGTGTGAAAAAGTGGAACGTGCGGTGTGAAAAAACGGAACGTGCGGTGTGAAAAAGTAGAACGTGCGGTGTGAAAAAATGGAACATGCGGT
Source organism: Sarcophaga caerulescens (assembly GCA_927399465.1). Lineage (NCBI taxonomy): Eukaryota > Metazoa > Arthropoda > Insecta > Diptera > Sarcophagidae > Sarcophaga > Sarcophaga caerulescens. Next base: position 104,093,532 of record OV656872.1, on the reverse strand, counting down.
GTGAAAAATGGAACGTGCGGTGTAAAAAATTGGAACGTGCGGTGTGAAAAAATGGAACGTGCGGTGTAAAAAATTGGAACGTGCGGTGTGAAAAATTGGAACGTGCGGTGTGAAAAATTGGAACGTGCGGTGTGAAAAAGTGGAACGTGCGGTGTGAAAAAATGGAACGTGCGGTGTGAAAAAGTGGAACGTGCGGTGTGAAAAAATGGAACGTGCGGTGTGAAAAAGTGGAACGTGCGGTGTGAAAAAACGGAACGCACGGTGTGAAAAAATGGAACGTGCGGTGTGAAAAAATGGAACGTGCGGTGTGAAAAAGTGGAACGTGCGGTGTGAAAAAATGGAACGTGCGGTGTGAAAAATTGGAACGTGCGGTGTGAAAAATTGGAACGTGCGGTGTGAAAAAGTGGAACGTGCGGTGTGAAAAAATGGAACGTGCGGTGTGAAAAAGTGGAACGTGCGGTGTGAAAAAACGGAACGTACGGTGTGAAAAAATGGAACGTGCGGTGTGAAAAAAATGGAACGTGCGGTGTGAAGAATTGGAACGTGCGGTGTGAAAATTTGGAACGTGCGGTGTGAAAAAATGGAACGTGCGGTGTGAAAAATTGGAACGTGCGGTGTGAAAAAATGGAACGTGCGGTGTGAAAAAGTGGAACGTGCGGTGTGCAAAATTGGAACGTGCGGTGTGAAAAAGTGGAACGTGCGGTGTGAAAAAATGGAACGTGCGGTGTGAAAAAGTGGAACGTGCGGTGTGAAAAAAAGGAACGTGCGGTGTGAAAAAATGGAACGTGCGGTGTGAAAAATTGGAACGTGCGGTGTGAAAAAGTGGAACGTGCGGTGTGAAAAAATGGAACGTGCGGTGTGAAAAAATGGAACGTGCGGTGTGAAAAAGTGGAACGTGCGGTGTGAAAAAATGGAACGTGCGGTGTGAAAAATTGGAACGTGCGGTGTGAAAAAGTGGAACGTGCGGTGTGAAAAAACGGAACGTGCGGTGTGAAAAAATGGAACGTGCGGTGTGAAAAAACGGAACGTGCGGTGTGAAAAAATGGAACGTGCGGTGTGAAAAAACGGAACGTACGGTGTGAAAAAATGGAACGTGCGGTGTGAAAAAATGGAACGTGCGGTGTGAAAAATTGGAACGTGCGGTGTGAAAAAATGGAACGTGCGGTGTGAAAAATTGGAACGTGCGGTGTGAAAAAATGGAACGTGCGGTGTGAAAAAATGGAACGTGCGGTGTGAAAAATTGGAACGTGCAGTGTGAAAGAGTGGAACGTGCGGTGTGAAAAAATGGAACGTGAGGTGTGAAAAATTGGAACGTGCGGTGTGAAAAAGTGGAACGTGCGGTGTGAAAAAATGGAACGTGCGGTGTGAAAAAATGGAACGTGCGGTGTGAAAAAGTGGAACGTGCGGTGTGAAAAAATGGAACGTGCGGTGTGAAAAAATGGAACGTGCGGTGTGAAAAATTGGAACTTGCGGTGTGAAAAAGTGGAACGTGCGGTGTGAAAAAATGGAACGTGCAGTGTGAAAAATTGGAACGTGCGGTGTGAAAAAGTGGAACGTGCGGTGTGAAATATGGAACGTGCGGTGTGAAAAAATGGATCGTGCGGTGTGAAAAAATGGAACGTGCGGTGTGAAAAAACGGAACGTGCGGTGTGAAAAAATGGAACGTGCGGTGTGAAAAAGTGGAACGTGCGGTGTGAAAAAGTGGAACGTGCGGTGTGAAAAAATGGAACGTGCGGTGTGAAAAATTGGAACGTGCGGTGTGAAAACGTGGAACGTGTGGTGTGAAAAAATGGAACGTGCGGTGTGAAAAAGTGGAACGTGCGGTGTGAAAAACTGGAACGTGCGGTGTGAAAAATTGGAACGTGCGGTGTGAAAAATTGGAACGTGCGGTGTGAAAAAGAGGAACGTGCGGTGTGAAAAAATGGAACGTGCGGTGTGAAAAAGTGGAACGTGCGGTGTGAAAAAATGGAACGTGCGGTGTGAAAAAGTGGAACGTGCGGTGTGAAAAAATGGAACGTGCGGTGTGAAAAAATGGAACGTGCGGTGTGAAAAAACGGAACGTGCGGTGTGAAAAAATGGAACGTGCGGTGTGAAAAATTGGAACGTGCGGTGTGAAAAAGATTAACTTGCGGTGTGAAAAATTGGAACGTGCGGTGTGAAAAAGTGGAACGTGCGGTGTGAAAAAGTGGAACGTGCGGTGTGAAAAAATGGAACGTGCGGTGTGAAAAAGTGGAACGTGCGGTGTGAAAAAGAGGAACGTGCGGTGTGAAAAAATGGAACGTGCGGTGTGAAAAAGTGGAACGTGCGGTGTGAAAAAATGGAACGTGCGGTGTGAAAAAGTGGAACGTGCGGTGTGAAAAAATGGAACGTGCGGTGTGAAAAAGATTAACTTGCGGTGTGAAAAATTGGAACGTGCGGTGTGAAAAAGTGGAACGTGCGGTGTGAAAAAGTGGAACGTGCGGTGTGAAAAAATGGAACGTGCGGTGTGAAAAAGTGGAACGTGCGGTGTGAAAAAATGGAACGTGCGGTGTGAAAAAGTGGAACGTGCGGTGTGAAAAAATGGAACGTGCGGTGTGAAAAAATGGAACGTGCGGTGTGAAAAATTGGAACGTGCGGTGTGAAAAAACGGAACGTGCGGTGTGAAAAAGTGGAACGTGCGGTGTGAAAAAATGGAACGTGCGGTGTGAAAAAGTGGAACGTGCGGTGTGAAAAGGTGGAACGTGCGGTGTGAAAAATTGGAACGTGCGGTGTGAAAAAATGGAACGTGCGGTGTGAAAAAATGGAACGTGCGGTGTGAAAAAATGGAACGTGCGGTGTGAAAAAATGGAACGTGCGGTGTGAAAAATTGGAACGTGCGGTGTGAAAAGGGGAACGTGCGGTGTGAAAAAACGGAACGTGCGGTGTGAAAAAGTGGAACGTGCGGTGTGAAAAAATGGAACGTGCGGTGTGAAAAAACGGAACGTGCGGTGTGAAAAAATGGAACGTGCGGTGTGAAATAATGGAACGTGCGGTGTGAAAAAGTGGAACGTGCGGTGTGAAAAAGTGGAACGTGCGGTGTGAAAAACTGGAACGTGCGGTGTGAAAAAGTGGAACGTGCGGTGTGAAAAAACGGAACGTGCGGTGTGAAAAAACGGAACGTGCGGTGTGAAAAAATGGAACGTGCGGTGTGAAAAATGGAACGTGCGGTGTGAAAAATTGGAACGTGCGGTGTGAAAAAGTGGAACGTGCGGTGTGAAAAAATGGAACGTGCGGTGTGAAAAAGTGGAACGTGCGGTGTGAAAAAAAGGAACGTGCGGTGTGAAAATTTGGAACGTGCGGTGTGAAAAAGTGGAACGTGCGGTGTGAAAAACTGGAACGTGCGGTGTGAAAAATTGGAACGTGCGGTGTGAAAAAGTGGAACGTGCGGTGTGAAAAATTGGAACGTGCGGTGTGAAAAAGTGGAACGTGCGGTGTGAAAAAATGGAACTTGCGGTGTGAAAAAGTGGAACGTGCGGTGTGAAAAAATGGAACGTGCGGTGTGAAAAATTGGAACGTGCGGTGTGAAAAAGTGGAACGTGCGGTGTGAAAAAATGGAACGTGCGGTGTGAAAAATTGGAACGTGCGGTGTGAAAAAGTGGAACGTGCGGTGTGAAAAAATGGAACGTGCGGTGTGAAAAATTGGAACGTGCGGTGTGAAAAAGTGGAACGTGCGGTGTGAAAAACTGGAACGTGCGGTGTGAAAAAGTGGAACGTGCGGTGTGAAAAAATGGAACGTGCGGTGTGAAAAATTGGAACGTGCGGTGTGAAAAAGTGGAACGTGCGGTGTGAAAAATTGGAACGTGCGGTGTGAAAAAGTGGAACGTGCGGTGTGAAAAAATGGAACGTGCGGTGTGAAAAAGTGGAACGTGCGGTGTGAAAAAAAGGAACGTGCGGTGTGAAAATTTGGAACGTGCGGTGTGAAAAAGTGGAACGTGCGGTGTGAGAAACTGGAACGTGCGGTGTGAAAAATTGGAACGTGCGGTGTGAAAAAGTGGAACGTGCGGTGTGAAAAATTGGAACGTGCGGTGTGAAAAAGTGGAACGTGCGGTGTGAAAAAATGGAAATTGCGGTGTGAAAAAGTGGAACGTGCGGTGTGAAAAAATGGAACGTGCGGTGTGAAAAATTGGAACGTGCGGTGTGAAAAAGTGGAACGTGCGGTGTGAAAAAATGGAACGTGCGGTGTGAAAAATTGGAACGTGCGGTGTGAAAAAGTGGAACGTGCGGTGTGAAAAAATGGAACGTGCGGTGTGAAAAATTGGAACGTGCGGTGTGAAAAAGTGGAACGTGCGGTGTGAAAAACTGGAACGTGCGGTGTGAAAAAGTGGAACGTGCGGTGTGAAAAAATGGAACGTGCGGTGTGAAAAATTGGAACGTGCGGTGTGAAAAAGTGGAACGTGCGGTGTGAAAAATTGGAACGTGCGGTGTGAAAAAGTGGAACGTGCGGTGTGAAAAAGTGGAACGTGCGGTGTGAAAAAATGGAACGTGCGGTGTGAAAAAGTGGAACGTGCGGTGTGAAAAAATGGAACGTGCGGTGTGAAAAACTGGAACGTGCGGTGTGAAAAAGTGGAACGTGCGGTGTGAAAAATTGGAACGTGCGGTGTGAAAAAACGGAACGTGCGGTGTGAAAAAGTGGAACGTGCGGTGTGAAAAAATGGAACGTGCGGTGTGAAAAAGTGGAACGTGCGGTGTGAAAAGGTGGAACGTGCGGTGTGAAAAATTGGAACGTGCGGTGTGAAAAAATGGAACGTGCGGTGTGAAAAAATGGAACGTGCGGTGTGAAAAAATGGAACGTGCGGTGTGAAAAAATGGAACGTGCGGTGTGAAAAATTGGAACGTGCGGTGTGAAAAGGTGAACGTGCGGTGTGAAAAAACGGAACGTGCGGTGTGAAAAAGTGGAACGTGCGGTGTGAAAAAATGGAACGTGCGGTGTGAAAAAACGGAACGAGCGGTGTGAAAAAATGGAACGTGCGGTGTGAAATAATGGAACGTGCGGTGTGAAAAAGTGGAACATGCGGTGTGAAAAACTGGAACGTGCGGTGTGAAAAAGTGGAACGTGCGGTGTGAAAAAACGGAACGTGCGGTGTGAAAAAACGGAACGTGCGGTGTGAAAAAATGGAACGTGCGGTGTGAAAAAATGGAACGTGCGGTGTGAAAAATTGGAACGTGCGGTGTGAAAAAGTGGAACGTGCGGTGTGAAAAAATGGAACGTGCGGTGTGAAAAAGTGGAACGTGCGGTGTGAAAAAAAGGAACGTGCGGTGTGAAAATTTGGAACGTGCGGTGTGAAAAACTGGAACGTGCGGTGTGAAAAACTGGAACGTGCGGTGTGAAAAATTGGAACGTGCGGTGTGAAAAAGTGGAACGTGCGGTGTGAAAAATTGGAACGTGCGGTGTGAAAAAGTGGAACGTGCGGTGTGAAAAAATGGAACGTGCGGTGTGAAAAAGTGGAACGTGCGGTGTGAAAAAATGGAACGTGCGGTGTGAAAAATTGGAACGTGCGGTGTGAAAAAGTGGAACGTGCGGTGTGAAAAAATGGAACGTGCGGTGTGAAAAATTGGAACGTGCGGTGTGAAAAAGTGGAACGTGCGGTGTGAAAAATTGGAACGTGCGGTGTGAAAAAACGGAACGTGCGGTGTGAAAAAGTGGAACGTGCGGTGTGAAAAAATGGAACGTGCGGTGTGAAAAAGTGGAACGTGCGGTGTGAAAAGGTGGAACGTGCGGTGTGAAAAATTGGAACGTGCGGTGTGAAAAAATGGAACGTGCGGTGTGAAAAAATGGAACGTGCGGTGTGAAAAAATGGAACGTGCGGTGTGAAAAAATGGAACGTGCGGTGTGAAAAATTGGAACGTGCGGTGTGAAAAAGTGGAACGTGCGGTGTGAAAAAACGGAACTTGCGGTGTGAAAAAATGGAACGTGCGGTGTGAAAAAACGGAACGTGCGGTGTGAAAAAATGGAACGTGCGGTGTGAAAAATTGGAACGTGCGGTGTGAAAAAACGGAACGTGCGGTGTGAAAAAATGGAACGTGCGGTGTGAAAAAACGGAACGTGCGGTGTGAAAAAATGGAACGTACGGTGTGAAAAATTGGAACGTGCGGTGTGAAAAAGTAGAACGTGCGGTGTGAAAAATTGGAACGTGCGGTGTGAAAAAGATTAACTTGCGGTGTGAAAAAATGGAACGTGCGGTGTGAAAAAACGGAACGTGCGGTGTGAAAAAATGGAACGTGCGGTGTAAAAAACGGAACGTGCGGTGTGAAAAATTGGAACGTGCGGTGTGAAAAAGTGGAACGTGCGGTGTGAAAAACTGGAACGTGCGGTGTGAAAAAGTGGAACGTGCGGTGTGAAAAAGTGGAACGTGCGGTGTGAAAAAGTGGAACGTGCGGTGTGAAAAAGTGGAACGTGCGGTGTGAAAAAGTGGAACGTGCGGTGTGAAAAAGTGGAACGTGCGGTGTGAAGAAATGGAACGTGCGGTGTGAAAAAGTGGAACGTGCGGTGTGAAAAAATGGAACGTGCGGTGTGAAAAAGTGGAACGTGCGGTGTGAAAAAATGGAACGTGCGGTGTGAAAAAATGGAACGTGCGGTGTGAAAAAATGGAACGTGCGGTGTGAAAAAGTGGAACGTGCGGTGTGAAAAAATGGAACGTGCAGTGTGAAAAATTGGAACGTGCGGTGTGAAAAAGTGGAACGTGCGGTGTGAAAAAATGGAACGTGAGGTGTGAAAAAGTGGAACGTGCGGTGTGAAAAAACGGAACGTGCGGTGTGAAAAAATGGAACGTGCGGTGTGAAAAATTGGAACGTGCGGTGTGAAAAAGTGGAACGTGCGGTGTGAAAAAATGGAACGTGCGGTGTGAAAAAGTGGAACGTGCGGTGTGAAAAATTGGAACGTGCGGTGTGAAAAAGTGGAACGTGCGGTGTGAAAAAATGGAACGTGCGGTGTGAAAAAGTGGAACGTGCGGTGTGAAAAATTGGAACGTGCGGTGTGAAAAAGTGGAACGTGCGGTGTGAAAAACTGGAACGTGCGGTGTGAAAAAATAGAACGTGCGCACGTTCCACTTTTTCACACCGCACGTTCCAAATTTTCACACCGCACGTTCCTTTTTTTCACACCGCACGTCCCATTTTTTCACACCGCACGTTCCAATTTTTCACACCGCACGTTCCACTTTTTCACACCGCACGTTCCACTTTTTCACACCGCACGTTCCATTTTTTCACACCGCACGTTCCACTTTTTCATTCCGCACGTTCCGTTTTTTCACACCGCACGTTCCAATTTTTCACACCGCACGTTCCACTTTTTCACACCGCTCGATCCACTTTTTCACACCGCACGTTCCACTTTTTCACACCGCACGTTCCATTTTTTCACACCGCACGTTCCATTTTTTCACACCGCACGTTCCATTTTTTCACACCGCACGTTCCGTTTTTTCACACCGCACGTTCCATTTTGTCACACCGCACGTTCCGTTTTTTCACACCGTACGTTCCACTTTTTCACACCGCACGTTCCATTTTTTCACACCGCACGTTCCACTTTTTCACACCGCACGTTCCAAATTTTCACACCGCACGTTCCTTTTTTTCACACCGCACGTTCCATTTTTTCACACCGCACGTTCCAATTTTTCACACCGCACGTTCCACCTTTTCACACCGCACGTTCCACTTTTTCACACCGCACGTTCCATTTTTTCACACCGCACGTTCCACTTTTTCACACCGCACGTTCCGTTTTTTCACACCGCACGTTCCAATTTTTCACACCGCACGTTCCACTTTTTCACACCGCACGATCCACTTTTTCACACCGCACGTTCCACTTTTTCACACCGCACGTTCCATTTTTTCACACCGCACGTTCCATTTTTTCACACCGCACGTTCCATTTTTTCACACCGCACGTTCCGTTTTTTCACACCGCACGTTCCATTTTTTCACACCGCACGTTCCATATTTTCACACCGCACGTTCCAAATTTTCACACCGCACGTTCCTTTTTTTCACACCGCACGTTCCACTTTTTCACACCGCACGTTCCAATTTTTCACACCGTACGTTCCATTTTTTCACACCGCACGTTCCACTTTTTCACACCGCACGTTCCACTTTTTCACACCGCACGTTCCATTTTTTCACACCGCACGTTCCATTTTTTCACACCGCACGTTCCACTTTTTCACACCGCACGTTCCATTTTTTCACACCGCACGTTCCACTTTTTCACACCGCACGTTCCAATTTTTCACACCGCACGTTCCATTTTTTCACACCGCACGTTCCACTTTTTCACACCGCACGTTCCAATTTTTCACACCGCACGTTCCATTTTTTCACACCGCACGTTCCACTTTTTCACACCGCACGTTCCATTTTTTCACACCGCACGTTCCACTTTTTCACACCGCACGTTCCAATTTTTCACACCGCACGTTCCATTTTTTCACACCGCACGTTCCGTTTTTTCACACCGCACGTTCCAATTTTTCACACCGCACGTTCCACTTTTTCACACCGCACGTTCCAATTTTTCACACCGCACGTTCCATTTTTTCACACCGCACGTTCCACTTTTTCACACCGCACGTTCCAATTTTTCACACCGCACGTTCCATTTTTTCACACCGCACGTTCCACTTTTTCACACCGCACGTTCCATTTTTTCACACCGCACGTTCCACTTTTTCACACCGCACGTTCCAATTTTTCACACCGCACGTTCCACTTTTTCACACCGCACGTTCCAATTTTTCACACCGCACGTTCCAGTTTTTCACACCGCACGTTCCACTTTTTGACTCCGCACGTTCCATATTTTCACACCGCACGTTCCTTTTTTTCACACCGCACGTTCCACTTTTTCACACCGCACGTTCCATTTTTTCACACCGCACGTTCCACTTTTTCACACCGCACGTTCCAATTTTTCACACCGCACGTTCCATTTTTTCACACCGCACGTTCCATTTTTTCACACCGCACGTTCCGTTTTTTCACACCGCACGTTCCGTTTTTTCACACCGCACGTTCCACTTTTTCACACCGCACGTTCCAGTTTTTCACACCGCATGTTCCACTTTTTCACACCGCACGTTCCATTATTTCACACCGCACGTTCCATTTTTTCACACCGCACGTTCCGTTTTTTCACACCGCACGTTCCATTTTTTCACACCGCACGTTCCACTTTTTCACACCGCACGTTCCGTTTTTTCACACCGCACGTTCACCTTTTCACACCGCACGTTCCAATTTTTCACACCGCACGTTCCATTTTTTCACACCGCACGTTCCATTTTTTCACACCGCACGTTCCATTTTTTCACACCGCACGTTCCATTTTTTCACACCGCACGTTCCAATTTTTCACACCGCACGTTCCACCGTTTCACACCGCACGTTCCACTTTTTCACACCGCACGTTCCATTTTTTCACACCGCACGTTCCACTTTTTCACACCGCACGTTCCGTTTTTTCACACCGCACGTTCCAATTTTTCACACCGCACGTTCCATTTTTTCACACCGCACGTTCCAGTTTTTCACACCGCACGTTCCACTTTTTCACACCGCACGTTCCAAATTTTCACACCGCACGTTCCTTTTTTTCACACCGCACGTTCCACTTTTTCACACCGCACGTTCCATTTTTTCACACCGCACGTTCCACTTTTTCACACCGCACGTTCCATTTTTTCACACCGCACGTTCCACTTTTTCACACCGCACGTTCCACTTTTTCACACCGCACGTTCCATTTTTTCACACCGCACGTTCCACTTTTTCACACCGCACGTTCCGTTTTTTCACACCGCACGTTCCAATTTTTCACACCGCACGTTCCACTTTTTCACACCGCACGTTCCACTTTTTCACACCGCACGTTCCACTTTTTCACACCGCACGTTCCAAATTTTCACACCGCACGTTCCTTTTTTTCACACCGCACGTTCCATTTTTTCACACCGCACGTTCCATTTTTTCACACCGCACGTTCCATTTTTTCACACCGCACGTTCCACTTTTTCACACCGCACGTTCCAATTTTTCACACCGCACGTTCCATTTTTTCACACCGCACGTTCCATTTTTTCACACCGCACGTTCCGTTTTTTCACACCGCACGTTCCAATTTTTCACACCGCACGTTCCATTTTTTCACACCGCACGTTCCGTTTTTTCACACCGCACGTTCCATTTTTTCACACCGCACGTTCCGTTTTTTCACACCGCACGTTCCCTTTTTCACACCGCACGTTCCAATTTTTCACACCGCACGTTCCATTTTTTCACACCGCACGTTCCATTTTTTCACACCGCACGTTCCATTTTTTCCCACCGCACGTTCCAATTTTTCACACCGCACGTTCCACCTTTTCACACCGCACGTTCCACTTTTTCACACCGCACGTTCCATTTTTTCACACCGCACGTTCCACTTTTTCACACCGCACGTTCCGTTTTTTCACACCGCACGTTCCAATTTTTCACACCGCACGTTCCACTTTTTCACACCCCACGTTCCAGTTTTTCACACCGCACGTTCCATTTTTTCACACCGCACGTTCCACTTTTTCACACCGCACGTTCTATTTTTTCACACCGCACGTTCCATTTTTTCACACCGCACGTTCCAATTTTTCACACCGCACGTTCCATTTTTTCACACCGCACGTTCCACTTTTTCACACCGCACGTTCCAATTTTTCACACCGCACGTTCCATTTTTTCACACCGCACGTTCCACTTTTTCACACCGCACGTTCCAATTTTTCACACCGCACGTTCCATTTTTTCACACCGCACGTTCCACTTTTTCACACCGCACGTTCCATTTTTTCACACCGCACGTTCCACTTTTTCACACCGCACGTTCCAATTTTTCACACCGCACGTTCCACTTTTTCACACCGCACGTTCCATATTTTCACACCGCACGTTCCACTTTTTCACACCGCACGTTCCAATTTTTCACACCGCACGTTCCATTTTTTCACACCGCACGTTCCGTTTTTTCACACCGCACGTTCCACTTTTTCACACCGCACGTTCCATTTTTTCACACCGCACGTTCCACTTTTTCACACCGCACGTTCCAATTTTTCACACCGCACGTTCCATTTTTTCACACCGCACGTTCCAATTTTTCACACCGCACGTTCCATTTTTTCACACCGCACGTTCCATTTTTTCACACCGCACGTTCCACTTTTTCACACCGCACGTTCCAGTTTTTCACACCGCACGTTCCACTTTTTCACACCGCACGTTCCAATTTTTCACACCGCACGTTCCATTTTTTCACACCGCACGTTCCACTTTTTCACACCGCACGTTCCACTTTTTCACACCGCACGTTCCATTTTTTCACACCGCACGTTCCACTTTTTCACACCGCACGTTCCACTTTTTCACACCGCACGTTCCAATTTTTCACACCGCACGTTCCATTTTTTCACACCGCACGTTCCATTTTTTCACACCGCACGTTCCGTTTTTTCAGACCGCACGTTCCATTTTTTCACACCGCACGTTCCACTTTTTCACACCGTACGTTCCAATTTTTCACACCGCACGTTCCATTTTTTCACACCGCACGTTCCATTTTTTCACACCGCACGTTCCATTTTGTCACACCGCACGTTCCAGTTTTTCACACCGCACGTTCCACTTTTTCACACCGCACGTTCCACTTTTTCACACCGCACGTTCCAGTTTTTCACACCGCACGTTCCACTTTTTCACACCGCACGTTCCACTTTTTCACACCGCACGTTCCAATTTTTCACACCGCACGTTCCATTTTTTCACACCGCACGTTCCGTTTTTTCACACCGCACGTTCCACTTTTTCACACCGCACGTTCCATTTTTTCACACCGCACGTTCCACTTTTTCACACCGCACGTTCCAATTTTTCACACCGCACGTTCTATTTTTTCACACCGCACGTTCCATTTTTTCACATCGCACGTTCCACTTTTTCACACCGCACGTTCCATTTTTTCACACCGCACGTGCCACTTTTTCACACCGCACGTTCCAGTTTTTCACACCGCACGTTCCACTTTTTCACACCGCACGTTCCAATTTTTCACACCGCACGTTCCATTTTTTCACACCGCACGTTCCACTTTTTCACACCGCACGTTCCAATTTTTCACACCGCACGTTCCATTTTTTCACACCGCACGTTCCATTTTTTCACACCGCACGTTCCACTTTTTCACACCGCACGTTCCATTTTTTCACACCGCACGTTCCACTTTTTCACACCGCACGTTCCAATTTTTCACACCGCACGTTCCACTTTTTCACACCGCACGTTCCATTTTTTCACACCGCACGTTCCACTTTTTCACACCGCACGTTCCGTTTTTTCACACCGCACGTTCCACTTTTTCACACCGCACGTTCCATTTTTTCACACCGCACGTTCCACTTTTTCACACCGCACGTTCCAGTTTTTCACACCGCACGTTCCACTTTTTCACACCGCACGTTCCAATTTTTCACACCGCACGTTCCATTTTTTCACACCGCACGTTCCATTTTTTCACACCGCACGTTCCGTTTTTTCAGACCGCACGTTGAATTTTTTCACACCGCACGTTCCACTTTTTCACACCGCACGTTCCAATTTTTCACACCGCACGTTCCATTTTTTCACACCGCACGTTCCATTTTTTCACACCGCACGTTCCATTTTTTCACACCGCACGTTCCATTTTTTCACACCGCACGTTCCAATTTTTCACACCGCACGTTCCATTTTTTCACACCGCACGTTCCATTTTTTCACACCGCACGTTCCGTTTTTTCACACCGCACGTTCCATTTTTTCACACCGCACGTTCCGTTTTTTCACACCGCACGTTCCATTTTGTCACACCGCACGTTCCATTTTTTCACACCGCACGTTCCATTTTTTCACACCGCACGTTCCATTTTTTCACACCGCACGTTCCACTTTTTCACACCGCACGTTCCAATTTTTCACACCTCACGTTCCATTTTTTCACACCGCACGTTCCAGTTTTTCACACCGCACGTTCCACTTTTTCACACCGCACGTTCCATTTTTTCACACCGCACGTTCCAATTTTTCACACCGCACGTTCCAATTTTTCACACCGCACGTTCCACTTTTTCACACCGCACGTTCCATTTTTTCACACCGCACGTTCCACTTTTTCACACCGCACGTTCCAATTTTTCACACCGCACGTTCCATTTTTTCACACCGCACGTTCCACTTTTTCACACCGCACGTTCCATTTTTTCACACCGCACGTTCCAATTTTTCACACCGCACGTTCCATTTTTTCACACCGCACGTTCCAATTTTTCACACCGCACGTTCCAATTCTTCACACCGCACGTTCCATTTTTTTCACACCGCACGTTCCATTTTTTCACACCGCACGTTCCTTTTTTTCACACCGCACGTTCCACTTTTTCACACCGCACGTTCCAATTTTTCACACCGCACGTTCCACTTTTTCACACCGCACGTTCCAATTTTTCACACCGCACGTTCCATTTTTTCACACCGCACGTTCTAATTTTTCACACCGCACGTTCCATTTTTTCACACCGCACGTTTCAATTTTTCACACCGCACGTTCCACTTTTTCACACCGCACGTTCCATTTTTTCACACCGCATGTTCCACTTTTTCACACCGCACGTTCCATTTTTTTCACACCGCACGTTCCATTTTTTCACACCGCACGTTCCGTTTTTTCACACCGCACGTTCCATTTTTTCACACCGCACGTTCCATTTTTTCACACCGCACGTTCCACTTTTTCACACCGCACGTTCCAGTTTTTCACACCGCACGTTCCATTTTTTCACACCGCACGTTCCAATTTTTCACACCGCACGTTCCATTTTTTCACACCGCACGTTCCGTTTTTTCACACCGCACGTTCCGTTTTTTCACACCTCACGTTCCATTTTTTCACACCGCACGTTCCAATTTTCACACCGCACGTTCCAGTTTTTCACACCGCACGTTCCACTTTTTCACACCGCACGTTCCAATTTTTCACACCGCACGTTCCATTTTTTCACACCGCACGTTCCATTTTTTCACACCGCACGTTCCGTTTTTTCAGACCGCACGTTCCAATTTTTTCACACCGCATGTTCCACTTTTTCACACCGCACGTTCCATTTTTTTCACACCGCACGTTCCATTTTTTCACACCGCACGTTCCAATTTTTCACACCGCACGTTCCATTTTTTCACACCGCACGTTCCATTTTTTCACACCGCACGTTCCAATTTTTCACACCGCACGTTCCATTTTTTCACACCGCACGTTCCACTTTTTCACACCGCACGTTCCAATTTTTCACACCGCTCGTTCCACTTTTTCACACCGCACGTTCCATTTTTTCACACCGCACGTTCCGTTTTTTCACACCGCACGTTCCATTTTTTCACACCGCACGTTCCGTTTTTTCAGACCGCACGTTCCATTTTTTCACACCGCACGTTCCATTTTTTCACACCGCACGTTCCGTTTTTTCACACCGCACGTTCCATTTTTTCACACCGCACGTTCCATTTTTTCACACCGCACGTTCCGTTTTTTCACACCGCACGTTCCGTTTTTTCACACCGCACGTTCCATTTTTTCACACCGCACGTTCCACTTTTTCACACCGCACGTTCCAGTTTTTCACACCGCACGTTCCAATTTTTTCATACCTCACGTTTCAAATTTTTTCACACCGTACTTTCCAAATTATTTTTCAACGTGCGTGCCGATTTTTTCACACCCATTTTTTCGTGCGTATCAACTTTTTTCACACCGTGCGTGCCGAATTTCATATAATACATATGTATATACATATATTTATATGTATGTATATGATATTTAAGAACAAAAAAGGAAAATACAATACATAAATACATATACGAGTATATTTAATAAAAAAGAAAAAAGATCCTGGCCAGGGATTGAACCAAGCTGTTCGAGATAATTGCTAAGAGTTGTAAATAATAAATTTTTAAGAATATTTTTTAAAATGAATTTAAAATTCAATTGCTTACGAGTATTCTCAATCATCTCCGAATTCAATCCCTAGTTGGGGTTTTTGTGTGATTCTTTTTCTTTTTTTAATTTTTCTTAATACATACATATGTATATGTATGTATATGTATTAATATTCTGATATAATAATATACTGATAAATATTATATATTTGATATGTATTAGAACAAATTAAAAAAATGAAAAAAAAAAATCCTTTTAAGCCCGACCTGGGGTTTGAACCCTGGCCTTACGTCTAATAAACCAACACACTACTTACTAGACCACAGCGACTTCAAATCAATCGCCTGTATACCATCTATAATAAACTGTTTGACAAAAACTTAATATTGTACTGTTGTCTCCCTTAGAAATAATATTGTTTCTCTGTTAAATATGAAATTTGTTCTGTTAAAATCTAAAATCTCGGAAAATTTCAAAATCTACAATGAAAACTCGCTCTGTTAAGGATTCTGACGATTGGGTAAGTTAAAGGGACGTCCAATGCTTTAAAAACAATTTTCATTGTCCGCCCATGTTGTCCTGTTTTCCCAGAATATTTATTTTTTTTTTTTTATCGGATTACAATACCTTTCGGAAATGTATGATTATCCGTTTATTGTAGTTCTTATTTCGAAATATTTTGTAACAGTGATTAACCGTAGAACTTATTTTTTTTTTATCAACTTTTGCCTTTTTTTTTCTTATTTTAACCAGGAATTTAATCAATTTTTCCTTTTTTTCTTTCGCAGCCTCAAATTAATTGTTTAACAGAGTTCTGTTAATAACATAACAGAGCTCTGTTAAGTGATTGGTTTGCGTCTTGGGAGTTAGATTTTAAAATCTATCTTCACACACATTTTTTGTAGTAGGTTTTGATAATTCTTATGCGTAGTGTGATAGTTAAGCGATCCATTTTCGTGAATGTCAGACTTTCAACTGAAAAGAAAAAAATTGGTTTCACAACTTAGTTTGACAGATGTCGAATTCCAGTCCCATACTTTTGAAACCACGAAATGGATAGCCCTTTAGCTAACGGGGATCTGAACCAGATCTCTATCCGAATTCTGCAGGGTATACGAGATGAGATGTGACTGTACGGCATTTTGTAGGAGAAGATTGAGTACTCTTGAAGTGGGTCTCTTTAGAGGACTAAACCGATAGTAAAACCTGATCATTTATTTCACTCTGTCCATCACGATTTATTTACTTCACGATTTATTTACTTACTAGTGAGCGATTATTGATCCAGGTTCATACGACTCATGTGAAAGTGATTTTAAACTTGAAATCGAATGAATTGATTTGTATGGAAAATTTAATGAGTCCAGTGCAATGGGGCTATTAAATTTCACTTTATGTGTTGTTCGTTTTTCTTTTTGCATATTTGCACATTAAGAAAATCGCCTCTCCCCCTCACCTACGAACATAGAGCTGTGATAGAAAAAAAAAGTTGAAAACCTTTTTTGTTTGAATTTTTAATTATTCGACGTCAACAGATTTTTGTCAACTGTGACTCTATATTTAGATCGCTTCCAAATAAAGCCGAGAGAGACACACAGACACACACACATACTCACATAAATTAACGATTACAATAGAAATTATCGATAAATTAACACCCGATTCGAAATATTTAATTCGAACAATCAATATAAACAAACTGCCACTACGACAGAGCATATTGTGGAAATTTCAACAGAATTCTACTCTAAAATCCAAACACCCAAAAGCAGTTGCAAATTGTCGTTTGAGAACGTAAAAACACTTTCGAAACTCGATAAATAAAAAAATAAAATGAACGGCGGATTCAAGAACCAAAAAGATATCGTGCAAACCGTTAATGGCGACTTTGGCAGATGGCAATTGCGTACAATTCTCTTGATATTCTTGTGCAAAATACCCACTGCCTGGTTTACCATCTGTGTCATCTACACGGCGCCCACACCCCAAAAGGGTGCCTACTATTGTAAGCCACCAGAACAGCAACACAATAACTTGTCACTTATAGAAGATCACTGGATGTCATTCGACCTGCAAAAGGATATACAAAGTACGGATCGCCAGTTCCATGTGGATGCTTGCCACACCTACAAAGTTTCTTTGGAAACTAATTTTGCCCACAAAAATCTAGGCAACTATACGAATCCCTTTAACATGCCCCACCACCAGGTCGATCAACAACAAGTCGATATACATCTGATACCTTGTGATAGTTTTGAACACAATTCCGAATATGAGTCACTGGTGACTCAGTTTGATTTGGTGTGTTCACGTGAGCTATTGGTGTCCATGACTCAATCGTTTCATGCTTTGGGAGCCTTAATAGGAGGTTTGGTGGCCAAACAGACTTTGCGGCAGTAAGTTGTTATTGAGTGTGGTGGAAAGAGTTCTTTGATAATTTCGTTTTATTTTTTTTTTTTAGTATCAGTCCACGCAGTTTAATGTTGTATGGCATGTTGGGTCAGATTATGTGCGGAAATTTAACTGGTCTCGTCTCCACATTCTATCTGCACGTCTACTTTCGCTGTCTGACTTCGTTATTTTGTGCGTTTATGTACACAGCCGGTCAAGTGATATGTAAGTGGGTGCTTGAAATAATAAATTTAGACCGCATTTCTCATACTCATGCAAGCATTGTAAGTCGGTTTCGGTTTAGGCTGCTTTAGGTTTCAAAGTTTAGGCTGCTTAGACTAACGCGTACATTTCAGGATACGTTTTATTATTATTCCCTTAATTCTTTAAGGAGACATAACGCAGCACGCATTTAGCACTTCCCTCACTCTTCAGAACTTTTTCAACATGACAGACTGGCCCAAAAATGTTGCATTGTGTGTACTATGACCAGTTGTACAATGGGGTCATTGTGTGGACCGGGGCGAAGTTGAGAACAGCTCACCTTGGGTATTGGCACGCGTTAACATAACCGGGGCAATGAGCAGTAAAAACCAGAGTAATGAAGGCTATGGGTATGATAATGAGAGATAAGTCGAATTCAAAACTTTTTTTAAGGGAATCGTGATCAATTGGCCTCCTTTACTGTCTCCAGGACAGAAGCAGTAAACTCTCCTACTTTGAGTAATATTTTGCAATGAGACTGGCCAAAGACTGGTAGTACTACAGGATCTGCGATGTTCGGGTCCGAAATAAAACATTCGGAAACCATTAGAAGGTTCACCCCATCGAAAGATATGATGAATTCAACTTGGACAGACGATAAAATGACATTGCAATACTATATGAGAATCAGACAACCTCACGACCACTTAGCTCCTAAAACGTTTATTCATTATTAATACTGAGACTGTCTGAGCAAGATGAATTAGCTAGACAGAGGCAATAAGATCACCTTATGTGTGACTTCAGGAAACTTAACAACCAGATGAACTTGCCAGCTGGAGAGTTTCTACATCACTAAAACCTTTCTGTGGAATAGAATACAATTATTTGTTAAGATACATTCGCAGAAAGAGAAGATAAGTCTTCCGACAGGGCGCTGTGGATTCAAAGAACATTTGTTCAGAATCGGATTCGATTCAAGTCCAATATTCGAATTCTCAGTAGGACGAACCACCAGAAGACATAATTAGCTAACTGTGTGAAATCAAATAGTAGGCAGGGATCATCCAAAGTGCAATCTGAGGTTCGTCGGGGTAATATCATAGGGAAACCATTCGTAGATCATTTGGTCGTAGCATTTTATTAACTCCGCATAGTAATAAAACAATACGTGAGAAGGACAGATATGTAGCTCTAGTTCTTGGAAAGAGTAGGACTTAATGAAGTAGATTAGTTTCTCCCAACTACATGCAATGCAACAACCCAACAAATTTTCATTCGGGATGTTAGTGCGACATCGCGAAAGATGGCAACCCTATTGTTCTAGAACCTGCTACAGTAGACTAATCACCTGGTTAGTCGGAAATACACTGTCAATATATATGTATTGTTTTAGTTAAAAAAAAAACTGAAAACAAATACGAAGTTAAAATTGATATGTTATACTCCTTACAGGAACTTAAAGTGATGCTTCTTATAAGATCTAAGAAACTTCATATTGTTTAACCATAATCATAAAAGATAAACCTTAAATCTGTTCCTCTTTATTCCAGTAACCGATATAACAGCTGGCAAAGCACGCACCATAATTGTAACACTTTCGGAACTGTTTTGGTCCATTGGTCTAATACTTTTACCGGCCATCTCTATATTTTTCGATAGCTGGAGTTATTTGTACATCGCCATATCGTGCTCGGTAATACTTTTGGTATTTTTGCACAGGTATTCTGTAAAATTTTAGAAAAATTCGGAAATAAATTTCATCTTTCATTTCACTTGATTCCACAGATGGATTTCCGATAGTCCACGTTGGCTACTGAGGCACAATAAAATAGAAAAATGTTTGCGATTGCTTTTGGAATCGGCAGCATTTAATAATCGTGAAATACCATTAGATTTGGAAGTTCAACTCGAAATGTATGCCCAACAATTGCACAGTACGAGAGAAAGCAATTATTGGTCCATATGGGATGGTAAAACGCCGAGAGTTTTCATTATACTCATACACTGGGCCTGGGTAGTGTCCGCAGTACTGTATAATGTTATGATTTTAATGATACGCACGCTAGGAGTAGAACATTTGCATGTTAATACAGCCAGTTTGGGTAAGTTAATGGGGAGAGAGAGAAATAAGGAGAGGGAGAGAGAGAGCAATAAAACTATTGAAAATGTTTCAGGTTTTGCTGAAATGTTTGGCGTGTTTCTGGGTTTATATCTTATCTTATATACCCGGCATCATTGGCTTTGGTGTGGCTATGCAATGATGTTAGCTGGCTTTATAACCTATCTGATATGGTTTATACCTAACACAAGTGAGTTCCTTTATAAAACTCCAAACCACAAGATCTTTTGATTTTTTTTTTTTTTGCAGTCAAAGAAAATCGTAAAGTTGGCTATGAAATGCTTTTCTGGATTTTACTTAAACTAGCCAACTCGGCATCACTCTCCATACTCACCACCTGCTCGGGCCAGTTAGTATCTGCTGAAAAACGTTCCATGCTTATGTTGTCTACCTCCTGTTTCAGCCGTTTTTGGTTAGTTATTGCTCCTTTCATTATAATCACCACCAAATTTCATATCCTTATACCCATAACGGTATTCGCTTCATTAGCCGTTAGCAGCGGTTTATTGATGTGTTTCCTAAACATTCACTTTTGGAATGATGAACAACCGAAAATCTGTAAAATACCCACACCCAATACCTACCGACGTAAGTCGTCATCGATTTTATTACAGCGTCGCAGTTCTTGTATTTCCGAATTGAGCTCCAACTCAGAGGGTGTATACGACAATCCTTTGAAGATAAGCATCCCGGATTTATGGCAAATGCAGCCAGAGATGGAAAGCATAGAAGAGTTGGAAATGTACGATTACGATGATGATCAAGAAGAGGAGGGTGGCTTGCATATGAAGATGGATTTACAAGGGGGAAAAGAAAAGGGGCGAATGCAAGAATAAGAACAGCAAGAATTAAGAAATTTTTATTAAAGAAATCCAAAGAAAAAAGATTATTTTAAAAAAGAATTTAAAGGGAATTTCATTTTATGCCGGGTTTTACTATTTTAAATCCATTAAGTTTTCTAAAAGCGTGGATACTTTTGGAAATTAACGAAAGAAGGTCAAGAGAAGTTGTTTTCTATTTCGACAGATTCTGTCTTTGCATGCCGCAAAGATCTCTTCCTATGATAATCACAATAAAAACTAGGGAGTGGCTAAAACGGACTCATAAAAATGCTTTCTGTTATGTCATAGAAAATCCAATTTAGACCATGCTTGCGTTCATTTTTGACACACGCTCTAAACGAACTGAGTAAAGCAATCACAAAAATTCAGAGAAGTTTTCTTTCGAAGGAAACTTATCCAACTTTCTAGCGCCACCAAATATATTTTAAAGGCTCTAAAACAACGTAAGAAACAGATAACAGAAGCTCCCTAATTGAGCAAATTTCTAATTTCATTTTAATTAAGTCGTATTTGTCTTATTTCGCATTTAAAATTTGATTAAAAGACCACTGTATTACAGCAATCAATATTCTAGTAGTTCGGACAACCGCCGTAAATAGTTATTTTAGTTCGGACATAAACCATAGCGTTGTACGATGTTGTTAAACGTTATACAACGTTATTATAACAATGTTGCCACTAAATAAGATGTAGGCAGGGTGTAGTTTTCTGATAAGCAGTTATAAACATGGTTTTAAGATGTGATTGAAGTGTTTGTAAGTTTACACTCAGCGAAATTCGATTAAGTCCAGTTAATTAAGACAGACATTATCGGTACCACAAAATTTTGTTATTTTTTTTTAAATAGATTCTTACAAAAACTGTGATTTTATAGATTCTTAAGCCGAATTCCTTCATACTGGTAAGAGAGAAATTCCAAGTCTAGTTGAAAGTGCTAGGGTACTTCTTTTACTAAACCTATCAAGCTAAGTCATAATTTTATAACCTCTTATATATTTTCCTTGACTTGATGTTATACGATAGGTAATTAAGTTGGATAGTTCACAATACTTACAACGAATTTTGAGAATATTTTTATCGTCCGTTATCTTCAACTACAATTTCCAGAAAAGAGCAACCAAAACCCAAAATTTTGCCTTAGCACATCCTTCTAGGTGCCCCTGCTCCTTGTGAAGCAGGGCTTCCTCGATTTGGTCTTTCCAACACAAACAAGGTCGTCCTCTTCGCAGACTTCCGAAAATTCCCGCATCAAATACCGTTTTCGTCGAAGCATCCTCCTCCATTCGAACGACATGGCCGAGCCAGCGCAGCCGCTGGATGTTAATACGCTGCACTACGACTATGTCGTTGAGGAACTCATACAGCTCACTGGGTATGTAGTGTGTTGGTTTATTAGACGAGAGTTCGTGATACAACCCCTGGCTTAGACATCAAGAACAAAACTAAATATGAACAAAATATTTCTCTCGGCGACTTCCTCTTTCAGCAATCTTCGTTCGGAGATGGTTTTGCCACTCATGGATAAAACTTGAAGCACACAACATGAATTATGTGAGAAGTTAGGTCGTAATCATAGACACGACTAATTCAGTAAGTTGAGTATTCGAGTAATTGAAAGCTTTTCATATAAATTATTGATCCTCTGTAATAGCTCTTCTTACAAATAACAAGGAGTATAAATGAGAACTCCAACTTAGGCTAGAAATATCCTGGGATATGGATATGAAGATGGATTCGGCATACTTTGCGAGGACATAACCCACGAGTAAGTAAAAAGAAATGGTCAACAAGCCTAGGTCTGGAGACGGCAAAAAGAGAAGGAGGCAACTACATGTAACAAGAGCCGCAAGCAAAATGAATTTGTATAGGACCTATGATCCTTACAGGATCCAAGAAATACCTGAATAATAATGTTAAGTCACTCCAATAGCAAAACCCGCTTTAATCAATTTCTAAACCACACATGCCAGGCATCAAACTGAGACGCCCAGCTGTACGTATCACAGCTTACTGCATGCAAAGTTCTTAAACTCAAACAGATCTCGCAAAGTTATTTGGAACTACTTAAGCAGCCCTTTCTAAAAGCAGGCAAATCGAATATCACACGGCATGCAGTCCGAATTATACAGACATCGGTTTCTTTGGTTCCTACAAGGAGCATAGAGCCTCCTTAGGTTTTCAGAAATCAGCAGGTTTAAAATGAGTAGCTGATTGAGCTGCTGTAGTTGATTCTAGCGATCTCTGTGAGCCGCCTTAAACATGAGGAAGATCAACATAGAATGTCACAGAAAAATCATGCACCGCCACTACTTGAGAATGCTAGAATTCAATGCGTAAAATCGCTCAACTGAGACGCCCAGCTGTACGTACCACAGCTTACTGCACGCAAAGTTCTTAAACTCAAACAGATCTCACAAAGTTATTTGGAACTACTTAAGCAGCCCTTTCTAAAAGCAGGCAAATCGAATATCACACGGCATGCAGTCCGAATTATACAGACAAATCGGTTTCTTTGGTTCCTACAAGGAGCATAGAGCCCCCTCCAGGTTTTCAGAAATCAGCAGGTTTAAAATGAGTAGCTGCTTGAGCTGCTGTAGTTGATTCTAGCAATCTCTGTGAGCCGCCATAAACCTGAGGAAGATCAACACAGAACGTCACAGAAAAATCAAGCACTGCCACTACTTGAGAATGTTAGAATTCAATACGTAAAATCGCTCAACATTGCTGCTCCCAATACCATAACCCAACACATTATCACAAAGGGCATTGTTGCTGGCAACTCTATCATTCCAGAACCTGCCAAAGTAAATCAAATTACCTGCTTAGCTGGAAAAACTTATTCAATGAAAGAAAATAAACAGAAATCAAGTAGGAATATGGTGGTGAAAATTTATTTTTTTGTCACTCCTATGGTAAAGAACTGAAGTACATAGTAAGAGAGATAACCTAACCAGAAAAATTTCTCGAATGTGCACAATTCTTTGCTGGAAAATCTAGTTAAGATAGCTAATCAATGAAATTTTTACGACGGTATTAACAATTTAAATAGTGCGCTATCAACAGATGGAATTTTATAATTCTCCCAATACGTAATGCAATATACCCCCTTCACCATTACCTTAACACCATAATTTTACTTAACGCGGCTCTATTCGATTATTAACACTAAAAAAAAGTGCAAATAATAGAAGAAAAGCAAAGAATAGAGACCCTGATAATGTAAATTATCAACAAATAAAGTTTTTTCTTTCATTTGTTGGTGTAGTTTTAATTTATTAAAGCAAACACCTTCAGACTCTATTTAAAGCAAAAAAAAAAAATAAAATAAAAAATTATTAATTTAATAACCCAACAAACAAACCAGCCATAATATATTGCCGTCGTATTTGCCAGAGTAATAAAAGCGCCACACAATAGCTGATGGTGATAATTTTTCACGTTCGCAAATAGACAACGAAAATTGAGTCATTTAAACTGAACGTGTTAGATAAGAGCAAGAGCCGTGGTAAAGGCAAGGGGAAGAACTAGAGAGAGGTTAAGGTTTTGATTTTATTATCCCTATTTATGTATATCAAAGGGGCCTATTTATAATAGAAATTAGTTTCCTAATGTTAATAAGATCGTGCTGATGATGGGGTTGGTGGTAATGGTAATGTCTAGTGGTTATTTTTATACTAGCCTGGTATTTATCGCTCCAGTGGTAATTTTCTCTCTCTCTCCCCCTCGCTCTAAAGTGTGTTAATAAGTCGGGAGTGTGAGAGAGAGAGAGAGAGAGAGAGAGCGACATAATATCGTTTATTTTATAACTTTATTTGCCTTTCAGTTTTGCAATAAATCGTTAATTGTGTCGCTATCAAAAAGTGTTAAGTTTTTCATCATCGCTGGTCTATATTTGGCAAGGGTTGGCGAGATTGGAAAAAAAAAGTATTTTTAAATGAACGATAAACATCAGCTACTAATCAGAATGGCTAGCTAAGAATCAGATTATAATTAAAATTAAATGAATTCATAATTGCGTTATAACATAACAAGTAAACTTTACGTCACTTTAGAGCTTTTTTTTCAAATTTAAAATCGTTTATAAATTTATTACACAATTAGTAACTGACGCGTTCAATGAAATAAGCGGCAAACAGCGGCTATGCGACACCCTAAAAATATTTCATAAATTTGATCACAGATAGCATAGTGCAGTGGCTTAACTGTTGGACTACAATCAAAAACATTCTAGGTTCGAATGCAGTAGCAGGCAAACAAGTTTTCATTATGGTTGCATTGAATTTTAAAAATTTATGTAAGAAATCCCCCCTGCCATTTATACAAGCCATTCATACTAAACCAGCTGACGTCTCTGGGCGGATAACATCAATAACAACCATGATAGGAAGGTCAGTAACCGCTATCTCTTGAAAACAAGTAAAATTCAATAAGCTCAACGAATCAAATTTGTTCGATACAAATAGACTGCGATCATCTATAGATGAGTGCCTTCTGGTTTCATCAAATACAGAGCATTCGCTACCCTATCATTCTAGGATGGTAGGCCAGTCATGTATTCAGCAGAAAAAAACTTGATTAACGACTACGACCCAGTTTCTCATACTACCCAATTTGTGTCGACTCCGAGCGACAGATTTCGAAGAAACTTTTCATGGCAATTATATTTTCTCTTAGAATTTTTGTCAGAAGATTGCTGAGAGCAAGTTGCCGAAGAAATATTTTCCATGTTTCATTTTGTTAGAACTGGGGTTTAAACCATGGGCTTGCTAGACGCAATTAGACTATAGAGATTTCATAATCCAATAATCCAAAAGCCCAGATTAATATCTAAACCGAGGATCAAACATTGTCTACAGGAAAACAAAAAAGATAAAAACCTCCGTCTCCTTCTCCTCATCAGGCCCACAGCTTTGCATAAGGCACGCCATCCAATAGGGAGGAACCGTTATAGTGGGATTAGTGGCCATGCGATTTAAGAAAAGAAGACAATTAGTCCTCTTTCTAATTTCAATCCAAAAGTGCCTAAACACATTGCACATACTGTCAACGAAGTTGAATCTTCCAGCAAAACGACCAAATCCTCATTTACTTTAGAAATCGCCGAAATTCATTGACTGGACGGACGTCGAGGTGGCGTTCGTTATGGACTTAATAGCAGCTTGGCTGTCCGATTAAATTAATGATATTTTAAGGGAAAGCATATTGTGCCCATTATACTTCTGCAGGCATACATAGCTCTGTGTCGTAGGATCGTTTCCTACGTTTACTTTTGTACATTGAGTGTACAGTACCTCTGTAATTTATCTGGATAACCTAAAGCCTATACCTCTTCTCTTCAATAACCTATCTGTGAAATTGTAAGGAGAGTTATCAAAAGCATTGGTGCTGAACAGCGTCCATGTTTCCGTGCCATAGAGGAGCACAGAGAAGATGAGGTAATACTATATTGAATATACCAAATGATGTTGATGTTATCGAAGGAACTGGATACTTTTGTAATAAATAGTACCTCCTGCCTACCAAAGAACACTCTCTATGACGAAGTTAAAAGGGTCGCATGACTTTTCTAAAACCCCGTACGGTATCAAAACGTTCGGAAAAGTCGTTTCGTACTTTGACGGAACTATAAAAGTTGCTTAATAACATCATCTTCGCAAGAATACTGAACTCAGACATTGCGGCCTAAAGACTATTCTTTATCGAGATATTGAATGCTGCCTTATAGTCGACAAAAAGATGCTGAGTTTTGACGGAGTATTCATGGGTTTCCGCCATGTTTTGGTCTAGAGTGTTGTATGACAAAAATAGGCTAGAATGGGCCTATGTTAGCGCTGAGAATAACGAAACAATCAATGCGATCGACTGTAGATCCAACCATCTTATAATAGAAGATGATCGTCCATATTAGGCACCTTGTATAGTACAGTGGAATTCCGCTATTCGAACGCCTCTCTATTCGTACAACTCGTTATTCGTACAGTTTTTTCAATTAAAATTTAACTCGCCATTCGTACATTGTTTCGCTATTCGTACTGCGTGCAACCATGTGCCACAGAGTGCAACTTTGCACCGGCAACTCCTCCCTGTGGTGGCTACTTTAGAAAATTCGGGAGATCCCGCACTTCTCATACTGCGTTTACTTTAACACGTGTTGCTTGTACTCATTTGCCTTTTTGCTATTTTTTTTAAATAATAGTGTTGCTATGGATAAAAAAATAAACAGTGATTCTTTCAAACGAAAAGCAGTGAGAAGAACGATTGAAGTTAAAAAAGAAATCATTTCAAAATTTGAAGGTGGAGCTCGTGTGACAGACTTTGCTTCTCATTATGGAATGGCTAAGTCAACAATATCATCTATATTCAAAAATAAAAACATTTAATAAAGACTTAGGAACGAATTAATTCAATTTACATTACATCTTATGTGAAAAAATGATTCGCCATTCGTACAAACCGCTATTCGAACAGCCTACTGGAACGAATTGTGTACGAATAGCGGGGGTCCACTGTATTAGATTTTTAGTAGCCCTAGTATTGTAATAAATTTGTTAGTTCTTAATTGTTTTAGTTACCCATTTATCGATTGAAGGCCTATTTATTGAGTTCTAAACAGTTAAAGAACTGTACACACGAGATATTTGATTCAAATAACTTCAAACTTTTACAAAAATAAAAAACTTTAAAAACAATTTATAATTACTTTTAATTTAATATAATATTTTTTATATTTTTTTTATAGATTTTTTAACGTTTTTACTTAAGTTTAAAATATAAAAATCAACACTTACCATTGAAAATGTTTTTGTTATCAAAACTTAAATTCCTTCAATTTCCACAAATGACAAATACCGGCCACTGGCAACACTTTTTTGAAATCATAATAAAGAAAACACCACGGCATTAATATTACTTTGGTTTGCTACACATTTGCAAATACTTGCACTTTTTTGGTGTTTTTTTTTTTATAAACACACAAGACGATTAACGATTAACAACAACAATAATATGCGTGTAGCGGGACGCCATTTAATATGAAAGCAAAAACAAAAACTTTTCTTTTACATTTTTGTAGGCACTTGTTTGATACTTTTTTTTTTTTGGTAATAAACACTAAACACTTAAAATTATTGATAAACTTGTAGTTTAGACAATAGATTTATTGAAATTTTATAAATAAAAACATATTTCAGCAGGAAATTTAACAATTTTAATATATTAAACACACGGAAACCGGCAGAACACGGTGAAAAGATGCTAAAATTTGTAAAAACCACGAACAACTGAGGACGGGTAAAACAAAAAAAGAAAAGCTAAAGTGAGAGTAAAATTGAGAGAGAGGGAGAGAGAAAGAGTGTCAATATAGGTAATTACTAATAAAATAACAACAACGTACGTTAATGTACGCATGTGTACCCTTGCATAATAGATGAATTGGGCACCTTGTATTGAAATGTTTGGCGTTGGCCATGTTGGATTTTTTTAAAACGGTTTATTTCCAAGGGTTTTTATTGTTTGGTTTTGTTAAAAACAAAAGCCAGTGGGGGGGGGGGGGGTTATTTTGCATACGAAATAGATTTATTAAGTGTTTGAAAACGATTTAAAATACATTTTTGTTGGCCCGGATATTTTAATGGCTTTAAAGTGGACATTTTTCACAAGGGCTTTATTTATAGTTTTTCTTTTTCTTTAACTGCTTATAATACCGTAAATAGGCCTCCAATAAGAAACCTAAGCAAATATTAAATTGTTTACTTTCTTTACATTCATGTCGCAATTAATTTAATTTTTAAAATCTTATATTACCCGCTGTAGGGTGCCAAAACAAGTTACTTACTGGTAACTGCTGGTTTATTTATTTAAAAGGAATTGTGTTGTAATTTCATACGAGTATCGTTTGTTATATCGATTACAATAAATATCGTATTTAAATGCATATTCATAACGTATCTTAAGATTAAGACGGACTGGACAGATTTGTTTATACAGTGGACGGCAAAAGTCTTAGTACTCCAATATAGGTATTTTAACAATTTCATGAATTTTAACCAACAGTTTGTATAAAAAATTAAGGATTTTATATTAATTTTATAAATTTATTTCTGTTTTATTAGAAAAGAAGTAATTTTTTAATGTTTTTCATAAAACAAGAGAAAAATAAAGAAAAGTTTCAGATAACTCCATAGGTACCCCCCAAGGAGAAGCCTGAATAAATTTAAAATTCAAAGGCCTAATATATGAAAATGTTATCTCTTGTATTTAGTGGAATATCCCTTATGCCATCTGAATCCTTTAATTTAAACTTAGATTCGTCAGAACACAGCACATTCATCCATTTTTGGACACTCCAGTTGAGATGGGTCTTGGCGAATTCAAGTTTGGCGATATCAAAGGTTTTTTGCTGGTCGTCGACTGAATAATCCGGCCTCTACCGCCCTTCTTTCGGTTATTTTTAAATCTAAGCGGTTTCGTACGTGTCTAGAAGATTCTGTAGGATTATTTTGGATTGTCCTTTTAATGAAGGAGTCTTCATGTCGTAAGGTTTCACGTGACCTTCCTCCAGAATGAGTATGAGATGTGCGACCAGACTGTAAAAACTTTTAAATTAGCCCAGAAATAATTGATCTGTTGATTGAATATTTTGCACTCAATTGATGCCTTGATAAGCCAGCTCTCCAATCTAATCGTTAACTTAAAAATCAACCCACAAAATTGCAAAACCAAAGAAGATTTATTTGAAGCCGCAAAAATAGCCTGGGAAGCAATATCTCCTGAAATAATTAATAATTTAATGTCCCCTATGCCTAAAAGATGTGCGTGTGTCATTCAGAATAAAGGATTCGCAACGAAATATTGATTTCAATAGTTTTTTGTGCACTTTAATTGGGGGGTGCTTTAGTTTTGTCCGCTTATATTTGCGACTTAAAATGTTTTTTGAATTTTAACTTTTTTTTTTTAAATTCTGAATTCTTTAAGTTTGTGTTTTTCAATAATAAGGATATAAATAAATAAAAAAATTAAAAATAAAATTTTAATAGCTTTGTTTTCTTAAAAAAATTATCATTTAAAAAAAATGTACTGAGGGGGTGCTTTAGTTTTGGCCAATACTGTATGTATGTAAGACTTTTGGTATCCACTGTATATGTTATTATTATTATTTAATAATTTTTTTTTAATTTAAAATATATTTAAATGCACTTTTTTAAATAGTAATGAAATAATTTAAATAATTACATTCTGTGTTTATGGAGAAAAAAAGTTGGCAAAAATTTATCGACCGGTTTGCCTTACAGCAAAATGGAATTATTAATCAAAACTTTACATATGAACTTACATATATGAGCGCTTAATTCTTAATTCTGAAAACACAAGAAAAGAAAACATGTTCTGAATACAATTCGACAAGTTCTAGCCTTAGGGTGTGTACTACAATAATGAATCAGTCGGTTTGGGAATGGAAAAATTAAATCAAATTCATATGCCACTGAGACTATTTCATGTCAAAACCAGAGGCGTTTTAAAAAACAAACAAAATAATATGGAAACAAAGAAAACTAACAAAATTTTTAAAATTATTAGAACGTAAATAAATTATGCCAGAATAACAAGAATGACTAATTCTGGCTTAAACCTAAAACATGAGAAAGAAAATTAAAGAAAAAAATTGAAATCCTTGCATGAAAATAGATTTCAAGCCAATTTCTTTATATTGTAATGGAATTTGAAAAATTGAATCGAATTCTGCTTATTCAAACAATAACAACAATAAACCCGATTAACACACTTAAAAACTTAAAATACAAATCAATCCTATAAGGAGCATAAGGCCTCATTCAGTGGATTGGGGACTACATTATCTTGGTATACCAGAAACTGTATTACAAAAGGAGGAAGACAGGCAGCAGTAAGCGAGGATTAACACACTATCCACGAGGCCACCGAGGCACATTAATCTATCTGATCCATCCCTTAATTACATGAACATTAATTACATGATTGGTGTACCTTCCTAAGGAATCCATAAAGCAAACGATCTGTCCTCTCTATGATTATAGAATATGATCCGCTATAACTGATATCCACAGAGGCCATATGCTATAAAAAAGAAATTCGAGAAAACTCAATATTTCGCAACATAATTTTTGCTAGAGCTGTAAAGACATTGAAGAGAGAGAAGTTAGGTCGGAGTGGTAGTTTTGATATCAAAAAGAGCACTTGAGCACGCATAGCGACCCGTTGTGACACCACAAGTGAACGCAGTCCCTGTACTGACCAAGTTTTACCAAAACCAGGGAAGAGGAAGAATTTGGTCAGCACAAATGCTGCACATCAAAAGCACGTCTACGCTATGCTGGAAAAACAGTCGGAAAGTTTGATAAACGAAGCTATATCCATGACATCAATAGATGATAGCTCCATCAAGTAGACAAGCAATGGGGAGCCAAATAAACAATATCTGCACCAGAGATCAGAATCGTATTTTCGCTACTCATAAGTACTCATGCCATTTTGAGTATGAGTGACTCAACTGTATTGAAATTCAACTACTGTGATTCATTCGTACACGCTACAACATTGATTTATAAGTATAGGTTGCAATGAGTATGAGTACAACGTTGACATCAAACTCACAACATTCGATTCATTGTTTGATTCATACGCCTACTCATTCAAATTCATAAATTTAGAAAAATACTTATAATACTTACGAATGATTCGCGTCACTCGAATCATTCATCAAATTTTACAGTAGTAGTTATTGTTGCATTTACAAAAGAAGAAAAAAGAAAAGACAAAGACAGCAAGCAAAGCACACACACAACCTTCTAGTGAGTATTGTGGTGTTCGTACTCGAATCATACTTATTTTGTGCTTCGTGTATATGTTGAATCATGGAGAATCGAAATCAACAACATCGTGCGTATTGTTAAGTATGAGTACGATGAGTATTTCTAACTTTGAATATAAGTAGTATGAGTATGATATTAAAATAAGTATGAATGCGTATAAGTAGCTGAAATTATAAGTATGATTCGAATCTACTCATCGGTTTGAATACTCGTTGCTGATCTCTGATCTGCACCTCGCAAGAGATGGGCACTGACAAAAAAAAAAGTGGATAACAGTCTCCTCTTCCTTAGGCGGATTTGCAACCAGGGCAGAAGTCGTTAAATGGTAGCCGCATCCTTTCCGCTTGTCTACCCATACCACACCCATACCACAATGACCTGTAATAAGCATGGCCACTATGATTGAGATGATGCTACGACCAAGTCCAAATAACTAGTTGGTACGCCTTCTATCCATCAAGGGCCAGGTGAGTCTAGCCGTAGAGGAGGACTCCTCATTGACCCAGGATAGGTTTTCATCTCGAAAGAATTTCTGCGTAATGGCCAACTTGACCGAGGCAAATGACATACCCAAATCGATTGAAGAGGATTCCGGAAGGAGTGCAGTCAGCTTTGGCGAGCTTGTCGGCCCTGCAGTTTTCCGGAGAAGAGAGAGAGAGAGAGAAGAAAGAGAATTACTCAACTTTTTTCCAATTGCTTTGCAGAAAAATGAGTCTATGACAACTTTCTGTATGACCTAGTATATATAGACACTGAATTGTAGCGTAACTTAGGCTATCCGACACAAATATTCAGCTTCTTTTCAATGATAATATTCCAAGAATTCACTGCCTGGATATTTTACGGGTTAGTAGTATCAATGGATATCTATGGAATGTCCATATGATTGGGAATTTTTCTACCAACTATTAACATTCTATTGATGGTGGATGGTGGATAATAAAAGGATGGTGGAGATAGGCCTTTAGTGTTGATCTTTCGAGATTCAAAAAATTCATTTGACAATTATAAAAGATAAAAAAATATGTATGCTTTTAAGCTTGATAATACAGTTAAGCTTGTGAAAAACAACATACTTTCAAAGCTCTGAATATGTTCAGCTTGCCTGCAATGAATTCCCATCCATGAAGGCAGGTGTTTTAAATATTTAATAAAAAAAAATATTAAATTTATTAATTAATAAATAAACAAAAACAATAAAAATATTTTAATTTCGATTAAACAATATTGGGAAAGTTTGTTGGAAAACATTTTCCGCATTAACATTGAATGCAAATGTCGATAAAAATTTATGAAAAATATTTTAAATAACAATACGAAATTAATTAATTAATTAAAATTAATAATAATAATAATAATTACAAATAAATATTTGCATTCGTAATGCAATTTAAATAATGGAACTGGTGCAAGGTTGTACAACATGACAGAGCTTTAAAATGATTACAACAAAAAGGCACTCTATGGCTCTATATAGCCATAGTTTAAATGTATTAAATAATAGGTATTGAATAATATTTTTAATTGATTTCCGTTTCATTATTTAATTGCGATTTAATCGATTAATACCTTAAGGGCTCTTTCTCTCTCTGTTTTGCGTGCAACAGGAAATAAAAATAATTGTTTATCGTTTTAGTCTCGTTTCTAATGCTATTTAACGGAAATTTAATATTCCTTTATGGAAAATTTATATTTTATTTTAATTATTTATACTCTACAACAATAACTATTGATTTTGTCTAATATCGTGTCTAACAAATTAAGTACTTAACACACTGTGGTTAAGTTAATCAAATACACAAAACCGGGAGTATAAAATAAATATTTACAAAACTATTGATAATCTCTTAATAAACAATAAGAAATAAGAGGAGTAAGTAAATATTAACACCGTATTTTCAAATAGTTGTCGAAAGGTATTTTAAATTTAAATGAATTATACATCCTTAATATCAGAAATACAATGAGAGCGGAAAGCGATAGGCGTTAAAATAGAAATGGATTTAAATGTCTGATTGTTACAATTTGGTGAAAACAATCATAATCTATTATAGACGTAAACATAGTGTCGCTTGGGTGAACGTTTTAACGGCCGGTAAGTTGCATGAAGGAACTCGTAATTAGAGTAGCTGCGAACGGTTGCCTCTGAATTCAATAGACATCTGAATAGGATGCTTATCTCACAAAATTTTGTCAATAAAAACTCAAAAGAATCGATGGAAAAATAAATATTAAATCGTCTAGGTACATACATACATACATAATTGGTCATTACAACCCTTCAGTCAGCATTATTGACCTAGTTTCTCACACCACTTATGTTGTGTGTGTTAATTTTATACATATGTATGTGGCGTGACCTACAGTTTAAAGTCGACTCCGAACGACAGATTTTTTGAGAAACTTTTCATGGCAATTTTATTTACTCTCAGAGTTTTTGCCAGAAATCTGCTGAAAGGAAATCGCCGAAGAAATACTTTTTGTTTTGATGTCTGGCCTGGGGCTCGAACCCTGGCTTTACGCCTAATAAGCCAACACACTACCTACTAGACTACGGCGACTTCTAGGTCGTCTAGGTACGCTCTTTTATAAAAACCACCTTCTGACCCCCAAAAACAACAATCCAATATAAGGAGATTGAAATGCCTGCCACAAGTAAATATTCAATTTTATTGGATTAACAAAATTTTAAATAAAATCTGGTTCAAGGTTCATTTACCGAAAATTATTTTTAGTTTTTGTAACAAAAATTACCAGCAAAATTTTAAAATAACAAAAAGAATAATTGCATTAAAACCAGTTCCTTAATATTAACGCCTGCTTTTGCATGCAAGCAGTTTAACGCCTGTGGTTTGTATTGTAATACAACATAATACCATACACAGCTGGGCACTCATACATTGATACACAACCATACTTCTTTGATTTGACACAATTATTCTTAACAACTGGTGGTGTGTGCTTGTTAGTTAGCGAGTATGTACGTTTACGTGTATGCGAACGTGTGTATAAGTATTTGTCAAAGCAATTCAATAGCAATTCTTTTGCAAATTTATTACACAAATTAAAAAGTTTATAAACAAACAATTACAACAACAACAACAACAAGAAATGACAGCAATAACATTAACATTAACGAGACAAGCTCTCCTCCTTAGAGAGCGAGAGAGAGAAAGAGCATTAAAAAAATTATAAAATGTTTATCGTTTATTTTAAATGTAAGCATATGTTTCGCCCGATACACACACCCCAACCTCCATTATCATTTGTGTATGTGTTAGTTAGTGTTTGTTTATTATTCAATTGTTCATTCATTAAATTGGCGGGCGATTCGTGCATTGAACATTAGTTTTACACTCACTTGTGTATTGTAATGTAAGAAATAAGAGAATAAAATTGGTTAAGAAAAGGCTTCTTTTGCAAATTGTCAATTGGTTCTTATATTTTTTTATTATTTCATTTGTTTTTGTTGTTGTAAAAAAAAAGAAACTTATGATAGAAGAAAATTGTGAGCAGCTGTTTAACTCAGTTCAACAGCGTATCTGAAACGGTTAAGACGCGTGTTTGTTGAAACTAAATTGTTATTAATTCGGGATTTAATTTGGCGCTTCTTGTGGAACATTTTTGATTAGTTTTTCTTATCAAAGATTGTGGCTTGTAGTAAATGGTCATATTTTGATATTGAAAGAAATAGAATTTATTTATTTTTGTTGTTTTTCTCTAAATTATAAAAAGACCACCAGCAGCAGCAAATATATTTTTTTCTTGTCGTGTACGTTACTAAGTAACAATTAATTCATGAATATTTTTTATTTATTTGTTTAAAATTTTAAATTTTCTTCAATTAAAACAAGATGAATCAAGAAAAAAAGAAAAAAAAAGAGAAAATAAAATCGAGCATCGTTAAGGCAAAAATCTATTTTTAATTGAAAGAAATTGATTTAAAAATGTTGTGATATTCATTGCGAATCGTTTGAATTTAACAATTTTAAAGGCTTAAAGAAAAATAAAAAAATTTCTTTTTTTTTATTGTGGAACCAGTTCGACAATAATTGAAACTCGTGTTGTAATTATGATTTTTTTTTTCGTCTTTTTTTAGTTTTGAGTTGCATTTAAATTTAAATATTTAAATTAAATAAAAAAAAAATAAAATAAAAAGAAAGCCAACAAAAATATTGCTTCCTCATTCCTTTTATAAATTTCAAATAATAATAAACATAATAATTTTTATGTTAATTTTCTTGATTTAAATTTATTTAAAATTAAACCTCCTCAGAAAGAAAAAAAAAAAAATTGTCGTTTCTTTTTCATGTTCAAGTTCGTGGGTATTTTAAATATTTGAAAGGCCAGTAGTCAGTGCAAAAAAAAATCAGAAAAAAAAAAAGATTTTTAATGCGTAACATTTAAAAGAAAATTTAAAAATAAAAATTCTTGCATAAATTTGTTTAAAACAAGTGGTTGTTGTAATCCCAAAATACCCAAATAATTAAAAGTGATTTAAAAAAAAAACTTTAAAAATTAAATTTAAAAAAATTAAAATAAAAATCTTTTTAAACCACTTTGGCCTGATTAACTTACAATATCTGTATTAAGGTTGTACGTACAATAAATAAATCCCATTATTTTTACCATGAAATTTAATGCAAATATATGAATACAGTGAGCATCGAAATACAGTGTGCAACAAGATTTAAAGTTTATTTTTTATTATTATTATTTATTTATTTAAGTCAATGGACAAATTCCTTACGGACTAATAACAAAAATAGTTACGAATAAAATTAAATACAATTACAAACAGTTTCTTCAAAAAAACACGTAATTATTGCAATAAAAATAGGAAAAGTTATGAATTGAGAAAAACATATTTTAATTTATGTTTTCGTCTTTTAAGATAGAAAAAAAAGAAAAAAAAAACACATAAAATTCAGAAAAATGCATGAAATCTTTATTTGAATTGATAGTACGGTCCATATAATTTTTTTTTTTTTTTGGTGAAACCAGCAC
Organism: Sarcophaga caerulescens; assembly: GCA_927399465.1. NCBI lineage: Eukaryota > Metazoa > Arthropoda > Insecta > Diptera > Sarcophagidae > Sarcophaga > Sarcophaga caerulescens. The sequence goes on along the minus strand of OV656872.1, from coordinate 104,057,097 downwards.
TCACAGAATGGCCCCTACTCATGCAGTGCATTGTGCAGATTTTTATGAAAATGGGTTATAGGAAGGTGGAAGAGAGGGAGTAGTGTTTGTGGACATCTCAAGATGCGAACGGCAAGGAAACGAGTTGCTGCTAGGTGACTATAAAATGGCCAGTGCTATACCTTCACCATTAGACAGTCTACAGCAATCGTCTCCAAGAAGCCCGCACCCTTCAGTCCTAGCTTCTCACATCACTCATGTTGTGTGTGTTAATTTTATACATGAGTGGCGGGACCTACAGTTTAAAGTCGACTCCGAACGACAAATTTTATTGAGAAGCTTTTCATGGCAATTTTATTTACTCTCGGAGTTTTTGCCAGACATCTGCTGAGAGGAAGTCGCCGAAGAAATATTTTCGTTTTGATGTCTGACCTGGGATTCGAACACGGGCCTTCAGTCTAATAAGCCAACACACTACCTACTAGACCACGGCGACTTAATGTTTGAAGATTATTTCATGTAAATGTTGACCGCGACTGCGACTCAAATGGTCCATCCGCTTAGTCCAATTTTGGCATACTCTTTCCAACATTTCGGCCGGTATCTCACGATATGATAAATGCTTCAATTTTGTCTTCCAATGCGTCAATTGAAGCGGGCTTGTCTGTATAGACATGAGCTTTAACATAGCCCCACAAAAAATAGTCTAAAGGCGTTACGATTAGCAGCATCTTTGAAGAAGTACGGTCCAATGATGCCACCAGCCCATAAACCGCACCAAACTGTGACTTTTTCTGGATGCATTGGTAGCTTTTGCAATGCTTCTGGCTAATCTTCACTCCAAAATCGACAATTCTGTTTATTTACGTATCCATTGAGCCAAAAATGAGCTTCGTCGCTGAACACAATTTTTCGATAAAAAAGTGGATCTTCGACCAACTTTCCAAGAGCCCATTTTGATAATAAAATTCAATGATTTGCATGCGTTGTTCGTTTGTCAGACGATTCATGGTTAAATTATAGACCAAACTGAAGATGTTTGACAGTGAAACAAAACACGAAACGTGCGTGAGCTGTTTAAACCAGTGTTGCCAAAAAGATAATAGCTAAAAAATCACCCTTTACATTTCAATTGTTTATATTTCTCTAAAGGTTTACAAAATTGCAAAAAAAAAAACAACAAAAAAATTCTTTCAAAAACAAAAGTTACAGCAAAGGCTTTTCGGTTTCAAAAGCAAAGTGTAGTAAAACCCACATAAAGCTATGATTTCGGTAAGATGTTTATTTCATTATATTGCCTGGACCTGTCGCTATGTACAAAATACATACATACATACATACATAATTGGTCATTGCAACTCTTCAGTCAAGATTACGACCTAGCATCTCACATCACTTATGTTGTTTGTGTGTGTTAATTTTATACTTTGAGTGGCGGGACGACCTACAGTTTAAAGTCGACACCGAACGACAGATTTTTGAGAAACTTTTCATGGCAATTTTTTATTTACTGTCAATATTCTTGCCAGAAATCTGCTGAGAGGTAGTAGCTGAAGAAATATTTTGTAATATTTCGTTTAGCTGGAGATGCCTGACCTGGGGTTTGAACCGAGACCTCACTTCTAATAAGCCAACACACTATCTATTAGGCCACGGCGACTATTTATGCACACAGCTTTCATTAAAATCCTGCTGAGAGGAGGGTCACCAATAGAAATATTTTTTTCTTATATTTTTTTCGATATTGCAGAGCTGAGGCTTGAACTCACAAACTCCCGTTTAGTAAACCAACACACTTATCTACCTTTATTCACAAATTAAATAAAAACCTTAAAACGTAAAAATTTAAACCAAAAAAAATGCAATTTTTTTTCTGTAAATTATATTGTTTACCTTGGTGTGACTTGATTAATTATTCTTAAACGAGTTAACGGCTTAAAGGATTAAAACAAATTTAATTAGTTTGTTTAGCTGTGAAAATGTATTTCGTTATTGTTTCAAATACAGAATATAAACGAGAACTAATTTTATTAGAAATTGCTTAGAATTTAACATACAGTGACTCAAAATAAAAATGGCACAATGTGAAAATATGTTCTTCTATTGTGATAATAGATTGTTTGACTAAAAAAAATTCTAACCTATAAAAAATTATTTAAAAAAATGGTATGAAACGGGACGGAAAATCTTTTGCCGTCGTAAGGACATTTTTGTCGTAGAGTGTAAATATTTTTCATTTCTTTTCTATCGCTTTCCTAAAGCGGTTTGTGATCAAAAAGTTATGTTCACATTAAAATTATTTGCTTAGAAATTCAAAGCGAATTTGGGGTTTAAATTGACAGTTAATCGTATACATAAGTAATGTTAGTTAATCAGTTTGTTTGTTTGAAAGCTATACTCTTCTCAATCCAAAAGGTTTAGAGACAAACTAAACTTAATGTGATGAGATTTAAGTTATGCTACAGATTGTCGCCGTAGTCTAGTAGGTAGTGTGTTGGCTTATTAGACGTAAAGCCTGGGTTCGTATCCCAGGTCAAGCATTAAAACGAAATATGAAAAAAAATATTTCTTCTACGACTTCCTCTCAGCAGATTTCGGACAAAAACTCTGAGAGTAAATAAAACCTGCCATGAAAAGTTTCTCAAAAAATCTGTCGTTCGGAGTCGACTTTAAACTGTAGGTCCCGCCACTCATGTATAAAATTAACGCACACAACACATGTGGTGTGAGAAGCTAGGTCGAAATCCTGACTGGATTGGGCGAGTGGGCAGTACAATAGATCTTATGGTTGGAAGACTCTAGCACTTCTACATATGTACATACATACATAATTGGCCATTACAACCCTTCTGTCAGGATTACGGCCTAGTTTCTCACACCACTTATGTTGCGTGAGTTAATTTTATACATGAGTGGCGGGACCTACAGTTTAACGTCGACTCCGAACGACAGATTTTTTGAGAGACTTTTTCATGGCAGGTTTATTTACTCTCAGAGTTTTTGCCAGAAATCTGATGAAAGGAAATCGCCGAATTTTTTTTTTTATATTTCCTTTTGATGACTGACCTGGGATACCAACCCCATGCTTTACGTCTAATAAGCCATCACACTACCTACTAGACTACGGCGACAGTTCTATACGACAATAATAAGGCTACTGGAAGTTACTATTAAATTGAAACACATTGTGTGACGTCATTTCTCCTAGATGGGCAAAAAAAAATTTAAATTAAAAAAAGATGTTCTTACTTTAATTTAAAATAAACTATAACAAGGGATAGCGAAGTTAATCGGGTTTTGTTTAGTTTGTTTAAAATGCTGTGTAGAAATGTAGACAAAAATTTTTGTTTGAAAAACAAGTACAAATTGAAGCATTTTGTTAAATAAAAATGAAATTTCTTAATTAATAATGAAATTGCGGTTTGCATGCATCAGTGAAAGATCAAAATAATCAATGAATGAATGCTTAAAACTACATATATCGTAACCTGTAAAACAAATTACCAGGCTTGTGTTTTATTTTACGTTCAAGCCAAAAGAAAATATTTTTTTAATAAAATCGATTTTATTTTCTTCAAATAATAAATTAAGCCAAAAAGCATTTCAAGTAACGCTATGTATTATAAATTCATTTCAATTCAAATGCCACCAAGTATTAAAAACATAAGAAAATAATTGTTATTTGATTACAGGGCCAGAACTATGAATTGCTAAAGAAACAAAACCTTATTCTAAGTGCAGTAAACAAAACAAAACATAACCTCAAAAACACAAGACAATGAATCATACAAATGGTTCTAGAGCATCACCGGTGCCCTCACCTAAGCTGGGACAACGTAATTTAGCTTACATATCCGATACTCCCGATATAAATAATGTTGAGAGACCTGTGCCGCAGCAACAGCAACAACAACCAACAAATCGCACAACGCCCTCTAAAACCTCACCACCTACTGATATTATAGGGGAAATTATCGGAGACTTTGGCGTTTGGCAACTAAGAACGATACTCATTATATTCCTGTGTAAAATACCAGCCTCCTGGTTTATGGCCTGCATTATATTTACCGCCCCTGAACTTTATCCGGAGACCGAATTTCAATGTGATGCCACAAATCTAGGGCCAAATCAAACTATAACGCCAAATCAGTGTTTCATAGAGGACGACAGCACTGGCAAACGTCAAGAGTGTACCGAGTTTTTGTATAATTTTGATTTTCAATCTCTGATCATGCAATTCGATTTGGTATGCATGAGAGATATATTTGTGGCCTGGACCCAGTACTGGCATTTGTTTGGTGTCCTTGTGGGTGGTGTAACAGCCACAAAAATGATGATTTTGTAAGTGTGGCCAACAGAAGTTATTTGTTAATCATCAAACTAAACTTTATCTTTTCATTCATTTTCACAGTATAAGTCCCCGCAATGTTTACTTTATAGGCCAAATGGCCCAAATCATATGTGGTGTGGTTACAGGTTATGCTCGTGACTTTAGTTTACATTGCGCCTTCCGTTGCCTTTCAGCTGTCTGTTGTGCTATTATGTTTACCTCCGGCCAAGCTATATGTAAGTAAAAAAGTTCTTTTTAATCTGAAAAAAAAAATATTTAATTTACCCTCCTTCCTACTCTGCCCATTAAAATAGTTGCCGATATTACTTCGGGTATTTACCGCATAGGAGCCATTATTCTTTACGATACTTTCTGGTCCATCGGAGTTATTTTCTTGCCTTCGCTTTCGGCTTTCTTTAATAGCTGGACCCATATTTATTTAGGCATTACCTTTCCCACGTTCTTTTTAACTGTGCTCCTGCAATGGACCCCCGAATCTCCGCGTTGGCTATTAAAAAATGGCGACGATAAAGTGGTGAAACGCGTAGCTGCCATAGTGCAAGAAGGAGCCGCAATTAATGATCGTTTGGATAAAATACCTGAAGATTTTGAGCACCAGCTAAACAATTTGAGAGCCAAACTGAAATCTGCGCCCGCTCCTGCCAAATGGTTGGAATTGTGGCAGGGTCCTCGCGCCAAGGTACACATGATTGCAGCCCATTTGGCCTTGGCCGCTTTTATAATAAATTTCATGGGCATGTTATTGAATTTGAGATCATTTGGTCGAGATTATCTAGTGCCCAACACAGTGGCCATGGGTAAGTTGTAGCCCCGGCTTTAGAGAAGATAGGGTCCCGCAATTAATTTCCTGTTTTTTTTAAAGGTTTCTCGGAAATTTTGGGTTGTTTCTTGGCCTTACATTTTACCTTGAAATACAACAAATGGAAATGGCAATGGGCTGGTGGTTTTAATATTGTGGTTGGTCTTATCGGCTGTCTAGGTTGGCTATTTAGTAACGCAGAAAGTAAGTTAAACGCTATGTTTACAAAAAATTGTTTAAAGTTTGCTAAATCTGGTCTCTTTTCAGTGGATCCCGAATTGAAGGTTACACTTTGGATGATCATAGCCACCTTACCCAAAGCAGGTGTCTCTTGTGCTCAGTCCATGCTATTGGCTTGCATGGCTGAGGTTATGCCGCCCAATAAGAAAATTCCCTACGTCTTCTCAGTGGTTACATGGGCGCGTGTATGGCTGTTATCAGCTCCCTTTATAAATGTTCTCAAAAAGGTGGATGTTGCCATGTCCTTAAGTGCCTATTGTTTTTTGAGTATATTTGGCGGCATATGTACCTGTTTAATGCTAACACCCCGACCACCAGCAGCAGCCCTCTCGACAACAACAACGCCTGGGACAAATAAAAACAATAAAAATTCTTCACCTCTAACCAAGGCTGTGTGGACAACGGATACCGTAGATGTAAATAATACTCGTTTATAGGCGGGGGGGTGGCTGTAGTTCATAAGCAAAGACGGCCCTCGTACTTTAATATTTTTTTTAGTATTAAAAGAAAGTGTATTGATGCAAATGTTATTGCCGGCATTTGTATAAATTGCAAATATTCGTACTTAAAAAAGCCAATTTTTACCTAAGCAAACTTACATGTAAGAATCATAAGCAGTTTTATCTTTTTTTTATACACAGAGATTGTTGATGAAACAACAACAAAAACAATACTTAAACTTAATAAATGTGATGTAAATTTAATATGTAAAATAAAAAATTAAAAAAAGATTTTCAGTATAAACAGTAAGAATTCGTGTAAAGAAAACAGTCGTGGTTTGAAGATCTCCGCTATACAGATCTAACGAATAAGTGTTGTTGCTTGCGCAAAGGGTGTGAGCAGAGAAAAATAACGAACAAGTAGTAGTTATTGTGGTATAAGTTGGAAATAGTGGCACACAAGATAGTGCGGACAATAAAGAGTTTGATCTGAAACTAAACACATATTTGTTTTTACTTTGTTTACAATCAACGAACTCATATTTAAACGTTTTTAAAAAGTTAAAAACGTAACAATACATATATAGTTGGTCATTACAACCCTTCAGTTAGGAATACGATCTAGCATCTCACACCACTTATATTAGGGCATGTTAATTTTATACATGAGTGGCGGGGCCTACAGTTTAAAGTCCACCCCGAACGACAGATTTTTGAGAAACTTTTCATGGCAATTTTTTATTTACTATCAGGGTTTTTTTGTCAGAAATCTGCTGAGAGATAGTCGTAGAAGATATGTTTTTTCATATTTCGTTTTGTTGGAGATGTCTGACCTGGTTTAAAGCATGGCCTCACGTCTAATAAGCCAATACACTACCGACTAGACTACGGCGACTAAGTAAGGGACATCTTAGAATAAATTAAACTTGAACGAAGTCTGACTATCCGAGTGGATCAGCATGTTGTCAGGGAATATTTCCCTACTAAACAGCCATCATTTAATCGCCTTGACATCCGACTAGAAGACACTAGCCGTCTATATACACACCTCTGACCCGATTTCCCATACAAATCTAATCCGTCGATATATATTTTCAAATATTTCGGAGGCTTTGCTTTTCCAGCAATCTCTGTTTTTAATAGCAGTGTCTAAGCACCCTTTCAGATAGTTGTAGGGGACCGAGGAATAATGGTCTCTAGCGTGTACATGGAGCGGCTTAGAACAGAAGTTTATCGAATCGCCAACATCCGGCTAGAAGACACTAGTCGTCTATATACACACCACACCCGATTTCCTATCTAAATTCAATCTGTCAATATATATTTTCATAGAATTCGGAGGCTTTGTTTTCCAATGATCTCTGCTTGTAATGGATGATTTTTAGCTATTATCTTTTTGGCAACACTGGTTTACACAGCTCACGCACGTTTCGTGTTTTGTTGCACTGTCAAACTTCTTCAGTTTGGTCTATAATTTAACCATGAATCGTCTTACAAACGAACAACGCTTGCAAATCATTGAATTTGGCATCATTGGACCGTACTTCTTCAAAGATGTTGCGAATCGTAACGTAACTGTGAATGATGAGCGCTACCGTGAGATGATATCTAACTTTTTTTTTTGCCCAAAATGCAAGAGCTTGACTTGCATGACATGTGGTTTCAACAAGACGGTGCCACATGCCACACAGCACGCGTAACAATGGACTTATTGAGAGGCGAGTTCGGTGAACATTTTATTTCACGTTCGGGACCGGTCAGTTGGCCGCCTAGATCGTGCGATTTAACGCCTTTAGACTATTTTTTGTGGGGCTATGTTAAAGCTCATGTCTATACAGACAAGCCCGCTTCAATTGACGCATTGGAAGACAACATTGAAGCATTTATTCGTGAGATACCGGCCGAAATGTTGAAAAGAGTATGCCAAAATTGGACTAAGCGGATGGACCATTTGAGACGCAGTCGCGGTCAAAATTTGCATGAAATAATCTTCAAACATTAAATTATATGGACCGTACTATCGATTCAAATAAAGATTTCATGCATTTTTCTGAATTTTATGTGTTTTTTTTTTTTTGAAAAATTTGCCTATAGCTCTTAAAAAATCACCCCTTAAAAGCATTGTCTAAGCACCCTTTCAGATAGTTGTAGGGCACCGAGGAATAATCACCCTTATTCTGGTTGTCGTCGTCGACGTCGTCTTGCGTCGACAGTTTAAAATTGGTATTCTGTTTGTCGTTATTGACAGTTATAGATGACTGTCGACACACATTTGTTATTCTGTGAGTCAATACGCCGTCGATATTGTGTTGTGTCGACTCTGATTTTGTCGACTCTGATTTTATCGACATCATTTTTGGTAACGACGACGACGGCGACGACGACGACGACAACCAGAATAAGGGTGAATGGTCTCTAGTGTCCATAGAGCGGATTAGACCACAAGTATATCGAATCCAACCTTATGGTCACAAATTTTACCTACTTTTTCAGAAGAAAATCAGTAAGACAACAAGCCTGGTTTGTGTCCTTACTGGGGCACTGGTAATAAAGATAGCAAAATGCAAATCTGCGAACAAATAAAATCACCCTTTATAATGCAATGAATACATGACTTTGTGGTCGACTTAAGTGATTATAAAAATATTTCGTTTTTCTTTTACTTTTACTTGCCACAAGTGGAACTTGTTTTTCAGTTTCCATTAAGAGGATTTAAGTCTGCTTTCCCAGTTTGATGAAGAAAAAAGCTTTTCATTGAATCAGGTTCAATCATTTAATTCATAAAATCATAAACTCTTAAGACACAGTTGAGTTGCAGCTATTGGAAAGTGAAAACGTACTACGCGAGCTTAAGTTGATGCAGAGAAAAAAGTTGATACAGAGAAATTTAAAACTTTTAAAGAAAAATTAAAAACAATTTTTGCCAAAATTTGTTTAAAGGCTTTATAGAGACAAGGAAAAAAACGGTTCCCCATGGATTTCTATTCCAATGCGGTGATATTTGTAACGGGTAAGTATGGTTTTAAGATTTTGTAAACACGCTTTAAGCTATTGTTTTAAGTGAATTGAAAACAAATCAAATATTAATTTTTAAAATCAAAGATTTCATCACCAACATCACCAATCATCAGATATTCATCTGTTATTATATTACAGTAGAGATGAGCGATCCAGTGATTTTTGAAGAACGTGATTGTGATTGTGATCACAGTATTCCAATAATACAATAATGACAATAACGTATTTTATTAAGTCGTAAGAAAGAGACAACTAGATACATACTACGAAAAGACTACTAAACAAAATCAAAGTGGTGTCCAGTGTTGCCGTTTTTGGTTATTTCTAACCAAAATTGGTTATTTTTTTGTTCAATGTGTAGATGTGTAGATTTTTCCGGTTTTGGTTATTTATTTTTCTTATAAAAAGAGCTTTTGTTTTGTTTGTAGAAATGTATTAATTAGTAAGACTAAAATTTTATTTTGTTATTTTTTGTTTCTTTTCTTACTCTGTTGTATTATTGGTGATTTTTTTCACAAATGTTGGTTACAATATTTTTTTTCGTGGCAACACTGGTGGTGTCATCAATGTTATTATTTTTAATGTAATTTTTTTTTATATGAAGTTTGACAATTAAGTTTCACAGAAAGTTCATGTAGAAAAGACAAAAGTAAATAATCAAAACAAAATGAAATAAATTTGAGTATGTAACAATTTTGAAAGAACGACATTATTAGTACCTGTTATTTGGCAATTTCAATCACTGTAGTTACCAGTGAATTATCAATCACCGTGATTAAATCACAGTTTTGAAAATATCGCTCATCTCTATATTACAAGCATGTGATCCGATTCAAATCAATTACAATTTTCTTTTATAATAAACCATCATCATCAGCTGCAGCAGCAGCAACAGCAGCAGAAATACTTTCATAATCATTTTCATTCATGTTTTTCACAATTTTCTTTTTTGCATAGGAGCCACTGGTTTTGTGGGCAAAACATTATTGGAAAAACTGCTTTGGAGTTTTCCTCACATTGGCTGCATTTACATATTGATACGCGAGAAAAATGGTAAAAGCGTTGAGCAACGCTTTCAAGAGTTTCTGGAGCATAAAATATTTGATCGCCTACGCTTCAACTATCCAGAGCGTTTGAAAAAGCTTAAATTTTTGGCGGGAAATATTGAAAAAGAGAATTTTGGTAGGTATTCCCTCTCTTCTTCTTTTTATCTTTTTACGTGTGTGTATGTGGTTTCTTTATTACAATCAAAACTCCACTTTGAAACAGGTCTTAGCAATGTGGACAAGAAGATTTTGTGTGCCGAAGTGAATATTATTTTCCATAGTGCCGCTACGGTACGCTTCAATGAGCGACTTAAAGTAGCCGCTGTTGTAAATGCTGTAGCCACTTGGCATTTATTGGAGCTGTGCCAAGATATGCCCTTATTGAAGGTAAGTATTTCCTAGAGGTAATAGTAAAAAGAAATCCATTATTTTTACAATAGAATGGACAGCAGGAAAGAGAAAATATACTCCATACATGAGAAAGTTTGATTTTATGGGCCCCAACAAAAACGATAGACCACACTGTCATGGCATCAAGTGATACAAACAAATTGTAGGTTGTCATCAATAAAGGCAGGGGATAATCTTACTCATATTCTGATCCACGACCGTGCCGAACACCATAATAAAGAATCAAGCATATGCCAATTTTTGCCGCAATGTCTGAGCTCGGTATACCTGTGAAGCTAATAAGGCTATGCAGAATGAGGTTAAGCAATTCAAGTAGCTGCGTCAAGGTAGGAATGGACCTTTCCGAACCTTTTAATACCGTGCAAGGTTTCAGACAAGGCAATCCCTTATCATGCGACCTCTTTAACTTCGTCATGAAGTGTGTTCTGCGGAAGGCGGGGAGTGCTTCGCAATGTCACTATTTTTCAAAAAAGCGTCCAGTTGCTTGCGTACGCCAACGACATTGACTTTATAGGTCGTACCAAGCGGGAATCCTCTAAGATGGGTCTAGCGATAAGAGGACAAAACGAAGTATATGTTATCGACAAGTAGAGACGTGCGGCGTATTGGATCTCAGATTACAGCCGATAACGATACTTTCGATATAGTCAAAGAATTTATTTACCGCCGTTACCACCAAAAATGATGTCAGTCTGGAGATCAAGCGCAAGATCACTCTTGCCAACAGGTGCTAATATGGTCTCAATAGGCAATCGTATAGCAGAGACCTCTCTCGTACGACAAGATAAATATTCTACAAGATGCTTATCCTCCCCGTGCTTCTTTATGGTGCAGAGGCATGGACCCTATTAGGCACTGATGCAGCAGCCTTGAGCGTATTCGAGAGAAAAGTCCTACGTAAGATCTTCAGTCCATTGCGAGTTGGGGATGATTTCAGCATCCGATCCAACAGTGAGCTGTATGAGCTCCTCAAAGACATAGACGTTGTGCAGCGTATTAACATCCAGCGGCTGGGCTGGCTCGGCCATGTCGTTCGAATGGAGGAGGATGCCCCGGCGAGAGAGACGGGTATTTCTTTCGATATAGTCAAAGAATTTATTTACCGCCGTTACCACCAAAAATGATGTCAGTCTGGAGATCAAGCGCAGGATCACTCTTGCCAACAGGTACTACTATGGTCTCAATAGGCAATTGTGTAGCAGAGATCTCTCTCGTACGACAAGACAAATATTCTACAAGATGCTCATCCTCCCCGTGCTCATCCTCCCCGTGCTTCTTTATGGACCCTATTAGGCATTGATGCTGCAGCCTTGAGAGTTTTGGCGATGATTTCAGCATCCGATCCAACAATGAGCTGTATGAGCTCCTCAAAGACATAGACGTTGTGCAGCGTATTAACATTCAGCGGCTGGGCTGGCTCGGCCATGTCGTTCGAATGGAGGGGGATGCTCCGGCGAGACGGGTAGTTGATGCGGGGATCTGCGGAAGTCGGCGAAGAGTACGACCTTGTTTGCGTTGGAAGGACCAAATCGAGGTAGCCCTGTCATCGATCGTGACCAACTGGTGTAGGCGGGCAAGAAGCAGAGGCGCCTGGAAGGATGTGTTACGGCAGGCCGAAATCCATTAATCGGTTGTTGTTAATAATTAAATAAGTAAGTAAGTAAAGTAAGTAAAAACCATAAATGGAACTTGATTGGACGCACACTAAGGACAATAGTAATAAGCATGCAGGGAGACTAGTTACATTTGGGAACACCAACTGGTGGAATGCAGTACTGAACTGGAACGATGTTAAACAGTGCATAGACGATCGGACCTTTAAAAAATTCTGTTGTGACTAATACCTCCCGGAGAAGTTAAAACTGGAGTGTATATAACGAGTTAAAATTAAAAAAAAAAAAACGTAAGTGGAAATGGATTTGATGCACCTGTGGAATTCAGAAGATATCATCAGGAAAGCTATTTAGTATAACTGCCAGAATAGTAGGTGAACAGAGAGACCTCCACCTATTGCAACTACGACAACTGGTGTAAGACTTGACTGAACTGGAATGAATAATGATCTTTTGAGATCTGCTATATGGTATCGTTTGAATATCTGTGAATCGCAACAAGGTCAGCTCATTTTGAAGTGGTTGGTGACCGCTAATGATAAGTAAACCTTACGTGATGTAATGGTTTAAATGGCTCAAACCCGAGCTACCCAGGTTCAAATCTAATTTCGAATTCTAAACATGAAAAGATATTAATCTGCCTTCTAATAACCTATCGAGGAAGTCCCTAACCACTGACACCCAATACAAGACAACAGGATATCACCGACAAAGGGAAGTCAATGAGCAAAATTCATCACCTCTATGCTTTTGGAAAGGAAAACGTTAGCGATAGATTTGAAAAAAATAATGGATTTCTTTTTACTACCCCTCCTATATCAATATTAAAAACAATTTTGTTATGCTCTTTACATTTCTATCTTCAACTTTCAGAGTTTCGTGTATGTATCGACGGCCTATTGTAATCCGGGTCGTAAATATGTGGATGAAGAAATTTATCCCACTTTACCGCCTGTCAAATGGCAATATTTTATCGATTGCGCCTTAAAAATACCGGATGAATATTTCAATAGTTTGTCAAACTATATTAAAGGACCACATCCGAATACCTATACCTTTACCAAGTCCATAGCCGAGCAAATAGTTAACGACTATAAACATAAAGTGCCGATAGTGATTGTTAGACCATCTATAGTAACGGCAGCTTATCGTGAGCCCTATCCAGGCTGGATAGATAATATACAGGGTATTACAGGTATCATGATGGAAATTGGCAAGGGTTCGATAAGTAGTATTTTAGGCGATAAGAATGTTATTTGCGATATAATACCCGTGGATTTTGTGGTGAATTTTATGATATTGACCGCTCAAAGGGCCACCAAGGGCAGGTAATTGCATGAGTTGCTTAAATTAAATTGAAATTAAAATAATTTTTTGTTGTTTTTCTGTTATTTATCTAGAGTTTATATTTCAAATTCCACTTCTGGCTATCTTAATCCCATCACGTGGGAACAATTGGGCCGTTTAACCCTTAAATGGTCACGCATTTATCCCACAAAGAAGTTGTTAATGTATCCCTATTTTCAATATCGCAAAAGTTTTCTTTTTCACGATTTGGCCGTCTATTTGCTGCACTATATACCGGCCATTTTAATGGATTTGTTTTCCCTCATACAGGGTGGTAAACGAAAAATGGCCTTGCCAATAGCTAAGAAATTCCGTCAAGCTTGCCTAGCAGGTGAGTTTTTTTTTTTTTTTTGAAGAGAAAAAAGAAAAATTGTTAATCGATTTAATTTCTGACAGGTAAATGTTTCTCCTTAAACGAATGGATATTTTTAAATAGCAGCCGCTATTATTATGCCGATATTGTGAATAATAACGCCTATTCTAGTCTGGATTGGAATCTGCAATCTCTGAACTATGATAACTACATAAGATTGTTTGTTATTGGCATACAGGAGTATTTGCATCATGAGCATGATGTACGAAAGCAGAGGAATAAATTTAAAATAACCAAGTAAGTAAATTGAAGCTTGACTAACCATATTTTATTTTTAAGCCTGGATCAAATAGAAGGAAAAAATGTTATACCATCAGTTGGGTATAACATTGAGGTGTCGATAGGTTCATAATTCTGTCTTAATGGCCCGGGTTCGTATCCCAGGTCAGACATCAAAACAAAATATGAAAAAAAAAATATTTCTTCGGCGATTTCCTCTCAGCAGATTTCTGGCAAAAACTTTGAGCGTTAAAATAAAAAGTTGCCATGAAAAAATTTCTCAAAAATCTGTCGTTCGGAGTCGACGTTAAACTGTAGGTCCCGCCACTCACGTATAAAATTAACGCACACAACATGAGTGGTGTGAGAAGCTAGGCCGTAATCCTGACTGAAGGGTTGTAATGGACAATTATGTATTTATGTGAGGAAGAAATCCTTAATCGGCTCACACATTGCTATAAACGCAGCCCTAAACAAATTCCGTATCATAGTATTTTGTATATGAAGCAATTTGGAAGCTTTATACTCTTTTAAAAGAGGTAAAGGATAGGAATTGTGGCGTTCGGACCCATATTGAAATCTTCGAAGCACATGGGGAAACTCGCCAGTTTCTCAAAAGCAGAAGTCTGAGCCTTCGAATGATGTGCTCAATTCAACATGGATAGGAAGCTCAAAGCATGCTCACAGATCACATGTGAACACACTTGACTCTGGAAGGCTCAGGACTTTCATATTTGGAAAGATAAACCTGGTGAAAGAAAAGATGACGATGGAGAGAGGCAGAGAACGTTCTCATGCCAAATAGTTTCTAACCAATCTAAACTTTTTTTTCGTAATTACAATGAGAAGCGACTTGAAGCATGCACAAGACTATCCAGAAGTAGCGTGAGAATAATAACCGACATTCTGACCGGATAATATAGACTCAAAGAACACTTGTTCCGAATAGCTATCTCCTTAAACCCAATATATACACAGGCCCACAAAAGTATACATACGATTAACAAATTTCACAAATTTCTGAACCAATGCAAAAGACCGTCTTAAAATCGAGGAAAGTTGTCAGACAATTATAAAGATTTTCAACGAAAACGGATTGGTTAAAAAATTTTTGAAATTTGTTAACCGTATGTATACTTTTGTGGCCCTGTGTAGATTCCGTGATAAGGAGAACGATTCATCAGAACACATACTGCGGTCTGTAACGCGTTAATGCATCTCCGAAGAAAACACTTCGATATAGTATATCAAGGACTAGGCAATATTCTGAAATTTGCCGAAGCAACAGGATTGGAAGAGACTTTATAAGGACTGCCTCCTATATAAATTGATTGCAATACAATAGATTGTATGGTCGCAGTGCTACAGCACCTCTACTCTAAATAATAAATATAGCGTAGCAGTTATAGAACTAAAAAAAATATTTAATTTTTTATCGCACTGTCAACAGAAAATTGTAACGCGCTGAACATACTCTTTAAATTTATAATTTTTTTTCTTTCTTTTTCTCTAACATTTATTTACAGACTATATTGGTCATGGATTTTCTTGCATACTTTTGGGCTGCTGATGTTATTGTATGTTTTATTTTAAATGTTTAAAGAATTAAATTGTTTTGTAAATTTAAATAATTGTTTAAGGGTTATAGAGAAATCGATTAATATTAAAATAAATAATTATTTAAAATAAATGTTTCGTATTGTACTTGACTAAGGGCCTATTTTAAATGAGAGGAGGGAAGGTATTGAACGTAAAGGGGTTATCAAACGTTATCTGATTTGGTTTTTCGAATTTTAGCGTTCCACAGAACAATACAACAAAAGGATGGGCGTCTGAAATGTGTTTAATTTTATGTAAAGCATCAAATGGAACTTAAGTAGGTTAAAATGGCCACGTGTGACTCATAGGGTTACCACAGTTTTATATTTCCCCCATGACACTAGAACCACTAGAGCTTCTGATGAAGCCATTTAGACTCTCAATGTCCATTCTAGATAGATCAGTAGAAGTCTAGATGCTTTGTTCTCTAAGGTGGCCATATACCCAAGTAATGAAGAACTGTTTCCTGCTCGCCCTTTGGTGACTTCTGGTAAGCAAATGCCAAAGTCTTCGTTTGATAAGTCTTTCCTAGAAGAACAGTTTTCTACAAAGGCTACTCAACTATACCTATTTAAATAAAGGGTCGGCCAAATAACTTTTTTTTTTGAAAATGCTTTTAAAAAAAAGCTACTGAATATTTACTCAAATTTCTTTTTTTATTTGAAAGTACAATCCTTCCGGTTAATAATGGAAAATAATTTCATTCAAATGGCTGCCTCGGCTGGTCATGCAGTAGCCTACACGATCGGTCCAATTTTTAAGCACCTTATCTATTGCGTGCAGCTGTATTTCACCAATGGCTTCACGAATATTGTCCTTTAAAGCGTCAATTGTCTCTGGCTTGTCGGCGTAACACTTATCTTTGACGACACCCCACAAATAATAGTCCAACGGTGTCAAATCGCAGCTCCGAGGTGACCAAACGACATCAGCTCTGCGGCTGATAATGCGATCTTCAAAAACAGGGCGCAAAACATCGAGTATAGCTTCGGCTGTGTGGCACGTAGCGCCGTCCTGTTGAAACCAAATGTTGCCAATATCCTCCTCTTCAATTTTTTTGAACAAAAATTCGTTCAACATGGCCCGATAACGATCGCCATTGACTGTAACGGCCACTCCTTGCTCATTTTCGAAGAAAAATGGCCCAATTATGCCTCTGGACCAAAATCCGCACCAAACAGTGACTCGTTTTGGGTGCGTCGGCTTTTCAATGTATGCGTGCGGGTTTTCTGTGCCCCAAATGCGACAATTTTGCTTGTTTACATATCCGCCAAGATCAAAATGAGCTTCATCTGAAAAGATGATTTTTTTTGCCAAAATCGGCATCTTCTGTAAGTCGATCGCAGGCCCAATTTGCGAAGCGAAAACGCGAATACCCAACCATATTCGTTCAGCGGAAGGATAAAACTAATTATCTGTCAAATCAGACATGAGCTAAGTGTTACCATTCACGAAATAAGCACTAGTTGAAAAAAAAACATTAGATGGCGGACCCAATACTTTTCTTGGCTGATGAAACCCCTACCTTGGTGTGCAAACATGAACCAAACATTTTCTTATAATTTTTTAACGTAATGAGTATGCGGAATAGGCGGTGGCCTATATAAAATTTTAAATATTAAACAAATTGAAAATATTTATTAATTAAATGAAATCAAAAACAAAATTAAAATTGAAGCTGAAATGGATTTCAAATACTTCAGAACGGGAAGTCATTACATTTCGGTTTTACAGTAAACATTGACTCAGATTGGGACCCAATGTGGGATAAGTGCGTAGACGTTGCAATTCCAAAATAGTTTTCAATTCCATAATGTGCACATAATCACGACGCACTGTATCGATTAAATTGGTGTGTCTTTTGATTTTTTCCATTCTAGAAAAGAAAACGATTTGTGTTTCTTTGTATCGACTAACTTTCACTTGTGGAATCTGATTCGCGAACTTACCGTTCCTTTTGTTCTCTCATTCGCATATCTTCGACCATGACATCACGATTAGTTGTGGCAAATGCAACAGCCACTTTCATATCCTGAATTTGGCGATCAATACGTTTATTCGAAAGCTTCATTTCGTCCAGTTTTTGTCGTACTTCGTTGATTTTTTCATTGCTGCAAAGGTTCACATGCATTAGTTCCCATATCAAAGGAATTCCTAAGAATATTTCTTACAGTCTTATAACTTGTCGCCTAAAGGAAATTAACTTCTCTTCGGACACTTTCTCCAATAGGCCCTCGGTGTTTAGCATTTTTTGCTTATCGGCCTGTGCCTTCTTCCAATTTCTTAGAAGATTTAAAAACTCTATGGAAACCTTACATTTGGTAATGATGTAGAGCATATACTTTAAATACTCGATGTTAGCGCTGACCACTTTATGTTCCCACTCTTTGAAAATGACCTGGCGCCGAAAGAAGGCCACTCGATGCATGGCCTTAAGTTTCTTTTGGCCGGCTTTCTGCAATATGAGGCAAAGAAATACAAGGTGTAGACGACAAAATAAATTCCCTTCATTTTTACTTCAAGACTAGTCTTCCAGAATACACACACCCTCCCCCCCCCCCCTATAAAGCTTACATGCACAAATTATTGTGCTGCTATCTCTAGCGTCTTACTTTGCTGGTAAGAAAAAAAAAAGCGCGGACAAAAGAAACATGGGAAATTCGTATCGCCCTATTGCCCATAATGACAAGTATTTCTATGAGAGCATTATAGACATGCAAGCCCATTTAAACGACAACAATGTAAGGAACAGAAGGAATTGGAATTAATCAAGCAGATTTTAAAATACTGGATTTCTTTTAACAACACCGCATAATTACTTAGAGTATGATGATAAGCTTACCAATATAAGAGCATTAATATCATTGATATCATCTTCATGCATCAACACACATCTGTTCAGTTTTTGGATGGAACCCATAAAATTTAGCTCTACCTGGCCCATTGTTAAGCGCAGCACCAACGTTTGATTTTGTACAGATTTTAGCTAAAAAACAAAATAGAGAAAAGAGATAAGAAACGGTATAGAGTAGGACTTTATGCTCTTACAACATAGACTATCACTTACATACTCATCATGGGCCTCCGCTAATTTACGTACAGCATTCACTTTGGTATTCTTCAAATTGATCAACTCTTTGGAGTACAAGTTCATATCCGAGGTAAGGTCAGTCAATTGTAAATTGGCTGCTCTGACTTTTAATTCTATTTCGATCTTTTGACGACGTAGCTTTATAAACTGATCCCAGTATTTGACTTCCAGAGAGACAGGGCTATTGCTATAATCATCGAGTACATTCAAGCTATCCAAGTACTCAAACACATCTTTCGGCAAGGGAAACGGATACTTGGGTTGCAATTTGCTAACGATACGCATTGACAACTCTTTGCAAATCAATGTGGAATTTAAAAGCTTAGGTGAGGTTTTGGGACGTCTCTTAAATAGTTTTATCATTTCGGGTGAAAAGTGCTGGGGTATGCTATTAAGTAACGGTCCCTTAAATTGCCGTTCTATAGTTTTCTCTTTAAGCAATAAATTATCGAGTTTAAGGCGTATATCCTCCACAGATTTCGACCAAAACTCAGCAAGTTTGGCATATTTTTGTATGTACTCGCCTATAAGATCTATATCGGCTCTGTAATATAGAAAAAAAAAATTATGACAAAATCGTGATACAAAGCTGCAGTTCTACTTATGCTAACCTTAAAAATTCGATTCTATTGAGCCACTGCAATTTCTTGAAGTACAGCATCTTGGTATTCATGTTTCGTAAGCGCACATGTTTATCAGCGAAATCGTACTTTAATTTTAAAATCATCATTTCGGTAACCTGTTCGTTTATCTTCAATATATAGTTTGTTTTCAATTCATTGATTTTCACTTCGTTTTCGGTTAGGATGCCCAAATATTTTTTACGATCCTCTTGCAGCAGACGACATTTCTCATCGTACTCCTTTAAAGCCTTTTGATCTTCCAGAGTATATTCGGCGGGTTCCTTCTTCAGCATAAATTCGGGTATGGGTACGTTTTTTTTGATC
This sequence comes from Sarcophaga caerulescens, assembly GCA_927399465.1. Classification (NCBI taxonomy): domain Eukaryota; kingdom Metazoa; phylum Arthropoda; class Insecta; order Diptera; family Sarcophagidae; genus Sarcophaga; species Sarcophaga caerulescens. Next base: position 104,037,624 of record OV656872.1, on the reverse strand, counting down.
TCCTCTTCCCACAGCTTTTCCAAAACACCATCCATCATGGTTATTAAGGCTTTGACCCAAAACTCTATGGCCCACAGCAATAGACGACCTCGTTTAGCGGCCTTTACCTCATCCTTCTTTTTGCGTCGATTTATGGCTTTGATTTCCGAATCGTCCACTTCCATTATGCTTTTGACAAATTCATCCTTTTGCCACTGGGGCACAGACAACTGGGGCGGCTTGAACTGTGGTCTATCCAAGAGTCTCAACATGCAATTCATATTGTCATAGATTTTTGTTAAAGTCGCATTGGTGGTCAATATGGCGTCCATCAGTTCAGATTTTATTTTACGCACCTCATCGAATTTCTTATTGAAATCATACTTTAGACGATCGGTTAACAAAATACGAAATTTGGCCTCCTGGTTATACATTTGATTTGCAGTCACCATATTCGTGTCTTGCATGGCTAAATCATTCGACATAATGTGGTCGTAAGCCGAAGGCCCCTCTATTTTGAAATAGGTTAACCTCTTTACGACTGCCTCAGGTTTATCGCCTTCTTCCGCCTCCGTGTCTTCATCAGCTTCTTCATCTTCTCCCATTACCATGTCTTGGAAACGATACAAATCAAACAATGGTCCAAACGGGTCATTTCTTTTGCGCAAACCATAGTTTTCTAAAGAGAAACTTGAAAATATGGCGCGTACTTTAAAAGTAATGCCGCTATTGGTGGACATGATCGTATAGTACAGCCAATCTCTTATTCTTGACTGATCATTGATGGCTGCCTCTAAAGAACGGCGTTCAGCTTCGCATAATTTCTGAGATTCCGCAACAAGTTGCTCCAACCATTTGTGGTTTAAGCAGAATTTCCTAAAGATGCCGTGCGATTTGCCGGTGACCGACATATCATAGTTGATCAGTTCGGTAACTTCTGCTTGTAGATTATGGACTTTTACTAAAAGCTTCTCACGGGCCTCTATTTCCTCAGGGCTATGCACGATAACCTCTTCGGCAGCTATTTTGCCTATAAGGACGGAGCTAATAATGCTGGGTTCAACAAGAAAACCGCTAAAATCAGTAATGTAATGATTCTCTATAGTTGGTAAGCCGAAGGTGGCACATTTCATTAACTTAATGCCGCCCATGGAATACAAAAAGGCGATATATCTGCAAAAAATGAAGTGAAAGTGAAATCAATTATGATCACATTTTCGATTTTTGATTTTCGAATTGAATTGAATTGAATTGAAGAAACAGATCGTGTACATTTACTTACTTGGCATTAAAGCATGCCATCACTTTTTTCACCACCTTCGGACGATATTTGATCTGGAGTACTTGACATATGCCATAGAGCTTTGGTGATTTCCTATGCGAACGAAAATGTATGTAAATACCATCGACGCCCCAGGTCATTATATTTCGGAAATTCATTATTCCAGTAATATTCGACATATGAACTGTTTGTATTCTTTGCATCAGCTGCAATTCTCCAACATCTTTTCTCAGCTGCAAACAGTCAATAATATTCGATTCAAGGCGCACTGCAAAAAACTCGGCTACATTTTTATGATGGTCTATGGGAACGGCCACATCTCTATAGATTACCGGCAATTCGTAATTTCGTCTTTTCAATTTATTCTTCTCCGGCACCCATTGAAAATACCACAGTTCGTTGGTGTGTGGCAATAACATGTCGGTATTTTGATTAATGAACATGTAAATACAATTAAAGTCGCCCAGGAAATAATCACAAATGCCGACGTGTTCGCCTAAATGCTCGATCGGGGTGATTTCGTAGCAATGTTCCCTGGCGATATCCGTTTTCACCAAATGGAAATGATTGTAAGCAGTACGATATATAGCCAACAGATCCAAAAATTGCAATGAGATTATGGGATAGTTATGTGTCGTTTCAATGTTGCACAACTCTACTGGTTCTCTTACATCACTGTAGTTAATGAAATGTAACCTGCCCGTTGTGGTGCCCACCATTATGCAGGGGCTTACATTGTGAGCATACACGGCATTGGCATAAGGTAGATCGTGTGTCGAATACACTAAAAACCGTGACATTTCAATAGCTTTCAGAGTGCATTTCACAGTCAACAGCACTATACACTCCTCCTTGATGCCCTTCAATACGACAAAATCCAAATTGCGCTCATTGTCGGTATGAATTGCGTTAAAGGTGACTTTGTCACTTACGATTTCCATGTGATAGAGGCAGCCCAAGTCTGCAGCGCAATACACTTCACCGTTACCATTCATTATACACTTATTTAAGCCGCCTGGAGGCAATTCATTATTAAAAATTTTCCACATGCAGATCAAGCTATTAGTCTTCCGGCGTAAGTAATAGGCGCTTTCACTGCAATAGACAATCAAACCCTGGCGATGATTCGCTATATGAAACGATCGCAAATTATGGCGCATTTCCTGTTTATTCGTTATGGACCATTGTGAACTCATATAGAATTGTGCCATCTCCACCTGAAATGGAACGAAATATTGAATTTCGAAATTAATAGAGATTCATAGCTCATTAGGAAATGTAAGGAGAAGACTAATTGAGAGAAAAGCTTAGTTTTATCTCAAAACTTTCCTACGCTCACCAATAAAACCTGACCATAATTATCCACCGCATACAAGTGATTGTCTTCACTGTAGCAGAATGAAAGTATGCTGCTCAAAGTAAAATTCTGTTTCAAACGAATTTTCGACACTTCATGCATATCCACACCGGCAGCCGAATAACACAATTCCCAGATCAATAGCTGTTGTTTCCATGAAGAAAATTGAATAATTTGTGGAATGTGATGATAAGAACACATTAAAGACTGTGGTATTGTAGGCTTATAAGTTTTGTGTTGCACCACCAATTGACCGGTGCGAAAATTCCAAATGCACATCGTATAATGTGGTTGACCCGAAATGGCCAACACCAAATCGTATTCATTGAAGCATATATCGACAAAGGTAAGAATTTCATTGCCTAAACAAAACAAAAAAAAATAAAGTTAACTTATGGTTACAAATTCAAATACAATTTCAAAAATGAGAAAACTTACTGGCAAATACGGCGTATTTGGTAAACTTCGGATATTCGATTATATGAACGGAAGGCCGTAGTACAACCTCAGTAAAGGCCACCAGAGGAAAACGATTATGGCCTGTCATGTGATCAACACTCAAACCCAATTGTGGACTTTCCGCTTTGTAATAGGAAAGCTGTTTAGTTTTTAAATCGGAAAACAATAAAATATTATCCCACTGCAGACACACTGCCTCACTGCCCACATTGACCAGCGTATGGGATTCGGAAAAAGTCGACCATCTAGTAAATGAAATAATTTTCGTTTACACGAATAGTCGATCCAACATTTAAAAGAACAAAAAAAAAAAAAAAAAAGTTTTAATAATAACTTACGCCATTGTAGAGACCATTTTTAAAAGGTTTTATTCAAAATTCTTTCGACTATTACGATTATTTGTTATTTTTATTTATTTTAAGAAAAAATTCAATTTCTTTTGATGTTTAAAATTGGAAAAAATTCAGTTTCAGTTTCAGTTTGAAGTTGTGAAAATGAAAAGTTAAAACAACGTTCAAATTCAATATGATTGCCATGGCAAGCAAAAAATAAACAGTCATACAGTTGTTGGCAAAAGGAATAAGTATTCTTCCTTGTATTTAAACCATTGAATTCCAAAGTACAATCGATTATCACACCCGGATATTTTATAGCTTTTCCATTTGGACTTTGAAGCTTCTTTTGCTGTCTCTTCTTTTATTTTGTTCTGCCAGTTTCAAGTATACCAATTCCAGCCGCCATATCTTTACAATAAGAATCGCCTTATTTGCTTCGATTTGAAATTGATCATCTGCGAAGCCAATAATTTTTACATCTTGCGATACTTTAAGCCTGAATATGCCATCATATTCAGCATTCACCTGATCAGGTCTAGGACTATTGTCGAAAGCACCCATGACCGAATAGAATGTCTGTGAAGTAATTATCAAATTCGGAGTGCGGTCTTGTAAACCATGTGTCTCACCTTTATTGGCCTTCTTTAATAGATTATGAACGCTTCTTTAATTTCCCTTCCTGCGATAGTGTAAGGAGTCATGAAGTGTGACTATTGTCGAAAGCACCCATGACCGAATAGAATGTCTGCGAAGTAATTATCCAATTCGAAGTGCGGTCTTGTAAACCATGTGTCTTACCTTTACTGGCTTTCTCTAATAGATTATGAACGTTTCTTTAATTTCCGTTCCTGCGATAGAAAGCACCCATGTCCGAATAGAATGTCTGTGAAGTAATTATCCAATTCGAAGTGCGATCTTGTAAACCATGTGTCTCACCTTTACTGGCCTTCTCTAATAGATTATGAACGTTTCTTTAATTTCCGTTGCTGCGATAAGTGTAAGGAGTCATGAAGTGTGACTATTGTCGAAAGCACCCATGACCGAATAGAATGTCTGTGAAGTAATTATCCAATTCGGAGTGCGGTCTTGTAAACCATGTGTCTCACCTTTATTGGCCTTCTCTAATAGATTATGAACGTTTCTTTAATTTCCGTTGCTGCGATAAGTGTAAGGAGTCATGAAGTGTGACTATTGTCGAAAGCACCCATTACTGAATAGAATGTCTGCGAAGTAATTATCCAATTCAGAGTGCGGTCTAGTAAACCATGTGTCTCACCTTTACTGGCTTTCTCTAATAGATTATGAATGTTTCTTTAATTTCCGTTGCTGCGATAGTGTAAGGAGTCATGAAGTGTGACTATTGTCGAAAGCACCCATGACCGAATAGAATGCCTGCGAAGTAATTATCCAATTCGAAGTGCGATCTTGTAAACCATGTGTCTCACCTTTATTGGCTTTCTCTAATTGATGGAAACTTTATGGAGAAACCCTTTATAGATCCATTACAGTACTATGCACTACACAAGGATGACAAGGAAGGCATAGGCTTTTATTACACATCTAAAGCCTTACATACTAAGTCGTACATGCTAAGCTTTAATAAAAATTAATTTTTAAAACTTATATTCTAAAATTCTTAATTAATTATTAAATGTGATTTAAGTGTCTCTCCAAGCATCAACGTCCGCTTCCTGTGACTCTTTCCAAATGCTTGTGTTTTTATACTCAGTTAAGCCACAGATTGCATTGTTTATGGAATGCATTCTATAATAATTATGAACGATTGTAAATAAAATATTGAAAAATTCTTTCCTACTATCTAAACGATAACATATGTCCGTTGAACTACTCGTACGTAAATCTAATTGTGTTGGCTTAAAATCTAAAATATTCTCTTGATGATGACGACTCTTCATAAAGGCAAATTCCTTATTCATTTCAATATTTAACAATTGATCCATGTCATCCAGATCGTAAGCAGGAGCTTTAAGATCACCCAATTTTTGTTCTTGGATTTCAGTTTTTAATTTACGATTAAATTCACTGCGATAATAATCGTTAATCATATCCATTAGGCCCTTGGAATACCAATAGATAATGCCCAAGAGCAGCATACCTTGCATAAAGGGACCAACCATATTTTATAAGTTTTGTTTTGTTACTTTTTAGAAGAGAGTAAAGTTTTTTTTTTCAATACAAAAGAGTTTTTTAAAAGCCTTTTTAAGCCTCCTGTTGCAATGTTGTATGCCACCATTCAAGCAACCAGTGATATTGTTCTTTGAAATGTGGCCAAGCCATGGTAATAATCAGCATAACAGTATTGGCAAATACAAACATTTTCATCATTTCCACACCTAAAATGGAAAGGAATTAAAGTGTGTGATAAAAACAAAAATCATTGCTATTTTGTAAAGGTGACTTACCCTCATCGGATCGTAAATAATTACCGAAACCCGAATTTAATTCAGTGTCTTGTTCCTCAAGTTTAGTTTTATCTTTCTCTTTGCTTTTGTCTTTGTTTTCTTTAACTTTCGACTTTTTAGTGTTGTTTTCTTCACAAGATTTTGTTGATTTATTTGCTGTTTTTGGGGCACTTGAATTGTAACGTTTACCATAACCTGTGGCAGAATTGGCGAAGGCGCCGCCTTTCTTCGCTTTCATTCTAAATTTATTCACATGGATTTCTGTTTTTTTTTTTCATTTAAACTCAGCTGCTGTGTTGTAGTCCCTTGCACTGGCTATGATGGACTAAATTAAATATTCTAAAAGGCAATTACAACATTTTACATTTCTATGCCAATTAAAAAAGCATTTTTTAAGGTTTCATTCTCTACAAAAATCTAAAAGAAAACCTCTGCTTATTGTATGAACTATGAGGGCAGTTTCAAAATTATCCAGATCTGACTTAGAAGAGTAGAAACAGCAGTAAACTAGTATCTGGTGAGATTTGACAGGTTTTAAGTTTCACGGTGCCATGCTTTTGTGGTATAATTCTCTCCAAGGACTACATGATATCTGAGCCCCCTTTCGATCCGGGCTATGTTACAAGAATACTGGGTAGATCCTATTAGGATTCTATATCTCAGAATATTCAATATTCAGTTGCATTTTGGATTATTCCTCAAGCTGTGTGATTTTTTTTAGAACCACCCTCGCATGTCTTTATCGAACGTTGTGTTTTTTAACCTAAATTTGTTTGCCTTTGAAAAGGAGAAAGAAGACTTTGTATTTTCTTTAACATATACTACATACTCGTATGTGTTTATAGTTTATTTAGGTAAACAACTATTGGTTTCAAAAATATTTATTTTTTTTGTTTTGTTTTTTTTTTTTATAATTTAATTATAATTTTATTTTCTTTTATTTTTTTTTTTTCTTTTAATATAGTTTTTGTCATTGCTTTTGCGTAAATAATTTTTTAAATCTATTTTATTATTATTTTTATTATTATTGTTATTAAATTTAGTTTAGTTAGCCCTCTTACGAGTTAACATAAAATGCTTTTTCTTTTTAAATGTTCTCAAGTTTCTACAACTAACATGCTTTTACTATTGAGTACATACTTTGAAAGCGTGGGGAGGAGTAGGGGGATATCATTAATACAAAACAAATTACAAACCATTTAAATCACAACCATAAAAAAAAGTAAATTTAATAGAAAATTAAAAAAGAAATTAAAAATAAAATTAAAATGCATACAAAAATTAAATCAAGGAAAATAAAAAAAAAAAATATCCTGAATTATATGCAAAACATATCGTCATTATATATGGGTATCGTATTCGAAATGCTGCGGTTAACCATTAGCTTTAAAGCCTTAAAATTGTTAAAAAAGAAATCTTACGAGTCACTTTTTTTTTTTTTTTTTTTTGTAAAACCAGCACTCAGGGGATGGCCCCTACTCATGCAGTGCATTGTGCGGGTTTAAGAAAATAGGTTATAGGAAGGTGGAAAGAGGGAGTAGTGTTTGTGGACATTGGATTTAAATTTACCAATATCGTAACTGACGGGAAAAACTTTCGCAGGAAGATCATTCCACAAGCGAGCAGTGCGGGCAAAAAATGAATTTTCTCTGTAATGCATTGTGCGGTTCACTGGACAATCAACCACAAAAGGATGTGCTCGGCGAGAGGTAAGAGTACCACGTAAAAATATGTGATTATCGGGAACCAAGCCCCTTATCTCTCGAGAGCACCTCTCATTATAGTACCGATAGAACAATGAAACACACGCCACATTGCGACGATGCTCCAACGAATCAATAGAGTTGGATACCCTACTGTCATTAATAAGCGCCTTCGCCCTCTCCTGTAAGCGGTCGAGAAGCTTCAAAATAGACTTTGAAGCACCGGCCCATACATGAGAGTTGTACTCCATCCTAGGTCGGATAAAGGTCCTGTAAATAGTAAGAAGGTCGAATGGAGTGAAGTATTTTCTGCACCGTTTCAAAAAACCAAGGCACTTGAATGCTTCTTTCGACACTCGAAAAATGTGATCGATTAGAAATTATAACTAAGGCTTATGTAAACTGAAATGTCTTCTTTAGAAGCTGTGACTCGAAAGATAAATTATATTCAGATTCAAAAAGTAAAGCAATGCTGAAAATTGTGAAATCTGGAAGGCAGGGAAAACTGAGATCCAAGTCAAAAAAAAATAAAAAAAAACCTTGGCATTATAATATCCATAAAACATTTAGAAATTACAACTTAGGCTTATGTAGACTGAAATATCTTCTTTAGAAGCTTACTCGAAAGCTAAATTATATTCAGACTCAAAAAGTAAAGCAATGCTTCTAATTGTGAAATCTGGAAGGCAGGGAAAACTGAGACCCAAGTCGAAAAAAAAAAATACCAAAAAACCTTGGCATTATAATATCCATAAAACTTTTAGAAATTACAACTTAGGCTTATGTAGACTGAAATATCTTCTTTAGAAGCTGTGACTCGAAAGATAAATTATATTCAGATTCAAAAAGTAAAGCAATGCTTCTAATTGTGAAATCTAGAAGGCAGGGAAGACTGAGATCCAAGTCAAAAAAAATAATACCAAAAAACTTGGCATTATAATATCCATAAAACATTTAGAAATTACAACTTAGGCTTATGTGGACTAAAATATCTTTTTTAGAAGCTGTGACTCGAAAGATAAATTATATTCAGATTCAAAAAGTAAAACAATGCTGTTAATTGTGAAATCTGGAAGGCAGGGAAAACTGAGATCCAAGTCAAAAAAAAAAAAAAGTACCAAAAACCTTGGCATTATAACATCCATAAAACATTTAGAAATTACAACTTAGGCTTATGTAAACTGAAATATCTTCTTTAGAAGTTGACTCGAAAGCTTAATTATTTTCAGATTCAAAAAGTAAAGCAATGCTGTTAATTGTGAAATCTGGAAGGCAGGGAAGACTGAGATCCAAGCCAAAAAAAAAAAAAAAAAAAAAAATACCAAAAACCTTGGCATTATAATATCCATAAAACATTTAGAAATTACAACTTAAGCTTATGTAGACTGAAATATCTTTTTTAGAAGCTGTGACTCGAAAGATAAATTATATTCAGATTCAAACAGTAAAGCAATGCTGCTAATTGTGAAATCTGGAAGGCAGGGAAGATCGAGATCCAAGTCGAAAAAAAAATACCAAAAACCTTGGCTTTACAAAGTGGAAACTTATGCTTCACATTATTACTAAAAAAAAGTATCGGCATTTAACAGCGGAAAGAGGACAACGCCATGCCATAACATTGAAACTATTCGATAAGTTTTGTTTAAGAATTTTTGAGTATTATTCGCTCAGTTTCTTTATAAAGAAACTCGGTTCGGCTTTATAAAGGCCTCGGTTCAAACCCTAGGTCAGGCATCTCCAACTAAACGAAACATGAGAAAATATTTCTTCGTCGACTTAATCTCAGCAGATTTCTAGCAAAAAGTCTTACTCTCAGAAAAATTGGCATGAAAAAGTTTCTCAAAAATCTGTCGTTCGGAGTTGACTTTAAACTGTAGTTTCCGCCATGCATGTATAAAAATGAACGCACATAACATATGTAAGTGGTATGAGAAACTAGATCGTAATCCTGACTAAAGGGTTGTAATGACCAACTATGCATGTTATGTGTCCTTTATGAATGATATCATATTGAACGAATACCGTGTAAGGATATTTTAATATTAAAATCGAAATAATTGTAGCAGCATATAATTTCAGAATATTAATTAAGATATACATTGTTTTGTTTGTATTACAAAAAATATAATTCAGATGTACAGGGTGGGCCAAAAGAAACCAAGGGGTGTAAAAGTTTAATAACTTTTTTGTTTATTAATTTTTTTTTTTTTTTTTTCTTTCAGATTATACATATAGACAACACTTGGAGAATTTATAATGGAGAGGTTCACAACTGAACAGAGAACCAGAACAATAGAATTTTATTATTTAAACCAGAGATCAATTATTTTCATTTCATTTTCATTTGAATGGCTTTGTTAATAAGCAGAACTGTAGGTTCTGGGGTTCTCAAAATCCAAGAGCCATTCATCAACGCCAATTGCACCACATCAGGTGTACAGTATGGTGTGGGATCACATCTGAAAATGTCATTGGGCCCTACTTCTTCGAGAATGAAGATGGAAGTGCTGTAACCGTAAATGGAGAGCGGTATCGGTTTATGATAGAAAATTTTTTACGTCCTGCTCTTGAAAACAGACCTGGTATGTGGTTTCAGCAAGACGGAGCCACTGCCCATACTGCCCGAGTCACAATGGCACTTTTAAGTCAAATTTTTGGAGAGCGAATAATTTCTCGAAATTCGGAAATTATTTGGCCAGCGCGATCGCCAGATTTGACAGCACCCGACTATTTTCTTTGGGGTTTTTTGAAGGAGAGAGTGTATGTGAACAAGCCAGAGACAATCCTTGAACTCAAGGCAAACATTGTTGCAGAAATTCGAACGCTACAGCCACAAGTTTTGAAAGATGTTATGGAAAATGCTCTAAAAAGAGCCCATCAGTGCGAAGCTGAAAACGGTGGTCATTTAAGAGACATCATTTTTCATACTTAATGTAAAAAAATTTCCATTTTGCATATTATATAATCTGAAAGAAAAAATAAAAAAAAGTTAATAAACAAAAAAGTTATTAAACTTTTACACCCCTTGGTTTCTTTTGGCCCACCCTGTACTATCTATACACACAAAACAAAAGTACAAGTACACTAAAATAATAAAAATTAAAATAAAAAAATTTTATAGAAATTAAACAAAAAAAAAAAAAAACAGAGAAAAGAAGAGCTAATAATACGATACAAAGTCAAGGATAGGCTAATAGGCTGTTGATATACTAGATAGGATTTATGGATATTGTATAAATTAGGATAATACTACAACGACAAATTTCTAAACATAAATATCTTTCTCTCTGTTTCACTGTTGTTATATGTACTATAAGTAAATATGTATGTATGTTAAGATTTTATTTTATTATAGTTAAAGTATAAGTAAATATAAGAATATATGTATGTAAGTATTAATGTAATGTAATGTATGTATGTAAATATATTGTAATAATGTAATGTATAGTAGTATGTAACTATACTATATGTATGTATTGTTATGTATTTGTTAATTGATTGATTGTTGATATATTTTTTTTTTGTTTCGTTTACCATTTTAAATGATATGACTAACTAAATAATATTTAAATATGAATGTATTATTTATTTGTATATTATATTATAGCACTTTTTTAAAGCATTCAAAATATCTTTATTAATTAATTAAAAAAAAAAAAAAAACAATTGAAAGTCATAAGTCATTAATTATAAAAACAGCAAGATAAACTCAACTTGTTTTTTTAAGCTTAAAATTTGCTTGAGGATTTAATAATTTAATTAAGATGGAGGGAGGATAAAAAAATGCTTAAAGAAATGCCAATATTATGACAAGATTTTTCATGTCTTTTAGTTTCTATTCTATAATCTACATATCGTCGTCGAAAATCCAAAAGTACGTAACAAACATTTTTCTAATTTTACACGAGAAGCAAAAAAAGTTATAAAATAACAAGTACTTCATATGTAGAAACATTTTGAATTATTGATATAAAAAAGGTTATTTTTGGTCGCAAGAATCTAAAAATTGGTAGAGATATGTTAGATAACCTCACGAATCATAATCAATCAAAAACTCGATTTTGATTTTTTTGATGATACGTACTTTTGGATTTTCGACGACGATATTCATGTTCATTATCATTTTCTTTATAAATTTTAAATTTCTTTTTTTTTTTTTATTTCATAAGAATGTCACATACACAATAAAATAAAATAAACTAAAAAAAAAAACTTACAATAAAAATAGAAATGTGCGCTTAAGTTTTTGTTGTTTTGTTTTTTGTTTGCGGTTTTTCTTTAAACACTAAAAAAGTTACACTTTATAAGTAAATCAAGAGTTTTAGGTTTTATTTACACTAAAATAAAAAAAAAAAACAAGGAACATTTGTATAAAATAATTAAAAAGGTTTTTAAAACTTATTTAAGGACTCGACTCTTAGAAGATACAAATAAAATTATAAAAAAAAACAACTCATAAAACTATAATTCAACGAAGCACATATGGAATAAAAACAAGCATTGAAAGCAGTAAACAGAATTTGAAATGAGATTAATTACTAATTAATGATTAGAAATACCAAAACTAAGCGAGCCAAACAGAAAGAGGTGACAAAGTCTTTTAGCTCTTGTCATAATGTTTTATGGATAGTTTATGGATGGCAAACGAACTTCAGTTGAGTTACTAGATTCCCAAACAAGTACTAGATTTCAAGAACTATAATTGCTATCCATAACCGATCTATTAAACAAGCATACGATTTCTAATCATGATCATTTTATTCTCCTAATAACATTTCATAACTTTTCAAATCCATTTCATGTATTAAAAGCTCATGATTGAATCATGTGCTCTTTTGAAGTCCTGTTTTTAATTAATCCTGTTTTTAAATAAAAAATTATAAAAAAAAGAAAGCACAGTTATAAGTAAAAATCACTCGATGCACACACAAACACACACACACAGACTTAAACAATTTTAATCTTAAATCACTCGACCTGTTTCTTAATATTAGTAGGGGGTGGAGGAGCAGGCACTGTAGGTCGTTTGGGTGTCATAATCATATTGGGCGATACCGGTGTAGTGGGTGTAGCTAAACGTATCTCCGCCAAAGGTTTATCTGTATTCGTATTTGTCGCTGATGACGCCACCATAGTGGCTGTAGTGGCAGTAGTTGATGAGACTGTCGATGATAAATTTGAATTGGCATTGCTTGTCATAACTTTTGCAACCGTAACAGCGGGTGGTGGAGGTATTGTGGGTGGTGGAAGCACAGCATTGGCATTGATTTCTAAATTAGCATGATTATTAAATTGAAAATGATTATTATGATTAGTTTCTTTGAGTAAAGCTGAGGGTATAGAGGTATTACTGCTGCCAATGTTGGCCTGTAAAGCTGTAACATTATCACAGTGCTCCTGTACCAGTTGTTCGGCAGTTTTATGTCCACGCAATGATGTACCATTTCCCGCTGTTAGCGTTTCATGTGTATTACTTGTGGGAGTAGACTCCTCGTCGCCACTTTTATTACCGCTGACATTAACGCCGTCGCCGCCGCCGCCGCCGCCACCTGTGTTGGCTGAGCCTACACTAGTGTTTGTTGTTATACCCAATATCATGGGTCGCTTGGGTATTTTTGGTTTTTGGGGTAGATCTGGTTTGAAAGTGAGTGAGCTAACACTGTCATTACTTTTACGATCAGCTGTTGGTGAGGGTAAATTATCCAAACCAAAAAACTGTGTACGTGTCATGGGCACCGGTTTGGCAGATATGGGAGGATGTTGGCCGCTCATTTGTATTGTATTACCTTCCTGTTGAGTCTGCAATTGTTGATGCTGTGGTTGCTGTTGTTGCTGCTGTTGCTGTTGTTGCTGTTGTTGCTGTTGTTGCTGTAGTAGCTGTTTAGGTAAAGGTGGTATTTCAGGTTTTTCAGTATGGCCGCCCGTATTAATATTGTTATTATTAACAACTCCTGTGGCTTGTTGTGCTGGAAATAGTTCTTTAGCTCTTTGGTAATTGATTTGTTGTAAATCTCCATTATTTTTAATTGATATTAATTCCGCATTTGAAGCACCATTAGGATCAGTGCTAACAATATTCTGTAGTTTTGTAGGAGGTGAAGGAGCACAGGGCTTTTGCCGCCGTATAGTGCCGTAACGTGGACTTTCGCCAATATCTGTAATAAAAACAATAAATTAATGAACTAAGGAACTTAGAAACAGTGCTCATTCATACTCTTCTTACCGCATTCATTACGATCGAGATTTTCATTTGATGAATTCGATTTACTTTTATCCTCCACCAACAGTTTGCCAGGCTGTAAAGTTACAAAGAAATCTACATCACCCTCAAAGAAATAATCCCATTGACTTATCAACAGTTCAACAATAATATTCACAGCTGATGAACTATTCACTTGACCCATATAATCAGCCGGATTATTTTTATCAATGCGAGGCCACAGCATATTCGGTGACATTACTATAGCCAAATTGTGTGAACTCATTTTATTAGCGTCCACATTTTGGGTAACCAACCACAGGAATTTGGTTAAATAACGCAAATTTAAATAATTAGCGGTAGGCAGTTTAGCTAAAGTGTTTTTAATCTCAATTTTACGTTCATCTTCGGTGTGTTTTTCAACAGCCCTTAGAAAATCTTTGTAACATTTGAAGGTCAACAAAGGTTCGGGTAATTCTCTTAAGTATAATTTTAAAATAGAACCTATAACATGAGGATCCTGATAGTCAAGCGGCAACGGTGTCTTAACGTATTGGGCCTCCAAAGCATGTTTCATGCGTCTTAATTTCGTACTAGCACAGCCCACACGCAATAGGCCCTCTTCGTTAAGGCCATTTTCGACCAAACAACAGACACACAATTCGATTATATAGGAAATTTCACGATTTGTTGACTCTAAATGATCGGTTAAACAGGTGCCAAAACGTGATTTAACGGTCGACTGTATGATGTCCTGTATGTTGGCCAGCGATGTATTGACTTTCTGCAAAGCACGCTCGTGATAGTTTCTTTGGTTGAGTACATAATCTCGTATGCATTGAACGATAACATCTTCTTTGGCTATTAATTCAAACATTTGTGCTGCCCATGAGTCGCGTTCCTTCTCCAATTTTATTTCACACTGTTCCTGTTGATCTTTAATGTGATTGATTTTTGCCAGTGGCTCATCTAAACGTATGGCCGCCTAACCCCAGACACAGACCAGTCAAACAAAAAGAAATAAGAAAAGAGAAACACCAAAAATTAATTAAAACAAGAAAGTCTTTCGTTTTTAAGTTGCGGAAATTCATTATATGAGTGAGTGGGTAATTAGGAGGAGGTATGAATACAAAAATGAAAAGCGTGTTGTTGTTTATGACCTAATAAACTAATTTTGCCTATTTGAGTCATACCTACATATATGCATGCAGTTTATTTTCAAAATAAAACTAAAATAATAAAATACAAACAAGTTAGTAATAATTGTCATCGTTTGCTTGTCTTTTGTTAACATTTTTAATTTTTTTTTTAATTTCAAATTGCAATTATTAGTAGATAAAGAGCGAATCTTATCATTAAAACAACGTTCATTCGTTATTTCTTTTGATATTATTTAGAGCCCCCTACTTTAACTAAAATGGCAATAGAGGTAGACTTATTTTTACATTTTTTTTTTTTACTACAACATTGTCACATACGAGTATGTATGGTATTACCCCCATTGGGAATTTGTTTAAATAAAGAAAAATTAAAAATAAAAAAAAATTGCGGTCTGACTTGTCATGCGATTTCCATAAAATAAAACCATGTGTAATGGAAAACTTTCTTTTTTAGTGGCATAGGAAGAGCGATTTTTTTTTAAAAATAGAAATTAGAAGCCTTCAAATTAATGTAAAATATATACGGTTTTTATTTTTTTACTAGCAGATTGTACCCGGCGTTGCGCGGGTTATGTAGTTTGGATTAGTTTAAAAAATGAAAAATGTTTTTAAATTAAAAAAAAAAAACAGTGATTATTTGTTGTTGTTAAAGAAATTTAAAAATTTCTATTATTAACACTTAAAAAAATACAAAAATGAGTAACTTAAGTATATAAACACCCAGTTTTTTGAATACTCCTAAATATAAATGCACTCAATTTGCCCGTTTTTCGCCCATTTCCCCACTTTTGGAGCCCTTTTGGTTCAACTTTGGTAACGAAACACTTCAATAGCTATTTGGGAAACTTAACTATACCTTTAAAACAGATAAAATAATAAATTTTAAAATAATAAATTTATGCATAAAGTACTAATTTTTGCCCATTTTTTCTTCCTTTGTCCCATTTTTCTCCCTTTTGGTCAAAATTTTGAAAAGATTTATAGCCTATAAACTGCACCGACAAAAACTCGTTCTATATCCCAAATTTCAAGAAAATCGGTCCAGGATTATTATTAGGATTGGGATATATTGGGATTAAATTAAATAGTATTATTATTTTGATAAAACGCTTCTATACACAATATTAGCTGTTTTACCATTTGGGGTAAAAATATATAAATTTTTCCCACTTGGTACCCGTGAGCAGGCTACATACAATTGACCATGAGAAAAACATGGTGTCTCCAAATTTAAACCAGCCACCTTCAATGTTTGACCCTGAGACTTATTAATGGTCATAGCAAATGCTATTTTTTCTATAAATTTAAAAAAAGTTATTATTGGGTAATTTTTGCATTAAAAATAACAATAAATAAAAAACCGGTTCATCGGTTTCGAAACCGGGTTTGAAACCGGTTTCTTAAAAAATGCAATTTTTCAAATTATTCGGAAACCGGTTTAACAAACAACCCAGTTTTTTGAATACTCTAAGTCGTAACTATAAATGCACTCAATTTGCCAGGTTTTGGCCCCTTTCCCCCTTTTTGGACCCCTTTTGGTTCAACTTTAGTAACGGAACACCTCCAATAGCTATTTGGGAAACTTAACCAAGCTAAATCGTAAAAAATTACCTATAAAACAGATAAAATAAAGCATTTATGCATAAAAGTACTAATTTTTGCCCATTTTTTCCCCCTTTGACCCATTTTTTGTCCCCTTTTGGTCAAAAATTTGAAAAGATTTATAGCCTATAACCTGCACCGACAAAAGCTCGATCTATATCCCAAATTTCAAGAAAATCGGTCCAGGCGTTTAGACGTGATTGACTAACAAACAAACCAACAAACAAACAAACAAAAAAACAGACTTACAGAAAGATTTATAATATATATTAGGATTTTATTCAATTCATTTCGAACTTTTAAAAATTTATTCGAAATTGAAGAAATCCATTATTTTCTCATTCAGATTAAAGGTACGGCATTTTATTCGATGATTTTTTCCATCGTATTGAATGTAATTTCAGTGTGCCTCTACCTTTTTTTTTCTTATCCTGATATGTAGGTCAACACTAGCTGCTATCTGATATACAGTGGACAGCAAAAGTCTTAGTACTCCAATATATTTTGACAATTTCATGAATTTTAACCGACAGTTTGTATAAAAAATTAATCTAATATATAAAATTCTCGTGTCACGGTGTTAGTGGTTAAACTCCTCCGAAATGGATCGACCGATTTTCATGAAATTTTGTGTGCATATCGGGTAGATCTGAGAATCGGACAACAACTATTTTTTATATCCCCAAATGTTAAGAGGGCGTGGGAAATTGATATTGATCGTTGACGAATAAAATTTGATGGGTAAGTTCCTAGAGTCGATATCGACAATCCCACCAAAAATGGGCGTGACAAACCCCCCCCCCCCCCTTCAAGTGATACCTATAACTTTTAAACTACTGAACCGATTTTAACCATTATTTTTTTGTTCGAAAGCTTATCAGGTTTAGATGGCTTAAAAAAATCGATATAGCAAAAAGTAGGCGTGGCAAACATTTAAAATTTAATATTTAGGGACATAGTGATCGTAGACGAATGCAATTTGGTGGCTAAGTTCGTAGCATCGATATCGACAAACTCACCAAAAATGGGCATGGCAACCCTCCCCCATTAAAATATACCTATAAGTCGGCTAATTCGAGGTTTGTAACTATATATGTACATACATTACATGTATGTCTGTTAGTTTTTGTTTTGGAACGAGTACAACAACTACAACTTCGTCAGCCACAGAATATACACAGAAGGGAAAGCAATGACGTTTGACAAACTCTCATAACATAATTTTACTAAAATAGTTAGAGGGAGAAAAAAAATGAATTGTAAGTTCTGCAAAGCAATGTGTTAGAAACAACAGATATACAGACTGAAAACTGGCGGATAAAGTTGAAAAATTAAATGTAAACAAACATTGATTTTGTGTTAAAAAAAGGAAAATTTGGAATATTTTTTAATTTCTTCAATGAAAAGTTTAAAGATTCTTAAATATTTAATTCTTAATAGAAATTTGTGTGGTTTTTGGTCACAACGAATATAGTTTCTTGTGCAAAAGATAAGTAAGAAACTAAATATATCAAGATCAAATAAGACATATTGCTCATAAAATTTTTTTCTTGCAGAACTTTGTGTATATTATCAGTATTTATTAATTTCTTGAATGAAAAAGTTTAAATTGGGTAATTTTTTTATTATTAATCGAACTCTTAGCAAATTTTCTTCACAATGAAATAAGTTACGTGTGTAAAAGATAAGTAAAAAGAAAAATATAACAAAATATATACTCATAACTTTTTGTTTCAGGAATTTGTGAATATACCCCCAAATTAGTTAAATACTAAGTTAGTGACAATCGATGAAAGGTGTCACCAAATACATTAGTTCCGTATTACGTTTCCCCAATAAAACAGTTCATTTCCTTTCAAAACTATTCTATTATTCTACAAAAATATCATCAATTTCTACCAAAATAGAAAATAAAAACCCACCCTAAAAATTAACAAACATAAATAAACAAACAGAAATAATCAGACAGAGACAGAAATACTTTTTGGTACTTGTTGGTAATATTTGCTGTCCCTTTCACACAATTTTAGTAAACGTCAAACTTTCGTTTCCCTTCTGTGTATATTCTGTGTTCGTCAGCGCTCCCATGATCCGGACCTCTTATTGTTATTCTTTGTATGCCTCACCTAAATATCGTACCGACTTCGATTAAATTTTGAACTAGATAGATAGATCCACACACTTATAGTAAGTTAGTTATTTTTATATAACTGTTTTATGCAGCGTATTACAATAAATATATATAATGTGACCTGTTTTGGGCAATAAAAAAAATCAATTTTAGGCGGGACGAAGTTTGCTGGGTCAGCTAGTGTTTTTATATTTATTTTATTAATTTATTTCTGTTTTATTTTGTTTTTTCATAAAACAAGAGAAAAATAAAGAAAAGTTTCAGATGACTCCATAGGTACCCCCAAGGAGAACCCTGAATAAATTTAAAATTCAAAGCCCTAATATATGAAAATGTTATCTCTTGTATTTAGTGGAATATCCCTTAAGGTCAAGCACTCCATTTAACCCATTTGGAATTGACAATACAAGTTTTGTTTAGAGTTTTCTGGTGGCACCTTGAGCAAGTTTTTCGGTTGACTTTTCGTTTGAGGTTTAGCGATTACGTAACCGTTCTTTCAAATGATCTCCTAAATACTCTCTTAAAGTCATATCGGGACTTTGAGCAAGAGTATTAAGCCTGTGGGGACTTTTATTGACAAAATATTTTGAAGTACTAAGACTTTTGCTGTTCACTGTATTTCATCAAAGTTACCAGTTATGTGAGAATAGTTCCTTGCTGTGTAATCGATAAATGTATCGATAAATGAAATATCTAAACTGTTGTTTAACACGTTGACTGCCACGGCAATTTTCAGAAAACTGGCCAAAAACCGAAAATTTGATTTTTTCACATTAGTGAGTACGAGATAACTCGTAATTTGGCACCCTAGAAGGGAACGCGATATACGAGTTATCTCGTAGTTGGTAGTCAACGTGTTAAATTACCCGCTATAGAGGCTACATGAAATTCATTTTTGCCAATGATTTCATTTAGGTTGCTTTCATTAAAACATTTTTTAAAAGTTAAATTTAAATTTGTCTTATTTTTCCGGTTGTTATAATTTCTCTTTATGACACACTATTATTGTAGGTGTATAATTTAAAACCATGTCATAAATAAAGAAAATATATAAAAAAAGACAACAACAAATATTAAGGGAATTCCATAACAGCAGTATAAACAAAAGTTCAAATTGATATTAAAAATAAAATAAAATAAAAAAAACTGGTTTCATATAAGAAAATAAAAAAAAAAATTGCGGTTCACTTCAAATCCAAACATTTTCAAATAAAAAATAATTTTTTAAAAGAAGAAAATTTCATAAAAATACGGGGAAAAAGTAAGTTTTTAAATTAAAAAAAAAAGATTTCCAGTATGAAATAGGAACAGACAGTGTATCTGAAAGTAATCAATGCCCTTTACGCTATAAATCGAGCTAATAGTGCTAACTTGTTTTACTTCTGAGACGCTAAAATTCCAATAGGTTGCAGCTATTGCTGGCCAATAGAGAACGGCGGTATTTGTCTGAGGAAATTCAGTAAAAAAGTTCAATACTTTCAGTGATATCTTCCCCCAAAGCAGAGGTGTATATACCAGAGATCAGCAACGAGTATTCAAAACGATGAGTAGATTCGAGTCATACTTATAATTTCAGCTACTTATACGCATTCATACTTATTTTAATATCATACTCATACTACTTATATTCAAAGTTAGAAATACTCATCGTACTCATACTTAAGAATACGCACGATGTTGTTGATTTCGACTCTCCATGATTCAACATATACACGAAGCACAAAATAAGTATGATTCGAGTACGAACACTACAATATTCGCTAGAAGGTTGTGTGTGTGCTTTGCTTGCTGTCTTTGTCTTTTCTTTTCTCTTCTTTTGTAAATGCAACAATAACTACTACTGTAAATTTTGATGAATGATTCGAGTGACTCGAATCATTCGTAAGTATTATAAATATTTTTCTAAATTTATGAATCTGAATGAGTAGGCGTATGAATCAAACAATGAATCGAATGTTGTGAGTTTGATGTCAACGTTGTACTCATACTCATTGCAACCTATACTTATAACTCAATGTTGTAGCGAGTACGAATGAATCAGAGTAGTTGAATTTTAATACTCTTGACTCACTCATACTCAAAATTTCATAAGTATCTATGAGTAGCGAAAATACGATTCATTGCTGATCTCTGGTATATACATCTAATGATTCATCTTAATCGAAACGTCTATCCAAATATCTTAGGTTAGGTTAGGTTAGAGGACGTGCACTTGTCAACTGTGACAAGTACAGTACCCGGAGGTAGAATTGACCCATTGTACAACATCCTAGCTTCTCACACCACTCGTGTTGTGTGCGTTAATTTTATACATGAGTGGCGGGGGACATACAGTTTAAAGTCGACTCCGAACGAAAGATTTTTGAGAAGCTTTTCATGGCAATTTTTACTCTCAGAGTTTTTGCCAGAAATCTGCTGAGAGGAAGTTACCGAAGAAATATTTTCATATTTTCGTTTTGATGTCTGACCTGGGATTTGAACTCGGGCCTTTCGTCTAATAAGCCAACACACTACCTACTAGACTACGGCGACTTCATCCAAATATCTTTATTTTATTTTAAAATTTTTTTAAAAATTCCAATTTATCTGTTTATTTCAATTTATTTCGTTTCGTGCTTTACTATGTGAATACCCCTTAGATTTGTTTAGTGCGTTATTATAGGTTTATGTCATTATGTACAATATTTACAAGAAAAAAATAAAATAAAATACTGGTTATGGTCATATTGGATGAATGGATGAATGTTATGACACATTGGTTGTTTAAAATATTATAATTAAACTCTACAATACAAAACTATAAATAAAAATAAAAAGAAAAGAAAATAGAAACAAAACAAAACGCAAAGAAAACAATAGATAATAATACTGTATGTAGTACTATTGCAATTTATAATGATGTTTTGTATTCAATGTAGAGAAAATATGATAATTTCAAGCAAAAATTCATTAACAAATTTCCGAATACGCTTCACATTTAAAAGGTGTGAAATGCGGTGTTTAAAAATTTGCGAGAAAAAAAAGTACACAAAGAAAAAACAAAAAGGCAGTTATAGATTTCATCTTATTGCATAACCACTCTAATTAGAATTTGAAAAATGAAAAGAAAAGTTTCACAATTTTGTTTGGAAATGGCAGGGTTTATTACGGGGCACTGCGAGATTAGGTCACTCACAGGGATCGGTTCCAGCCGGACTATTGCAGGGTATGTTGCGTGAGGAGGAGTTGAACACTATCGAGCACCTCCTCTGTAACTGCCCAGCCCTTAGTAGGTTGAGGTTGAAGACCCTTGGCAGGGGCTTCTTTAAGGGCTTGAATTCTGTGTCGAGAGACTCATTATAAGCTTGAGCTGGTTGCGAAGTGCTAGGGCTTCATTAGTGTAGTCGCGCTCTCCCTGTCCTACTTCCTCTCCTATTCCTTATCTCCTCTATTAATCCTCTCATCTTAAGGACGTTTTGTACAATGGGTCAACTTGACCTCCGATTATTGTAAAGGGTGATTTTTTAGCTATTATCTTTTTGGCAACACTGGTTTAAACAGCTCACGCACGTTTCGTGTTTTGTTTCACTGTCAAACATCTTCAGTTTGGTCCATAATTTAACCATGAATCGTCTTACAAACGAACAACGCTTGCAAATCATTGAATTTGGCATCATTGGACCGTACTTCTTCAATTATGCTGCGAATCGTAACGTAACTGTGAATGGTGAGCGCTACCGTGAGATGATATCCAATTTTTTTTTTGCCCAAAATGCAAGAGCTTGACTTGCATGACATGTGATTTCAACAAGACGGTGCCACATGTCACACAGCACGCGTAACAATGGACTTATTAAGAGGCGAGTTCGGTGAACATTTTATTTCACGTTCGGGACCGGTCAATTGGCCGCCTAGATCGTGCGATTTAACGCCTTTAGACTATTTTATGTTAAACCAAAGAATATGGATATAAAGAATGCGCATCATGTAGAAGTAAAATTTCTTATGGCGGGTTGTAGGCGTACGACCCGCTCTCACCAAAATTTGTTTAAAATTACTACCCGCACAATTGTGCAGAGAGAACTCACACGCATTCTTGTGTTATTTGATTTAGTTGTCGATCAGACTGCGACAAGAACACATGTGTAGCGGATGCGTTATCATTTTATTTCAGAATAACACTCAAAAAATATTTTATGTTAAAAATGTTCTATGTCATTAGCTGGCCGTATTTAATTTTTTTATTTTTTCTTCTAATAAAAAATGGGTTTTTTTATTTTTGTTTATCTAAAAAAACTAGGTATAATTTTTAAGCCAAAGATGGATAGCTTTATGTTCTTTTAATAAAAAAAAATGGATTTTTTATTTTATCTTTATTTATCTAAAATTATTAAGATAGATAGCTTTACATATGTATGTTGATGAAATGAAAATCAAAGTATCGTATATTATTGACAGTTTTCTATGGCTGTAAATAAATAAATTCTCTCAACTTATTTTCTCTCTCTTGCTCACTAATCACAACCAGTGTTGCCGTTTAACTATTTTTAACCAAAATTTCCGGATTTGGTTATTTATTTTTCTTATAAAAAGAGCTTTTGTTTGTAGAAATGAATTAATTTGTAAGACTAAAATTTTAGTTTGTTATTTTTTGTTTCTTTTCTTACTATGTTGTATTAATTATAATTTATATTTGAAAAAATAAAATAAAAAAACTGTGAATTTAATTTTGGTTAATTTTTTTTTATTTGGTAATTTTTTTCACAAATGTTGGTTGCAATATTTTTTTTCGTGGCAACACTGACCAGAATAAGTGATTTCAGAAAATTTAATAAAAAAGTGGTCAAACAACAAAAACGCACGATGAGAGCAACGCATTGTTACGCTCTTCGTTTCCTTCCCTTCTATCTTTCCCCCCGCGTTATGAAATATTTTTGAAAAATATTCCAAAATATGTTAAGATGCACATTCTTTATACTTTATTTTCTTTGGTTAAACATACATGTCTATACAGACAAGCCCGCTTCAATTGAAGCATTTATTCGTGAGATACCGGCCGAAATGTTGGAAAGAGTATGCCAAAATTGGACTAAGCGGATGGACCATTTGAGACGCAGTCGCGGTCAGCATTTGCATGAAATAATCTTCAAACATTAAATTATATGGACCGTACTATCGATTCAAATAAAGATTTCATTCATTTTTCTGAATTTTATGTGTTTTTTTTGAAAAATTTTCCTATAGCTCCTAAAAAATTACCCCTTACTTGTCTCATTTGACAAGAACACGTCCTCTAACCTAACCTAACCTTGGAAATAGCATCGCATAATAATTTCAATTAAAGTCAAATAATTTGGTAGGCAAACTTTAAGATCTCATAAGGAAAGAAAATTAAACCTTGGATCTTTGGAAATGTAAGATATAAATAAGGTGGCCAAAGTGCAATCTGGAGACGCACCATGCTCCAAGAACTATTACATTAAATTTGTAAAAGGTTCGAGACGAGTTGTTTTAGGAAACCATATACTTCCAAAAGGAGCATTGGGCAAAAAAAAAAAAAAAACTGCTATGAGATATTATAATTGTTTTCATTGTATGGAGTACATATCGACGCCTCCGTTCTATAACATTCTAAGTCGAAAAAGTGTGTTTTGAGTTATGAGCTCTCAAAGTTTTCACGTTACATACGACTATATGTGTATTCTAAGTAGATTTTTCCCTATAACTTCGGAACGGATCGGCGGATCTTAACCAAATTTTAACACTATTTAAGTTAGAGAACGTAGAATTTAAAAATGCAAGAACATTAAAAACGTTCTAAGTACACTTAGAACGTTATAGAATGGAGGCGTCGATATATAAGTAAATCAACGAAAGATTTTTTGACACTTCACGTGTAGACAATTTGACAGCAACAATATGATTTGCTCACAAGTCTCGGCAACTTAAAATCAAGTTCTTTGAAATAAAAACGTTCTAAGCTTTATTGCTTTATGAGCAACGGCACTATAACATCCAATAAACTTGTCTATACTGTTAATATCCAAAAAATTGTTCTTCGTCTAAAATAGCTCTCATCCGTGTATCGTGTGAAGAGGCCCCAAAGGTAGCTAAATCGATCAATAACACAATCTTCGTTAAAAATTTAATAATGCTTTGTTTGAAATGTTGAAGTTTTTAAACAAAAAATATTGAAAAGTTTGTGCTCTTTAGGTTTCACCCTCGTTACATGAGCAGGAGTATTATCATTGGAAAAATATTTTATCACAGTATAAACAAATCAGCAAAGAATGAAATTAAATTAAAAAAAAAAAATATTTAATCTGTCAACCAATTATATCAATAGAGAGAGAAATGAAACTATAAACAAACATATGTATGCATACGCATATACACACCTGCTCAAAATAATAGATACACCTTATTATAAAATATTAAAGAAACGTTAACTTTAAAAATGCCTTCGAAAACGCAGTTCCATCTGACTACATCTTTAAAACGAAAAATTTGACAGATACATGCATTTATTTAAATATAAAAAGCGAAATTCCGATGAATTCATAAAAATTGTTGATCATAATAATAGATACACTTGACTTATTTATAATTTTTTCCATAGTAAATTAAATTTTTGAGTGATTTTTCATTGTGTTTATGTGAAACGGGTAAGAATAATTCCATTTTAATATAAAATTACATAAAAATCAAAAAATATTATAAAGGAAATGGAAGGAAATTATCATTGAACTGAAAAAGAGGAAAAAGTTGTTAAAACCATGAGAAATCACGGAAAATCATTGAGAGAGATATCGAAGAACTTAAGAAAGTCTTTAGCAAAAAAACATGGCAGAATCTCGTGGCAGACCTAAGAAAACCAGCTCAGAAACAAATAGACGGATAATCGTATTGGCAAAAAATGACTTCTTCAAATCGTCTGATGCTATTTCTGTTGGGATTTTTATTGAAATTAGTTCAAAAACAATTCGTTGTTGACTTGTGCAAGCGAATCTTCTAGAAAAAACTTGCTGCAAAATTTTTACTAATGGGAAAACGGAAGAGTGATTACAACTTGCTAAAGAGCATTTACTTTGGTCCAGGAAAATATGGCGAAGTATTATATGGGAGCGATGAAACCGAAATAAATTCACTTCAATACGAATTTGCTATCGTTTCTAAACGAATTTATTTTTGTTTCATCGCTTGAGATTATCTTTTGTTACTTTTTCCGCCATCTGCTCTATGTTCTGTTTGTTCTGTTCTATTATTGTAATCCCTCTTCCGTTTTCCCATTAGTAAAAATTTTCCAGCAAGGTTTTCCTGAAAGATTAGCTTGCACAAGTCGACGACGAATTGTTCTTGGACTAATTTCAATAAAAATCCCAGCAGAAATAGCATCAGAGCTAAGTTTTTGCCAATACGAGTATTCGTCTATTGGTTTCTGAGCTGATTTTCTTAGGTCTGCCTCGAGATTCTTTCGTTTGTTTTTTGGTTAAAGCATTTTTCACAAAGTGTAAAGATCTTCCTAATGTCTTCGTTATTTCTCGCAATGATTTTCCATGATTTCTCATGGTTTTAACAACTTTTTCCTCTTCTTCAGTTCAATGATAAGTTCCTTCCATTTCCTTTATAATATTTTTTGATTTTTATGTAATTTTATATCAAAATGGAATTATTCTTACCCGTTTCACATAAACACAATGAAAAATCACTCAAAAATTTAATTTACTATGGAAAAAATTATAAATAAGTCAAGTGTATCTATTAAGTATTATGATCAACAATTTTTATGGGTTCATCGGAATTTCGCTTTTTATATTTAAATAAATGCATGGATCTGTTTTACTGCTGAATATTGTCTTGACAGATGTTTCCACTCTCTGATCCCGAGCAGGGATGACTGGAATCCTAATACGGTCGTCCCCCCGGAAGTCCTGGATATATATACCGACGGCTCTAAACTCGATAATGGTGTTGGAAGCGGTATCTACTCTGGGAAACTGAACCTGAATATTTCTCTCCGTTTGCCGGACTACTGCAGCGTGTTTCAGGCGGAGGTGATGGCGATTTACCAGGCCGCTCAATGGATCCTCGTCAACGATGCTCCTTCGCGTCTCGGTCTTCTCTGATAGTCAGGCCGCGATAAAATCTCTATCGGGTTTCGTGAATAACTCTAGGATCGTTAGGGAATGTCGCCGCTGCCTCGACCTTCTTTCGGGGCGCTTCACCAGTGTCTCTCTGGTGTGGGTCCCCGGGCACAGTGAAATTCCGGGAAACTGTAGGGCCGACGAGCTCGCCAGAGCTGGTGCGCTCCTTCCGGAATCCTCTTCTGTTGAAGTGGGTATACCACTTGCCTCGGTCAAGCTGACCATTGCACGGAAATTCTTTCGGGACGCCAACCTATCCTGGGTCAATGAGGAGTCCTGCTCCACCGCTAGGCTCACCTGGCCCTTGATGGATAAAAGGCGTACCAACCAATTACTTGGTCTTGGTCGTGACGTCATCTCGACTACAGTGGCCGTGCTTACGGGTCATTGCGTCATGGGTAGACACGCGGAAAGAATGAGGCTCCCCTTTAACGACTTCTGCCGTGTATGCAGGTCCTCTGAGGAAGAGGAGACTGTCATTCACTTTCTTTGTCAGTGCCCGTCTCTCGCCAGGTGTACATATAGGTTATTTGGCTCCCCATTTCTTGTTAGCTTAACGGAGCTATCATCCGTTGATATCAAGGGTATAGCCTCGATCATCAAACTTTCTGGCTGGTTTTCCAGTGCGGGGTAGTCGTGCTTCCGTTGTGCAGCCCTTGCGCTGACCAACTTCTTCCTTTTCCCTCATTGTGGTGGAACTTGGTCAGTACAGGGACTGCGTTCACCCGTGGCATCACAACGGGCCGCTATGCGTGCTCAAGTGTGCTTTGTGAAATCAGAGCTACCACTCCGACCTAACCTAATGTATCTGTCAAATTTTTCGTTTTAAAGATGTAGACAGATCGAAGCATAATAAAAAATAGTTTTCGCTGCATTTTCGAGGGCATTTTTACAGTTAACGTTTCTTTAATATTTTAGAATAAGGTGTATCTATTATTTTGAGCAGGTGTGTAGATATACATATAAGGTAAAGACCCATTTTAAATAGAAATTTATTATTTATTTCTTATAGTTTTATATACTACATTAGATAATTGAAAACATAAGGAAAAGATAAGGAAACCCACTCTACAAAAAAAAAATATGTGTCATAAATAATCACAAAGATAATAAATGAATTGAATTGAAATGAATTGTGAGTGTAAAACCAAAAAAAAGAGGAGGAAAATATGAATGAAACTAAACTTACCTCATAATTTCGTTTTAATGATGCATATTCTTGTAAAGTACGGGATACGTTGCGTTTTAATGTTGAGATCTCTTGTATTTCATTGTCTAAAATTAATTTAAGACGCCGCACCACTTCACATTCCGTTTCCAATTCACTGTCAACAATACATTCAGCCAGTGATTTTTCAAGTTCGCCTGTTAAAGTTGCAATGAAAAGAAAAAAAAAAAGCAAAAGGAAAATATAAAAACAAGACTGACTGTATAAAAAAAATCAGAAGAAATAAAAGATTTAAGCGCAGCTAAAGGAGCTTGACTATGCAGTATGAATTTAAATTCATCAGGCATTATAATGTACAAAGTATTTTAAGTGTAATAACAGGAAATATTAAAATAAATAAAGAAACACATATCCATCCATTCAATGCTCTTCTCTCATTCTTCTTTTTTATTAAACTTTGAAAATTTTCTTTTAATAAAAGCATAAAATAATAATAATTCTGTAGTTAGTAGAGAGTTAACAACAAACAGGGTTGATGACTTTTATTTTAAATTTATTTCTACAATAAATATAAATTTAGTATGTAGATATGTATGTATGTATATACGCTGCTCAAGTTTATAATATACAATCATATTAAATTCAACTTAAAATGTCTTTCCATGTCCATTTAAAGCTTAACAAGACACATTAATTTAGAAAATGGACAAGAGCATTTGTTTGAACATATTGTGGAGTGTGTCTGTGTCTATCTATCAGTCGTTTCCAACGTCAGAGGGTGTTTTAATTTGAAATTTTAGTTTGCAACTCATCTGCATTATGTGTGAATTCTCTCATTTGAATTGTGTGAATAGCGTATTTACCCTGCTAATTATTTAGCCTACATGTACAAGTACAAGTACAAGTCTAGTGATTATTATAGAATTTATTTGTTTTTTTTTTTTTTTTTCATTTCGAAAAGAGGATTAAAATAAATTGAACGTTAATAGAAACCACAACGACAAAGAAGATTATTATCTAATGCGGAAAAGATATGCGCAATAGTATTATTGCTTATCAACAAACATCAAAAAGAATTTCTTAAAAAAAGAAACTGAAATAATGCCAGTTGAGATTTATAAAATAAAAAACCTAAAGGCCTATTTGCAAATCCGATACTAAAACTAATTTTAATGGTAACAACAATTTAAAACAAATAAAAATCATGGCCCTATTTAAATATGAGCTCCATGAATGCTCACAAGTCGACCAATGGCCAATTCTAGCTCTTTAATCCAATCTCGAGCACATTCAGCACCAACCAGTTGTCCTGAGAAATCCAAACTCGATAGTAACACATTTCTGAGTCACTAACGTACTTGAAATCTATTTGTATCGAGGCGTTCTAGTCTAGTTTTCCATAGAGCACGACATAAACACAGTGCTGTACCAATTAGTCAGTTTCCATATCAAAACACTTGAATTGTATTTTGCAACCATAGGAATACGAGATGCTCGAATCCATTCTTAATTCTTTGGTCTACTAAGAAAACCGGGACAGGACAGGAAGAAGGGCAATAGCTGAAGTCTACATTAACTCAGTAATTCCAATTTTTTGGGCAGTTATTGTGAGATTACGTCAAATTTGCATTGTTTTGTTGAAAACTGTGGAGTTTGAGATACCCAATAAACTAAATTTTATTTATTTCTTAGGCACTAGTGACAGGTGATAAAAAGTGGGTTCATGAAGCGAAAACTAATGGGTGATTTTTTAAGAGCTATAGGAAAATTTTTCAAAAAAAAAACACATAAAATTCAGAAAAATGCATGAAATCTTTATTTGAATCGATAGTACGGTCCATATAATTTAATGTTTGAAGATTATTTCATGCAAATATTGACCGCGACTGCGTCTCAAATGGTCCATCCGCTTAGTCCAATTTTGGCATACTCTTTCCAACATTTCGGCCGATATCTCACGAATAAATGCTTCAATGTTGTCTTCCAATGCGTCAATTGAAGCGGGCTTGTCTGTATAGACATGAGCTTTAACATAGCCCCACAAAAAATAGTCTAAAGGCGTTAAATCACACGATCTAGGCGGTCTATTGACCGGTCCCGAATGTGAAATAAAATGTTCACCGAACTCGCCTCTCAATAAGTCCATTGTTACGCGTGCTGTGTGGCATGTGGCACCGTCTTGTTGAAACCACATGTCATGCAAGTCAAGCTCTTACATTTTGGGCAAAAAAAAGTTTGATATCATCTCACGGTAGCGCTCACCATTCACAGTTACGTTACGATTCGCAGTATCTTTGAAGAAGTACGGTCCAATGATGCCAAATTCAATGATTTACAAACGTTGTTCGTTTGTAAGACGATTCATGGTTAAATTATAGACCAAACTGAAGATGTTTGACAGTGAAACAAAACACGAAACGTGCGTGAGCTGTTTAAACCAGTGTTGCCAAAAAGATAATAGCTAAAAAATCACCCGTTATTAGTGCTCCAATCACAGTTAGTCAACAATGGTGTAAAAGCCCAAATTTATTGTGGAAAATGTTTCATTGTATGATGTATGATGGAATGGGAAAGGAATTTTCTATAATTAGCAATTCATCTGCTGTTAAACTCTCAATTTGAATCTATACTGTCCATACTTAGACAATCTGAAGTAAATAATAGCATAGAAGTATTTATACAATCAGCTGGCGATCTTGTAAGCCATAATTCGCTACAGATGTAATAGAATTCTTAACGAATACCTCACAGAGATTGCAGGAATTGAGTGGCTTTTAGTTAGGCAAACAAGATCTACTCGAACTCAATTAATATCTGAAAGGTCTGGCATTTTTAACTCTCACTGTAAGCCCCAATTGCGTCCAAAGTCCGCTTTGCGTTCTGCATTTATGTATATCAATTTTGTGGTTAAGACCAGCTAAGAATGTCATCTATTTTCACTGATATCGGGTCCGCCATCTAACGTTTTTTTTCAACTAGTGCTTATTTCGTGAATGGTAACACTTAGCTCATGTCTGATTTGACAGATAATTAGTTTTATCCTTCCGCTGAACGAATATGGTTGTGTATACGCGTTTTTGCTTCGCTAAGTGAGCCTGCGATCGACTTACAGAAGATGCCGATTTTGGCAAAAAAATCATCTTTTCAGATGAAGCTCATTTTGATCTTGGCGGGTATGTAAACAGGCAAAATTGTCGCATTTGGGGCACAGAAAACCCGCACGCATACATTGAAAAGCCAACTCACCCAAAACGAGTCACTGTTTGGTACGGATTTTGGTTCACAGGCATTGGGCCATTTTTCTCAGAAAATGAGCAAGGAGTGATCGTTAGTCAATGGCAATCGTTATCGGGCCATGTTGAACGAATTTTCGTTCACAAAAATTGAAGAGGAGGATATTGGCAACATTTGGTTTCAACAGGACGGCGCTACGTGCCACACAACCGAAGCTACACACGATATTTTGCGCCCTGTTTTTGAAGATCGCATTATCAGCCGCAGAGCTGATGTCATTTAGCCACCTCGGAGCTGCGATTTGACACCGTTGGACTATTATTTGTGGGGTGCCGTCAAAGATAAGTGTTACGCCGACAAGCCAGAGTCAATTGACGCTTTAAAGGACAATATTCGTGAAGCCATTGGTGAAATACAGCTGCACAGAATCGATAATGTGCTTACAAATTGGACCGATCGTGTAGGCTACTGCATGGCCAGCCGAGGCAGTCATTTGAATGAAATTATTTTCCATTATTAACCGGAAGGATTGTACTTTCAAATAAAAAAAAAAAAAATTTGAGAAAATATTCAGTAGTTTTTTTAAAGCATTTTCAAAAAAAAAGTTATTTGGCGGACCCTATATAATCAATTTTTTTATTTTCTCTCGACAGTAGACAGACAGTGCTGTTATAACAACATTAATAGAAAAAAATAATGAATTTCTTTCATCATACATTTATTTAACTTAAATCTTTTACAATAAGAATAAAGGCTGATTTTCTTAACACATTACAAACATTCTCCGTGTACTTTAAACATTTTCAGCTGAGGTGAAAATTGTTTGTATTGTTTGCTTTTGAGTTTAATTTAATCAATTTAAAAAGATTAGATTATTATAACAAAGGCGAGCGAGCAAGCTATTGGTTTGGGGTAAAAGATTATCTTTTCATTCAATAAAAATTCAATAAAACAAAAACATTTTTAAAAATAAATATTTATTAAACCCCGAAACGAGCAACCTTTAAACCATACCGGACCTTCTTTCCACCTCTAGTAACTTTCTTTTGAAATAACATTTTAAAACTTTTTTTACATTTTCAACTAAAGCTGCACACGCTTTTCCATGGGAACTATTTAAAAGGGTTATAGTATTACACCACCACTACTACATACTACTCTTTTGGCAAATTAATTTATAAAAATGCCAACAGTAGTCATAAACATTGAATTGTACTAAACATTGAAAACCTTTTTCTTTTTTTGGTTCAAACAACAAATCACGAAAATACATATTTTGTGTGTAATAAATGGCCCACAAATAAACGCCACCACCACCAACAAACACCCCGTTATGTTTGCAAGTGCTTTTGGTTTTTTTTTTTTATTTTTTTTATTATTAGTTTACGTTTGTTTGTTTTGCTTACAGCCAGCTAGACACCCATTTAGTCAGCTAACTAGCCGCTGTTTATATTGCCTTATGTTTACAAAACAAGGTCATGCTTAACATTGTACTAAGGTGAGGTGAATCGACTTGAAAAATTACAATAACACAACCACCAGCCAAGCAAGCAAATAAACAAACGCATCATACATAAAAATAAAATGTGAAATAAATATACAACAACAACAACAACAACAGAAAAAAGAAAACAACAAACAAACATTCATTTAAACTACATATTAATGCAATAAATGGGGATGAGTTGTGTAGTAAAAATAAAAAGTGTTGATAGCATGACACAATGCAACACAATGGCCAAAGTGACCAACTAATAATACAAAAAAAAAACACTATCCAAGATTCCACAATGACAATAACAACAATAAGAAAACAGAAAACACATCAAATAAAATCAGAAAGAAATGAAAATAAATTTCATATTGACACGCACAGTTGTTGTTGGCTTCTTTCAATATTTTAATGAAAAAGTGAAAAGAAAATTTAAAACACTTGAAAGATAATAATAAAAACCTTCTCTTCCACACTATGTTATGTACACTCAAATTCAAGTCTTTTATTAAGTTTTCCATATTAATTTATAAGAAATTAATTAAATCATTCAGTTCTTTTTATCAAATGATTATTAGAGTTTACCCTTCTTCAGGCGTATTAAGACGAATTTTTAATGTCCTGCCTTAGCTACAGTTTAGTGTGTGAATAAGGTGTGGTTGGCATATTAAAGGAAGGTCATTGTTTAATAAAAAAATGGAAACTTTAGTGACTTAGTTTGTAACATGCACATCGCATTTGTTGCCCTCCTCAAGTTTAAAGATTTGAATAATTTTCGCAGAAGTCATAAAATCTGCCAAAATATGAGTAGAAGGTATACAAGCAACGGGTCGTTTTTATTGATGACAGTCGATCTGCAGTAGCCTTGTCGGTTGCTAAAATAAAACTTATTTTCACTTGAAAAAATATTTAATAATAAAAAGAAATTCATCATCCAATACATGGTTGCAACAATAATAAATAGCCAGACATCAACTCAGCTACAATAGGGTCATAAATCGGCATCCTCCACCTATATCCGATACCGAAAGGCGGCTGCCAAGGGTTACCAGGACCATTCTTGCCCAGCTTAGATCAGGCTATTCAAACATACTGAATAGCTATAGGGCTAGGATCATCCCTGGAACCTCAGATAGCTGCCCTTCATGTAACCAGGCACCACATGACACGGTGCACATCTTTAGCTGTCCAGCAAAGCCGACAGCCCTAGGACCCATTGACCTGTGGCTGAACCCAACGACTACAGCGGACTTCCTTGGACTACCAACCACTTAACATCGGACAACGTACACATACAACTAAACAACAAATTACCTGCATCTAATTCATTCCATCCCCACCAAATTACACAGGCATACAACCATATTTACAAAATCAACTTTTTATCTGATATACAGGGAAAAGCTTCCGAAGACAACAGCCGAACTGCTACAACAACAACAACAATAATAAATAATTCGTATGAAAAAAAACCTTTTTCTCGATTTTGTGATTGCTTGATGGAATATAAAATAGGGACACTAACAAAGAGAAGGCGGTCTATTGCAGGGTATGTTGCGGTGAGGAGGAGTTGGAGACTGTCGAGCAACTCCTCTGTAACTGCTCAGCCCTTAGCAAGTGGAGGTTGAGGACGACCCTTGGCAGGGGCTTCTTTGAGGGTTTGAATTCTGTGTCGAGAGCCGACATCAATGCTCTCCACAGATTCATTAGTGGCTTGAGATGGTTGAGAAGTGCTAGGACTTCATCAGTGTAGTAGCGTTCTCCCTTTTTTGTTTTGTTTTTGGTCTGTGTAATTCCTTCGCTTCCCTTTCTCCCTTTCCTACTTCCTCTCCTTTTTCCTATCCCCTCTGTTATCCTTCATCTTAAGGACGTTGTACAATGGGTCAATTTGACCTCCGGGTACTGTACTTGTCTCAGTCGACAAGTACACGTCTTCTAACTAACCTAACCTAACAAAGAGAAACTATGTCATGTTTTATAGTTTTCCTTCGATAAAAGGGAAAAAAAGGACTGAAAAGCTAATCTCTAGCAGCTGATTGTTTCCGTCAGACGATTCAAATGTTGATTAAAATTACAAAATATGGCTGTATGCAGCCCATAGTTTCCAATCGCTTCAAACACGCAACAATACCTTACAGAAATACGTTATATCGGGCACATATGGGTAAGAGTCATAGAACCTCATAAACAGAATTTAAATCTGCGAATCCTAAATGTATTGCAGCAAAATCTAGCCATTTATGAAACGTATAGTTTCAATTGATCAAAAAACGTGACACATACGATAAATGTCAAGCGAAAAAGATTCCGTTGAGTATGTACGAAGATAATTAGAAAAGATTATCAACCAACAAAATT
Organism: Sarcophaga caerulescens; assembly: GCA_927399465.1. NCBI lineage: Eukaryota > Metazoa > Arthropoda > Insecta > Diptera > Sarcophagidae > Sarcophaga > Sarcophaga caerulescens. Next base: position 104,002,619 of record OV656872.1, on the reverse strand, counting down.
TTGCTTATAGATTTGATGAGATTTTGATGAAGTCACAAATCTTATTTTACTCATTTATTTCAAAAAAAAATTAAAAAACTTTCGATAAATAATTTTTGGTATCAAAACTCTAATAAGGAGAACTTATTGATCCACCCTCGTAATTGATGTATATAAAAGAACAGAATATGCAGTTCAAATGCTTGGACTGACTAGGTATATAAAACCAAGAATATAAAAAATTAATTTCGAGATCATAGCACATTGGATTCGAAATAGTGAAGTTTAGAAATTTTTTCACACTAAAGACTTGAGAATATATGAAAGCGTGTTAAAATTCAATATATCCCGTAACTCTAATTAGATGGTCCTATTTAATCTTATTGGAAATGATTTACAGCCTTTATATATACATATCTACATATGTATATAGCCTATTGGAATAGAATGGAAATTGAAAAATTCTTGTTGCCTAGGCATTCCAATGCAATTCCCGTTTAAATTAAAACAAAAACCATTATGTCTGCCATTGCCATTTAATAGAGTAGGGCAAATAATAATAAAAAATATTTCTTAAATGATACCGAAAACACAACGGATATTGGCAAGGTTTCTTATCAACAAATTTTGATTAAAAACCAATATGACAACAAACAAGCAAATGGGGTATTTGTGTTCTTTTATTATTTCCACACACACACATACATACACACATTGTACCTACATAATCATAAGAAATTGCCATACAAAAGCAGAATTGCCCTTACAGATGGATGTATTGGATCGAATAAACTTACCACAATTGACTAAAACATGATGCAGAGGCATATCTTTTGATAACTCTTTCGATGATTCTTCCAGGGCTTGGCCTATTTTGTAGTGGGTCTGCTTCTTAATGCGTTTATCGCGTTCCTGTAAATCGGCCGCACCGCTGGCACTGCTACTGCTGCTACTATTGGCCACAGTAGGCAGTTTACGCACCATCTTATCCAAAACATCACGATATTTTTCCACTTGCTTCTCTATTGTCTCCAACTCAAAATCCTTGCGATCGGGTTTTGTCGATCTGCAAGAGAAGACGAAAGGTGAGGGACAAATTTATACAAGACAGTTCAGTTCAGTTATAGCGTGGCGGTTACACCCTTGGCAAAAGCATCAATAACAACAACAACTACATACAGCATTAACATAAAAGAGCACAAACACAAGAAATTATAAATAATTCCATGCTTATGTATTTCTTTGTGTCCGTATTGTTGTCATTATTAATGTTATTGTTGGTATGCATGGATTTTTAATATGGAAATGCAAAAATAAAATATCGAAAGGGAAAAATGGAAAAGAAAATAAATTATGAATTTGCATTACGCCAGAGACACATTCCGCAACACTGTTATATTTGTTGCTTTTCTTATTGTTGTATTGGTTGTTGTTATTGTTGTCGCTTCTGTTATGTGTCTCGTTGTAATACAGTTGCATGAGTGTATGTAATTGGAATGAGATGAAGACAAGCCGTCATAAGCGACACTTAAAAGATAAGCCACCGAAATTATTCAAACAAAAAAGCACAACCACAGACACAAAACTCTATTGGAAACAATTTTACCTTGAAAGATTTTCAGCTGCTATTTTAATTTTGGTAAATTGTTTCTTCATATTGAATCCTTAACACTTACAAACACAAGCACTTTCTTATTTTTATATAATATTTTCGTCGCACTCTCACTTTTTGTTTATGCACACTTTTTTTTTCAAATAAAATAATTTAATATTGGGAATAAATTATAATAAAATTAATTTTAATATATTATTATTTATTTTTTTACTTTATTGCTAAACAAAAACACACTCACGAAAATTAGTCATTCTTTGATAATACAAGAAGAACGTATGAAAATGCAAAGGCGTTGACAGTTGTCACAATACAAATAAAAAAATATTCGCACTTTTTTCCAGTACGTTCATTGCAAGCGAAAGTCCATAACTTTTTATAAACTGGCGCTTCCACTGAACGTATGCCATAACACAAATGGCAAAATGTCAAATAAATGTCAGTTGACAAATGTTTTTCTATGTTTTGTTTTGATTTCATTTGGCACATACACACGTGTTGTATCTTGTATCGTTTAATTGTAAAACTAAAAGTGAAATTAATTTAAATTAAAAAAATAATTAATTTAAGCACTAAAATGACTATACAAATAGATAAAAAACATTTGCAAACGCTGTTGCGTACAGAAAATGAAAAAATTATGGATTTATTGTTAACATTTAATGTGCCAGATTCAATAGAAGGTAAGTACTAGTAACTGGCTGGTTGGTTCAACAATGTACCAAAGGAAGAAGTTTTTTTTGGGAAAGAGGTCTCCTTAAAGTTGAATTTTTATTAAATAATATTGGAACTAAAAAGATATCTATGTATTATTGATATAATCGCAATAATCTAATAATTGTGGAATCTTTTTTATAAAGTCGAGTAGTGTTGTTAACGTAACAGTTTTTTTCGATTAAGACGTTTTTCTCAAAATGCAAAGTTAATGTGTATACAGTGGCAAGCAAAAGTATTTATATTTATCGGTACATCTCTTAATTTGTAATTGATAGAGAAGTCGAATATTTACAGAAATACAAATTTGTTTACAAGTTTACTTATTTAAAAATTAAATATAATATCGACACATATTTACCTTTCAGATACTGACTGCGATGCCTATTTACTGACCAGCAGTAAAACTGTAGCTAAAGCAATGAATTCCAAGCAAAATGCCTCCTCCATCGATGAACTGCAAGATCGTTTGAATACAATTAAAAATAAAATGAAAACTAAAAAAGGTCCCATTTCGGAAAAAGCGCGCAAAAAGAAAGAAGCCAAAAAACTAAAGAAAAATAAAGAATTCAAAAAAGTACTTATAACAGCCGCTAAATCCATGAAAAACGAACAATCGAAGCACTTTAAAACCGATGAGGACGATGGAAAAGAATCGAAGAAAGACATTAAACCCGTTATGGCGAAACCTGTTTTCAACGAAGAGGGCAAAATTGTGTTTTCAAAATTCGATTTTGCGCACAAGAAGAAAAATTCCCATCAAAATCCCCGCGAAATACTGAAGAAAATCAAAGAGACCGACAAGAAGATCAATGAACTCAAGGAAATGGGTGAAACAGAAAAAGCTTTGGAAATGAAAAATGATCTGGCCTGGAAGAAGGCATTCGATAAGGTGGATGGTAAAAAAGTTAAGGATGATCCTAAACTATTGTATAAGGCTATTAAGAAACGCAAGGTGGAAAAGAAGAAGTCAAAGAAACAATGGGTCGATCGTAAGAAGAAAGTGGAACATGATATCGCTTCACGTCAAAAGAAACGCAATGAAAATATCAATAAGCGCATTAAGGATAAACAGACGAAGAAACTTAAAAAAGCTGCGAAGAAGGGTAGAGTTATACCAGGATTTTAATCAAAATATAGATTTTTATAAGAAAACAAATATTGAAGCGAGTTTTATTGAATAGTAAGAGAAATGTATAAAATATCTATTATATAAATGTCTATCATACCTCTCAGGAAAAAAAGTTTAAGAATACAACTCCTTCAAAAGAGTAATGTTTTACAGACAATTTAGTTCTTTTTGACGATATTACATGATCAGCTCATGAAAAGTACAGAGATTGTGGGTAAGCCAATCTTCACGGTTGTCTCGAAATTATGTTGGGACTTGTATCTTTTATAAGGATCTCAGTAGCAGGCCCGGATTCTTACGTGATTTTCGTTAAGAGTCCGGCTCTTAACGCGATTGGGTAGGTCTGGTGTAAGTCACGACTGTTTGGTGTCTGTTAGGAATCCATAAGAGATCTTGGACGATCCATTGGGCATAGTGGTATGTCTGGAGACAAGATGGCTGATACTCTTGCTGAACTGATTCTTCAATCTGCTACATCTATTGACTTAACGAAAAAAAAGTAGTGACGCTGGGAGTACAGAATGTTACGTGTACAGAAAGCTATGATTTTGGTAACTAACTGGTCTATAGATATTGTTTTTTAAATAAATTGCTTTATTATTATTTTTAGATTTTTTTATATTATATTACAAGTAATCACAATTGAAAATAAAATCGATTTTAATCTTGGGTTAACTCAAACCACTGTTTGCAGTGGTAAACGTTTATTGACCGTCACTGAACATACCATCTGCTTGCATGACATTTCTTTTATTATCGTAGTAAAAAGAAGAAGATCGGCCAGAAAAAAGAGAATGAAACGAAAAATTCACAGCAGCAAATTACACAAAATAAAATAAAGCACTAGAAAAAGCAAGAAAAAAGAGTGAATTATTTTTTTTATATATTATTTTGACAAAAAAGTGCTTATAAAAAAATTGCGTATTTAAATAAAAAATAAGTATACAATTTAATATTCCTTTTCGAAAAAAAAAGAGACCAGAATTCAAAGAGAAACACTTGCAAGTCGAAAACAATTTGACGTGGAAAACAAAAAAATAATCATTTTGATATTTTTGAGTGATTAAAAGTTAAAAAAAAATTCCTGTGTATGAAAAATAGTTGTTAAGAAAATTTTATATAAAAAATTAGAAGAGGAAAAACGAGAACTTAAAAGATAACAAAGCTGCTGACTGCTCCGGTCACATTATGAGTGTTGTACGCCACATTGTGTTATTCTCCCAGTTACCTAAGGCTGGCTTCCATTATTACTGGTTAAAAGGTAAGTCTCAACCTTTTTTCTACTCGCTATGTATTACTGATTGCAAGAGGAGAAGATGGTTAATGTTAAAAACGGGCAAAGCAGAATTTCATAATAGACCGAACGAGCACATACAATATTGGTGTGCTGCTTTTTCATCAGTGTCGCCACCATCAACATTATCATCATCTGGGGGGAATAAACTTTGAGGAAAACAAAAGAAAATTTAAAAAGAAAAGGAAAAAAATTGTACAACCGTTAAAAATAATTTAAAAAAAGATCGCAATTGTTTAAATTGCAACGAAAATATATTGTGGTGCTCTTATGGCGTTGTTGTTTGTTTTCGTTTTTCCTATTAAATCTGATGTTGGTTGTCTGTTTTCATTGGAAAACCTTGGCTAAGGTTTTTCCCATTCTATGTGATGTGAAATCACGTAGGCACTGTTAAAAATCTATTGAAATCGCATTCCAATAACGCTTTATAAGCCAAACAGCTGATTGATGTGCGTTTTTGTAGCCAGCAATTCGTCTCCTCCATCCTCTTATGATGCTACAATTAAACGTTTCAACACAATCAAGGTCATTTTTATCACTCGAATAAGTGTTCAATCACAGTCTTTCATTTTATTTATTATTGTGCCTGCGACTGTGTATCTTTGGTGCTCTTTTATTGAATTAATTAGACGCTGTTTTCACAGACTCCACAGACTTGTTTGTGATTCATTAAGTGGTTTATTTATTCTAAATAGCCGCAAGTAAGAAATCTGAAATTACTTCTAACAACAACTTTCGTCAAGTAGCATGAAGTAGCATAGTTCTTTTATATATACGGGTCCTCCCACTGGTGTCAACGCTGGCAATTAACCTTCAATTCACAAAGTGTTGCGAAGCAAACGGCATTGGAAACTGGATATTACATTTTCTGTAACACAAATACCACTCCAAACTGTTTGTTTAAGATTAAAAAGAAAAAAAACAACCTAATGCAGATATTTCTCTTCAATATTTTGCTCCTGAATTCTAAACGAAGCCCATATTGGGTTAAGCATTTAGTGGTTTCAAAACTGGCGGTCTAGTATATCTTTCATCTGGAGTATCACTTATTTTGTGAAAGATGCACCATGAATGTGCGAATATCGATCGTGATTTAAACTTTTTCAGCATTACTAAGTGATTATGGTCGTCATAACTGGTTTACAGTGCATGGAATCGGTTAGATTATAAAGAAATTTGAAGATACAGGAAATGTTACAGATGTGATCCGACCAGTACATCATCGCTGCGTACGTTTTGCTAAAAATATAGCTTCTGTTAGAGAAAGTATGGCAAATAATCCAAATTTGAAAACAACACATCTTTCTCAGCATTTGATCTAATCTTGTGGCTCATTATGGCGTATTTAATATAATAAGTCCAACTCACGGAACAATTGAAGCTGTACTAAGGCTGATTGGGTGTTTTTGAAATAGGCTTTCAATTCTGATTTTTCTTTAGCCGTAAAGCTCATTTGAAACTCTCAGTTGCCACTTGTGGGATTCGAAGAAGCTAGAAGTGTGAAAAAGTCCTTACATTTGGAAAAAATTTCTATTTAATGTGCATTATGATCTAAAGTAGTCTTTGGGGCGTATTTTTTGTGAATCGTTACCGTCAGTGTCTAGTAGTTAGTGTTTTGGCTTATTAGACGTAAGGCCCGAGTTCAAAGCCCTGGTCAGACATCAAAACGAAAATATGAAAAAATATTTCTTCGGCGACTTCCTCTCAACAGATTTCTGGCAAAAACTCTGAGAGTAAATAAAATTGCTATGAAAAGCTTCTCAAAAATCTGTCGTTCGGAGTCGACTTTAAACTGTATGTCCCGCCACTTATGTATAAAATTAACGCACACAACATAAGTGGTGTGAGAAGCTTGGCCGTAATCCTGACTGAAGGGTTGTAATGACCAATTATGTATGTAAAGGGTGATTTTTTAGCTATTATCTTTTTGGCAACACTGGTTTAAACAGCTCACGCACGTTTCGTGTTTTGTTTCACTGTCAAACATCTTCAGTTTGGTCTATAATTTAACCATGAATCGTCTTACAAACGAACAACGCTTGCAAATCATTAATTTGGCATCATTGGACTGTACTTCTTCAAAGATGCTGCGAATCGTAACGTAACTGTGAATGATGAGCGCTACCGTGGGATGATAACCAAATTTTTTTTGCCCAAAATGCAAAAGCTTGACTTGCATGACATGTGGTTTCAACAAGACGGTGCCACATGCCACACAGCACGCGTAACAATGGACTTATTGAGAGGCGAGTTCGGTAAACATGATATTTCACGTTCGGGACCGGTCAACTGGCCGCCTAGATCGTGCGATTTAACGCCTTTAGACTATTTTTTGTGGGGCTATGTTAAAGCTCATGTCTATACAGACAAGCCCGCTTCAATTGACGCATTGGAAGACAACATTGAAGCATTTATTCGTGAGATACCGGCCGAAATGTTGGAAAGAGTATGCCAAAATTGGACTAAGCGGATGGACCATTTGAGGCGTAGTCGCGGTCAACATTTGCATGAAATAATCTTCAAACATTAAATTATATGGACCGTAATATCGATTCAAATAAAGATTTCATGCATTTTTCTGAATTTTATGTGTTTTTTTTTTTTTTGAAAAATTTTCCTATAGCTCTTAAAAAATCACCCCTTATGTATGTATGTATGGTCTATTATTTTTTGTGAATCGTTACCGTCAGTGTGCAGAGAGCTTTAGCCGCATAATAACCGTATATGGTGGTTTCAACAAGACGGTGTCACGAAGTACACAACACGAGCGATTTTAGTTTTTTGCATAGGAAGTCTCCAGAAAGAATAATTTTATACTTTGGCGACATCAATTTGCCACAAAGATCTTACGACTTGATGCCGTTAGATCCTTTTTTGTAAGACTATATTAAGTCTGTGTGTTCGTCGATAATCCCCATACATTGGTGAATTTGGATACCATCCGAAATGTTCGAATAAGTGTTCGAAAAGAACATCAACAGAATCGTCGGGTTTAAAAACATAGTTTTACACATGCTAAACAATGTTTTATCTTGATCTAACGGGCTTTGAGTAGCATTAAAGATTAAAATAAAATCCCCCAAGTCGTGAAATCAAAAAGTAAACACTCGTTTTTCCATAACAAGTAAACAAGAAAGAAAAAAATGGTAATCAAACCAGTATAACAATTTTTGATTACACATGATACTCGAAACTCAGACTAGAATAATTAATAATTATTTCAAACATGTTTTCTTATTTCTTCGAAATATAAAACGAAGTTTTTTTTTTTTTTTGGAAATGTTAAGGTTATTGTACCACTTTTTTGTTAACATATTAAATAATATTTGAAAAAAAAAAAAAAAAAATTAAATTCACGTTTGTCTTTAAAATCTTTATATGCATATACATACGTGTAGGTAAAGTAGTCTGTATGGGGCATGGATTTCATAAATGCTATCTGGCTGGCTACGTGCAGATTAATCGCATTTTTTTGTTTTTGTGTTTAACTTCCTATTTTTGTTTTTCGATTGTATTAGCGAATGCCGTATATCAAATAACAACTACACAATACCAGCAACAATAACAATAATAATAATCGTAATATTAAATGGTATTTTGTTGTTGTTGTATTAGTTTAGCGTTATTTAATAATGGATGGTTACAATACAACATTATACGTAGTTATGTATGGTTATAGTGTGTCAACATATGTGTGTCAATGTTAGTTACTGATTTGATCAAAGCTTGTCCAGTTTGGAAAAAAAAAAGTAAAAACAAATCGCAAATACAAGTTTATTCGATTATAATTTATTTATCAGTTAGTGACGTACATATTTTGTTATTTTATTTTATATCTGATAAGCACTCATAGGGGTAATGATTACTTATTTTTTTTTTTTTTTTTTTTTTTAGTAAAATCAATTCGATTAATATTGTTTATTTTGTTTATTTACAATTTAAGGGGCAATATTGAAAACAAATTGACTTGAACTGCATTGAGAAAATAAATAAAAAGAAATTCTTTTACGTCTGCAACTATGAAAAACAATATTCGAAACGAAACGGCTGTTCAGTAAAACAGAGTCGCGAACAGTAGATGTTCAACAAAGAATTGTTTTTGTCAGCTGCTTGCATAAGATACAAATTACAGGCTTCCGTTAGCACAGCTAGAATAATCCCTCATATGCATATGTGGTCAGTAATGAAATTAAAAGTCTTATATAGCACAGCTAAAGTATTCCCTTACTTACATACATACATATCGACCCCTTTGCGCGAAATTATCGTATATGCCAATTTTTTGAAATTGAGTTTTTGATGCAATCTTGTTCTATATTCAAACAGACGTCACCTGACAAAATATTATAGGCGAATTCCACTTCGTTGCTCCAAAAATTGATTGAATACTTTATCGTATGTTACACACCATTTCTTCTTGTGAGCGATTTTATCGTATCTGCCAATGAAGAATATTTTACATATTGGAGTTGTTACAATATTTACTACATATTTCTTTCTGAGTTAGAATTTGAAGGTAAAGGGAATTGCTCGCTTTATTTGCCACAAGAATTTCAAAACAAGCAAACCCTTTATAGGAACGATAAGAACCTCAGCAACTGCATTGTGTCGAATTGGGTTTTCAGACAGGTTTTCCAAAAAGATTTTAATATAGGTTTTCATTTGCCAAAAAAAGATAAGTGCACTAATTGTGAAAATATTAAACATCTTGATGAAAGCAGACGTCGGCACCAATGTCCCTCAGGGGAAGATTTTCTTCGGCTTTATATGTTCATATGTTCTCTTTGGGCCGACGACTGATGAAGAGGAAAAAAATCGTTTGCAGAATTCAAATGAGTATAGGATGCATATAAGAGACAAAGATGAGGCCAAGGTTAATTTTTTAAGAGATCAAAATAAAAGCAAAAATGTTTCTAGTTTTGTTTGCGCCAGCTTCGATTTGCAAAAAGTTTCGGAAATAATATAACCCTTTTTTACTCACGCAAGTACGCCTACTACAATTTCAGCGTTTATGAAAACGGCACTAGAAGTGGCTATTGTTATTTGTGGGGTGAGCGTGATAGTAAGCGAGGCTGCAATGAAATTTCCACAGCCCTGTATAAGTATTTAATAATCGTAGACCAAAGAAAGATAGTTAAAGACTTAGTCCTATACTGTGAAGTTGCACTGGTCAAAACCGCAACAAGGCTGTATTAGCTATGTTGACACATTTTTTAAATTTGTCAAACTTCGTTGAAAAAATTATAATAACACATTCACTTCCCGGTCATATGTGTACGCAGGCATACCATTTGGACGCCAAGTGAATGGTCCACAACTATTCGCAATGCACGAACTAATCCATCGTGGTAGAATTGTATTGAAATAGGCCACTCAGAGTTTGAAAACTGGAAGTCCTTTGCAAATCTGTTACTACCAAACAAAGTTAAACTAAACATAAATAAAGTTCGCATAGCTTTATTGAACAAAAAATCAAAATCAATTGAACTCATTTGCGGATATTCCGACAGTTCCACTAAAAAAACTATAAATAACTTTAATTTTACCTTTAAGTTACAAAAGTTGTACAATTCACCTTTGTGTATCTCTTTGTAAAAATTCAATGATTTGAAAAATCTATGTTTAAAAAATAGCATACTGCCAAAATACCACAATGAGTATTTAAATCAGTGATGCCAAGTGTAGGGATTTTTCCCTTTTTGTAGGGATTTTTTTCAAAAATTTCACATGTAGGGAAAAAGGGAAAGATTTCTTAGTTTTTTCGAATTGTAGGGAATTTTTTCAATTTAAAATTTTTAGCTTCTAAAAACTATTTTTCTTCCAATATAAATTAAAAAATGTATTTTATCATACAATATTCCCTTTGATAACATCATTGGACTGTGTTGCAATGGCGCTAATGTTATGGTCGGACAAAACAATTCGTTCGCATCCAGACTTTTGCTGGATAATCCCGACGTAATAACAATCAAATGTATTTGCCACACTGCCGCCATCATAGCAAACAAATCTTGCCTAATGTTGCCAAGAGCCCCAGAGGATTTGGTAAGACAAATAGGAACTTACATTTCCGGCAGTTTTAAAAGATGTTCTCAGTTGGAGGAGTTCCAAGAAATGAACGAAAAAAAAAGGAAAATATTAAGAACATCAACAACCAGGTGGTTGTCTCATCAAAAATGCATCGAAAGAATATTGGATAATTGGCAAGCTCTAGTTGAATATTTTAAATTTGCAATTAAACAGGACAAGTTGAAATCTGCAGATGTTATACTGACTGAACTTACAAATGAGTGTAATAAAGCTTACTTACTTTTTTTGAGATATGTGTTAAATTATTTTAACTCGTTAAATGCACTTTTTTATTCGAAAAAAATGTTGGTTCATGTTTTGCATTCAGAGTCAACAAATTTTTTTTTATAAACTTGGACAAAATTTTATTAAAAAAGAATGTTTGAAAATTTATTGTGTCATAAGGTCACCTCATGTTTCATTGCCAATAGATGATGTCTATGTCGGCAGTGAATGTGAAGAATTGTTGAAAACATTTCCAAAAGCCAGTGCTCATCAGGTAAAATCTGATTGTCTACAATTCTACATAACTGCACTTGAAGAAACGCAAAGAAGACTGCCACTTAATGACAAATCAATTTTCAAAGAAATGGAATTTTTAAACCCCGTAGTGTCCATTGGAAAAAGTAACAAAAGTGTCTATCAATTTAAATTGATATGTTATAAGTATAAAGTTGACTTAAATTTACTTACACATGAACGGAATGGAATGAACTTTAGAATATAGTTTTTCTGAATATGAGAAACAAACATTGTCTAAATTAGATGTTGAAGCATTTTGGTCCAAAATCTGCAAATCAAAAAATTTTAATGACAATTTGATCTTTTCAAATTTTGCAAAAATTATAAAAAATTTATTAAGTTTGCCACATGCCAACGCTGACGCTGAAAGAATTTTTTCTGTTGTAACTGACGTACGTACGAAAAAAAGGAACAAATTAAGCCATGAGTTATTAAATTCTATTTGCATTATAAGATCTCATTTACAAGCTAATTTAATTAATTGTGTAAATTTTAAATGCACATCGAGTCATTTAAAAAAAATTAATTATACAGAATTGTACAAATAATTTTTTTTCATTAATTTATAATATTTGTTATTTTTATGTTATTTTTGTATAATAAATGTATGTACCTGAATTGAAAATGTACAAATTTAAAATAAATATTTATTTAAAAAAAAACGGAAAAAGTGGCGTAGGGAATTTTGTAGGGAAAATTAAAAGTGGGTGTAGGGAAAAAAGGGATTTTTTTTCATTGACGTAGGGATTTTTGGAAAAAATCTCCTGGCATCACTGATTTAAATTTGAAATATTCTGTACGCGAAAAAGATATGTTAACTGAAAGCGACGAAGAAGATTAACTCACTTTTTATTATTACTGTTTTTTTTAGTTTTTTTTTAATGAATTCATAATAATAATAATAATAAATAATTAATAATAATAAATCTTTGTTTCAATTTATTTCTAACACTGACAAATGATATCGTATGTGCCATTTTCTACACACGCATCTACGAAATGTTGTGAATGAAATTATCGCATGTGCCAAAAATACGTTTTTGTCGGAAAACTTGAACTTTTCCACCCTAATACTTTTAGGTGTATTTATATTAGTTAATTATCTAACCACATGTATATTTTCATTTTGATATTGCAAGCGAAAGCTGAGAAAAGTAGAAAAATGGCTGTCCTGTAATATTTGGTTTTTGTAACATACGATAATTTCGGGCAAAGGGGTCGATATGTGGATATTTAGGCTGAATTAAAGAGAGGTCAGCTCGAGGATGACTACATATTTCAGCAAAGTCCTCACGGTGCTTCTGTACAGAAATAATACATATTCAATTTTGCCGGGTTTCGCGGCAGTTGTTGCATTGAAAGCAATTTAATTCCAACTAGCTACAGACAACATCGTGCAATGTGCCATCATTTGCACTGTATCTGTAACAGCTACAATGCAATTGTTTTTTGCGAAAGTCGTGTTCTGCATCAAATAAAGTAAATGGATTGCAGAGAAACGTAAAAGATTGGAAAATCTTAGAGCTATTATGGTTCAGAGGTGACCGTTCTAAGAGGGATGACACCATACCCAAACCCAAGATGGTTGCACACATTTGTACCTCTGCTGTGGTGTTCAGGAGCTCACAATCAGTTTATTGTGCCAGGGCTGCTTTAATGATCTTAATGCCATTACCATTCATTTCGGACATAGCAGTAAGAGCACTCTCTGTCTCCATTTTTCTCCTTTTACAACTTTCTTTAGATTTTTTTGTTTTCCCCTTTTCTTATCTTTCTTCTTTACTTTCTTTTTGTTTTCATATTGTTTTGATTATCTGGACTATTGAAGGCAAGCACAATGAACCTTTTTCTGATTCCATTATAAGCTTTTCCCAAAAGCCCTCTTCTTAATTGACAAAACGCAGAAACAGTTCTTGATTATCGATTTTTAAGAACCTCCCAACTACGCGTTTAAAGCTGCAGTTATCCACCAAAATTATTAACAAAAGCCGGCTGTTTGTAGACGAACGATTGTTTGCTTTAGATTTTAGGAATTAAAAGTTTGGCTTTAAAGGAATAGCTTATAGCGTAGCGATTCTCCACCAATCCTACAACATCTCAAAACCACCAAAACTGCCAGGGACAGAGTTCACACGACAATAAATTTGCCGTACGTTAAAGATTTTGGTTGAGAGTTTTGCTAGATCCTTAGCTGCTAGGCAATCGAAAGTGTGTTTTCATAATGGGCAAACACAATGATTAATCGGAAAGGGTTCAACTACAGAAGGACCATTGTCTCCGGCCTTGTTAGGTTTTCATTTTTATTGAAGAAATCCTGTATACAAAACGAATTTTGTTGGAGGCCTTAGACAATATTATATTGAGTCCAATTGAATTTGAAAACTATTAAAGGAATGTGTATGAACACTATTTAGTATAACAGTCGAGATATATTACCCTATCAAATTTTGTGTGGTCAGTGTATAAACTCTATTTAATATAACAGTCGAGAAATATTACCCTATAAAATTTATATAAAAAAATAAAATTGCTTTCATTATCTTTTGCAGGCATTTGCTGTTCAAATCAGGCAGGATGTTTAGCTGCATTAGCAACACGTTGTCTTCATTCGGCAACTAATCCTAAAATCGACATAACACTCTCCCATGCAGCCGCAGGAGCAGGAGGCAGTGGTACTGGTACCGGTTCAGGCTCTTCTGTAGGTTCAGGAGGCAGTGGCAATAGTAGTGCGACATCATCAGGCTCATCTACATCTGGAAGTTCTGGCGAACCACCAAATGATAAAAATTTCCTATCATGTCCGAAATGTGGTAGCCCCTGTACACAGGTAGAAACGTTTGTAAGCTCCACACGTTTTGTGAAATGTGCAAAATGTAATCATTTCTTTGTGGTTCTGTCGGAAGTCGACACAAAGCGTAATATTAAGGAAGAGCCGAAAAATCAACGCAAACCCCCACCACCGCCTCAAAAAATTATGGAATATCTGGATAAACATGTTGTGGGTCAAGATTATGCCAAGAAGGTATTATCGGTGGCGGTGTATAATCACTATAAACGCATCCATCATAATCTGCCACAAATGAGTCCGCAGCAACAGCAGCAAATGTCACAGGCCGCATCAAATATGATGAACGATCCAATGGGTACTCGCAATGATTTGCTACACATAACCGGCATTGGTCATACCATTTCCAATTCACCTGGTACAGAATTACCCCCCAAACAGAGTCAAAGTGGTAGCCATCATGGCCATGATTCGGGTTCAGAAATATTGGATAAACAAAATTATGATATTAAACTCGAGAAGAGTAATATAATAATGTTGGGTCCTACCGGTTCCGGTAAGACATTAATAGCTCAAACCATAGCTAAATGTTTGGATGTACCCTTTGCTATCTGTGATTGTACCACACTAACACAAGCCGGTTATGTGGGCGAAGATATCGAGAGTGTCATCTCTAAGTTATTACAAGATGCCAATTACAAGTGAGTAGAATTAAGGAATTTTGGCTTTTCGTTTTGTAACGACCAATTCAAATGGAATTTATTTTTTATTTAGTGTGGAACGTGCTCAAACAGGAATTGTATTCTTGGATGAGGTGGATAAGATTGGTGCTGTTCCCGGCATTCATCAGTTGAGAGATGTGGGCGGTGAAGGTGTACAACAGGGTATGCTGAAAATGCTCGAAGGTACCATAGTAAACGTACCCGAACGCAATTCACCGCGTAAACTTAGAGGCGAAACAGTACAAGTAGACACTACAAATATTTTGTTCGTAGCATCTGGTGCCTATACCGGCTTAGACCGTCTAATAGCCAGAAGGTTAAATGAAAAGGTGAAAATGACTTTTAATTGTAATTATTCAATCGATTAATATTTCTTTTTTTTTTAAATTTATTTTCAAAAGTATTTGGGTTTTGGTGCTCCCACATCTGGTGCTTCTGGTCGCCGTGCTGCACAATCGGCCGCCAGTCCCATGGACAATGATCAAGAAGAACGCGATAGATGTTTGACAAAAGTACAAGCTCGTGATCTCGTAGAGTTTGGCATGATACCGGTATTTTGCAAACAATTTAATTGTTTGATTATTATTTTAAATCGTTTTCCTATTTTGTTGTATTTCAAAGGAATTTGTTGGCCGTTTCCCAGTTATTGTGCCCTTCCATAGTCTTAGTGTTAATATGCTGGTGCGAATTTTGACCGAACCTAAAAACGCTTTAATTCCTCAATATAAGGCATTAATTGGCTTAGATCAAGTCGATTTAACGTTCACCGATAATGCGATCAAAGCAATTGCCAAATTGGCCATGGATCGTCAAACGGGCGCCAGAGGTTTACGTTCGATTATGGTAAGTAAAATGATTTCTTAGTTTCTCAGAATTGCTAAAGAAGATTTTTAGCTTAAGATATGAATTCTCTATGCATTCACGTACGAAGCTTTATAGACATGAACATTTTTTCTGAATTTTTTGATAATCGAACTTAATGCTCTCAAAAAATACTGGCTTTACTTTCCTAAGAAATAACAGACATTTATTTAAATACTCTTCATTTAAAGAATGTTTTAAAATTCGCTAGAGTTTCTTTATGAATTTCTTCATTCACTTTCACCAATGCCCTGAAATCATCGTATTTTATTGCAACTTTTCGATCGTTTCTTAATTTTTTTTTTTTAGGAACAACTTTTGCTCGATCCCATGTTTGAAGTGCCCGGCTCGGATATTAAGACTGTACATATAACATCTTCCTGTGTTAAGGGCAAATCGGAGCCTGTCTATGTCCGTAATGATGAAAATCCTACAGAAAATGATGAGGATAGTGAAACCGCTAAAGTTCGTGTAACGCAATAAGTTTTTCTTCTTTTCAATCTTTGTCTCAAATTATTATGTTCTCCCTCCTCCTTGAACCAACCAATGTGAAAAAAAAGTTTTGTTTTCATTTCTCTTTCGTTTCAATATGTAACGCCTTTCTTAAGTTTTTAATTCACTTTTAATTGATTAATATAGGGCACGACTATGCCCAGCAAAATTTTCGAAATCTATTTGTATTTATCCATGAATATTTTTTAATTGTTAAGAATTTTATGTTAATTTACAATTTTTTTTTTTTAAATCTTTAAAATATTGAAATATTGTATGTAACGATAAAAAAAAAGGAAAAAAAAAAAACAGAAAACACCACAATAGCCAGCTTCTTAAGAGAAAGAGTTTTTAAAACTTGACTCTTTACTGTAATGGCTACGAAAAAATGAAAGTTAATTTCCTTATCTTATCCTTGTCGTCTTATGAAACACCATTAGAAAATTAAATTTAAATTAAATTTATAAGAAAAATTCATTAATTTTATTTCCTTTTTTAGATATTAAAATAATAATAATAAAAAACAAATTGTAATATTTTATTAGATACAAAGAAACATAACTAATTAAACTTTAAGAAAATTATATTAAAAAAAAATAATAAAAAAAGAAATAAAAAAAACGAAAATAAAATTAAAAAAAAAATAGTAAAAAAAGAATATGCAAAGTAATGTTTATTAGATATTTAAAAAAAAGGTTTTAATAAGAAGAAGAATAATTACAATATTAATAACAATAATATTATTTTATTAGTTATACTGTACATAGCTTTAATTTTTTTATTTTCTTTTCTTGCTTGTTTTTAGAATAAAACCAATTATTTAAATAATAATGATAAAGGATAACAAATCTGTGTTGATCCTTTTAACGTGTTAAAGAGATGTAGCATTAGAAGAAGACTACACTCGGGTCTCGTTTTATGCGGATTTTTTTTATGCGAATTCGAATTTATGCGGTTATAAATGAAAAAATTTTTTTTAGTTTTTGTTATAGATTTTAAAATGTTATGATACTTTTTAAACTTTTGCATCATTTTTAAATTAAAATAAGTTTGCACCACTGATATAATCATTATTGTTAATCCTACCTGAAGGGATTGTAATGACCAACGCTGTTGATTCAGAAAGCGGCAGTGATTTCCCTGCGGTTTGAAAACCTTTTTTATATGGGAATCTCTTGTGAATGTACGCTGTTGTTTGAGCCTGACACCTAATACTATCAGATCTCTATGCCGAATAGCTTGTGATGAAATCAATCGTTCTAGTTTGTTTCCAATTGGAAAGTCAATTGTTTAGCATCAGATTGCTCTAACTATGCCAATAAAGCCTTCAAAAGTCAATCCTTACTTATGATTTAAAGAATCTTTTAATTAAAGAAGCAGCTCATTTTTAATAACTGGCACTTTAATACTCTTATTCAGAAGAAACAATTAAGCTTTCTAAAAATTCGTTGATCTAGTCCCCTACATATGTATGCACAACCTGATAGGTGTATGTAATGTTAAAAATGACGTCGAACCAATTCCAAAACGATACAGAATGATTGATCGTACATTAATAATATTTCATATTTTTTGGATCATTTTGTTTTTTTCTGTAAATAACGAATTAATATTTTATTTTTGTTTATTTTTCTTGTAGAAGTTTTTGTTTTTATTGTTTAAGAAAATGAAATAAATATACTTTTGTTGATTTTTTAATGCGATTTTGCTTTGATTTTTCACTTAAAATTTGAATTTATGCGGTTTTTCAGGATTTTGGAACGAATCGTTAATTTTTATATGAAGCTAGAGTATCGTTTATGCGAATTCAATTTATGCGATTTTTTTTTGGAACGCATCTATCGCATAAAACGAGACCTGAGTGTATTTCACTATCTTGGAGTCACGAAATAATCTTTAATATTACCAATCATTGGCTTATCAGTGAATCTTAGAATTATGTATGTCGTCAGTGATGTACATACATACAGTGCAGACATATAAACATATGATAGGAAAAGTAGCTGAATCCGCTTTGGTTTTCAGACTTTATCAGCATGATATGTACAGAACAGCGAGAAGTTTGTTAGGATTCAATGCTGGCAAATTAATGCCACAAATTGCTCTGGATAAGAGTCAGTTTGGAGACGACCCCAGAATCATGTATACAAGATGGCAATTGATTGGAACCCTGAAAGTTTCGGAAGGTAAAGTTGATCTGCTTACACTTGGAGAAAATCGTTTAGCTTCGAGTTTTGTGAAACTAGACCGATTTTATCTCAAATGACGACGTCCGATAAATATTGTTACGAAAATGAAAACAGTGGGCCATCGTTTAACGTTAAAAACGATAAAAAAAGCTACACCAACAACTACACGGACAAATGCGGCTAGAGTGAGCGCAAGTAAACGAACGCACAAACAACAATGAAGTCGCTATAGAATTCTCGAGAAGACAAAACCCCGAACGTTCCACTTCAAGAACCTTCATCAATCAGACTGAATACGTGAGCATATAAAAAGGCAAGACAAAGCAGACAACAAGCAGTAGTAATTCAGTCAGTCTTGTGTGATGTTGCGTTGCGTGCGAAGTAAACAGTCTTGGTTTGAAGATCTCCGTTTTACAGATCTAACGAACAAGTGTTGTTGCTTGCGCAAATGGTGTGAGCAGAGAAGAATAACGAACAAGTAGTAGTTATTGTGGTATAAGTTGGAAACAGTGGCACATAAGATAGTGCGGACAATAAAGAGTTTGATCTGAAACTAAACACATATTTGTTTTTACTTTGTTTGCAATCAACGAACTCATATTTTAAACGTTTTTAAAAAGGTTAAAACGTAACAATATAAACCTGCTGAACACGGCCCTACAGTATTTCTAAAATAAGACGAAATGGAAAGCAGGCGGCTAATAGTATGAATACAGTTTATAGTTCTAGCACTGGAACATTAGCGAGATACATATACTATATACATACATATGGGCAATTTCGTGTCAAGTGACCCAATTTTTAAAATCGATGTTTCCGATTTGGCTGAAATTTGTACCAAGTTTAGTACTATTGGTTAGTTGGCCAGACACAAATTTTCAGCTCAATCAGTCAAGAACTGCCGGAGTTAGAGGGGGTCAAATTTGGACATTTTGGTCATACAGGGTTTTTTTAAAATGTGTGTAACTTTTCACCTATTGGTCCTAGCAAAAATTTTCCAAAGGATATTAGATAGCTATTTCTTCAATTTTTCCAAAAATAATTTTTTTAATTTTTTAAAAAAAATCTTTTTTTTTAATTTTTTAAAAAATTTTTTTTTTATTTTTTTTTTTTAATTAATTTTTTTTTTAATTTGTGGTCACTTAATGGGATGCGAGTGGAAAAACTTTAGCGTGCGAAACTGAAGCTCTAGTAGCTCAATTTTATTAGCGAGATGATATGAGTCGAATGATGCCAGGAATGAAAGACTGGGTGTCTGTTCGAATCGATGGCCAGAAAGTCCAAATGCAGAAGAGAATGGTTCTCTGTAACCTGAATGAGTTATATGCAACATTTCAATCTGAACACGAGGACGTCGAAATTGGATTTACATAATTTACCCAACTGAGGCCAAAGCATTGTGTTTTGCCAGGAAGCAGCGGAACTCACACAGTATGCGTTTGCGTTTAGTATTATAAGCAGCGTTGCCGTTTTGGTTATTTTTAACCAAATTTGGTTATTTTTTTTTGTAATGTGTAAATGTGTATTTTTTCTTCGTTTTGGTTATTTTTTTTATTATGGTTAATAAAGCAATCACTTCATTAATTTTATTTGAAAATTTGCATTATAAGCTTTGCAATCGTTAGCAAAGTGTTTTAATTCTTTAAGCGTTTTTATTACGTTCAATTGAAATATTAAAAAAATTTTAATACAAATAAATAAAAACCTTAATTTATTATTTGTAGTTTAACCCTCTCATTCCCGATGTTGCGTATATGCAACATTGTGTTTATGAGCCTCTAAGTACAGCTATTTTAAATATTTTATTCTGATTCTTTCGCAAAAATATAGCCTCATGTGTTGTTTAAGCTTACAGCTAATTGGTTGGTAGTCAGCTGTGCACGTGCTCACTTAGTAGGTATTCTCCCGAGAGCTAAATTTACAAATTCATTTTGCAAAATAAACCTTATCTTAAAAAGTGTTAAAACACATTAATATACTTAAGTCATCCTAAAACCAAGTTCGACAACTAAATAATGAAAGGTAGGTGAGTAATTTAACACGTTGACTGCTGACTACGAGATAACTCGTAGATTGCGTTCCCTTCTAGGGAGCCAAACTACAAGTTAACTCGTACTCACTAATGTGAAAAAAATCAAGTTGTAATTTTTGGCTAGTTTTTTGAAAATTTTATAAATTTAGTGTTGCGTATATGCGTATTATGGTAAGTTTCGAAAAATAAAAACTTATTTTTGTATTCACATTCTAAGATGCGCCCAAACGGTCTGACACAGGATGAAATTGAAAAATTTGATTGGGATGATTCAGCTGACGAGGAAAATGAAGAAGAAGAAGATGTAATAAGAGGGTACAACTAGTTTCAAACTATGCAAGTAAGAATGCAATTGAATGCAAGAGATGGTACCGCAAAGACAAGAAGTTCATAACTATACCTCGTCCAGGTATAGTAGAGTGTTACAACAAGCACATGGGAGGTGTTGATCTTGCGGACATGATGCTTGAATTGTACAAGTCAAACTATAGTTGTCGCAAAAAAGAGAGGTTGTCCATCATCATCACTCCTTTTGACAATTTGACAATGAATTCAGGAACTTCATCACCTTCTCCATCGACCCCAGCTCCATCTACGGGTTCTGAATCAATTCCCTATAAAAGAGCACATGTTGCACAGCCTGCAAAATCCCTACGATTTGATGGTTATAATCATTAGGCGGAATGGGGAACAAGGGGCAGATGTAGACTTTGGAAAGACTGTAAATATAGCAGATGCAATGTGAACTTGTGCTCCAATCCTCAAAAAAATTGTTTTGTATCCTTGCATACATAAATTGAAATAAACGACATTTGAAAAAAAAAATCAACTTGTATTTAAATTTATAACACCATTGCCCAATGTTGCCTATACACAACATCCTGTAGCTCTTGAACCAGGGCACCTAGGACATTGAAATTTTTGTCAGTTGATATTGAGGTCAACTCTATCTTATATGTCTACTCAAAAAAATTTTAGCCACTCCCGTTTTAATTCGGGCATGAGAGGTTAGCTATACAGAAAAAAATAAAATTTTTGTATTAAACCTTAAATTTGTTAAAAACAAATACATTTATATAAAAAAATTTTTTTGGTTATTTTTTTCTTATTTGGTTATTTTTTATTTTAATTTTGGTTATAAAATTTTTTTGGTTGTGGCAACACTGATTATAAGTAATAAATAAAAAAATATATATTTTGCAACTTTTCTACAGAAAAAAGTGACTTTATTCGATATCGTCGGAAAGGTTAATTTGTCTAGTAACTCGGTATAAGTTTTATTTTAATAGGTAATAAAACTTACACAGAAATAGGGTAAAAATTAAAATAGTGCATATGGTAAAAATTGAAACACTTTCTTCTTTGAGTTGCAATTTTTTTTTATAGATACCCCAAAAAAATTAGTTTTTCCACTCGCATCACATTAAGTGACCACAAAGCTCTTAAAAGAAAAGAACTAAGCTTTCTTTGAGCAAAAAAAAAACATCCATTAAAAAAAAATATAGTGCATATGGTAAAATTTAAAAACTTTGGATTTTGAGTTAAAATATTTTTTTTTATAGATATGCCTCTTGCTACTAAGTGCCCACAAAGATCTTAAAGGAAATGGTCTAAGTTTTCTTTTGAGGAAAAATAAAAAAAAAATCTAGTTCGAAAAAAATGGGGGAAAATGAAAATGGTACATGTGCCAAATATTGAAAAATCTTATTCTTGAGTTAAAAAATAATTTTTTTGATAGATATCCCACTCGCATCCCATTAAGCGATTATGAAGGCCTTAAAGGAAATTTTTAAGCTTTCTTTTAAGCAAAAAAAAAAAAAAAAAAAATGGGTCCAAATTGAAAAAAAAAATTAAAAAAAAAAAATAATTTAAAAAAAAAAAAAAAAATTTTTTAAATTAAAAAAAATAATTTTTGGAAAGATTGAAGAAATACCTATCTAATATCCTTTGGAAAATTTTTGCTAGGACCAATAGGTGAAAAGTTACACACATTTTAAAAAAACCCTGTATGACCAAAATGTCCAACTTTGACCCCCTCTAACTCCGGCAGTTCTTGACTGATAGAGCTGAAAATTTGTGTCTGGCCTACTATCCAATAGTACTAACCTTGGTGCAAATTTTATCCAAATCGAAAGACATCGATTTTAAAAATTGGGTCACTTGACACGAAATTGCCCATATGTATATTGGGGACAGTGCAATAAATCATATTTTCACAGAATTCCAGAACATTTAATAACAGGTTTCACAGGATTTAAAGCAAAAAAACCTTCTAGACTTAATTCCAATGGAAATTTAAAAACTTGCAAATGCTAGGACAGACAGAAAGGATGGCCAAGCCAGGATTCTTAAACTTTGATAGGATGGAGAGCTTTTGTTTGTTTTTTCTATAGAAATAATTGAACAAAATTTTTGAAAATAAATCTTTGGTTGTTTTTATTTATTATTGTATAATTTATATCATTATAATTTTCGTTTGTTTATTTTATTTTATTTTTATAATTAATAAAGTTAGGTATTGTTTTTTATTTTTTAGTTTATATTGTTATTTAAAAAAAAAACAAAATTGTAAACAAATTTCGTTTAAACTAAAATAAGGGGGAATTTTGTTTTCAAAGTTTTTTTTTTAATGAAAAGTATATCGAAAGTGTTTTACTTTTTTTTTATATTAAAAATTACAAAAAAAAATAATATAACCGTAATCGATAAATTAAAAAATAAATAAATTTAAAAATAAAGATAACAAATAAAATAATTAAAAAGACATGCGCGAGTGTTTTAAGTATTTAAAGGCATTTCAACTAAAATTCCAACTAAATTTTGTGTTTTCTTTTTTTTTTCTACTTCCTTTCTTCTCTAAGTTTCAAAAGAAAAAAGAAAGTAAAAAATAATTAAAAAATAATTATTTAAAAAAGGTATAAAAATTGTAATTGTAATAAATATTGTATAATTATAATATTAATAGAGCAGGGCGAAGGGGAGTAAGTGAGTTTTAAAATATAGAGAAACGCTGGCCAAAAAAAAAACACACTAATTTTCCTCCGTTATTAAAAGTTCATATTCCTGGGCAGCAAAACGATCCCAATCGGTGGACTAAAATCGAAAAGTTATGTTATTAAATACGATAATTGTAAGGAATGGTATATGAGTAGTTACTCCACTTACGTATTCATCTCTTTGTGAGGCAAATGGATCACGCTGTTCATGATCCAAATATTTCTCCAGATTGAAAAACGTATCAAAGAAAACATGCGTCATTTTGCAGTTCTTCAAGTCACCCAATGTTATGGCATCACGTCGTTTGGGCTTGATCATATCAAGCATCTGAAATGAAAAAGAATCCAATTGAAATCCTTTTAATAATCACCCTTATTCTGGTTGTCGTCGTCGACGTCGTCTTGCGTCGACAGTTTAAAATTGGTATTCTGTTTGTCGTTATTGACAGTTATAGATGACTGTCGACACACATTTGGTATTCTGTGAGTCAATACGCCGTCGATATTGTGTTGTGTCGACTCTGATTTTATCGACATCATTTTTGGTAACGACGACGACGACGACGACAACCAGAATAAGGGTGAATATTTGCATTCTAAAATTTTTATTCCCAGTTATTCCCTTACCTGACATAAGCAATCCTCGAATGGCAATGATTCAATACCAATAGATTCCATGCGCTGCTGTTGTTCTTCATAGAAATATTCCAATTCGTACATGGACAGCAAGCCATCACCATCGATATCCATGCAACGGAACCAATACTCTATGGCGGTGGGTGTACGTTTATCCTCCTCGGACAATAGGAACCAAACAAAGTCGGTGTAAGACATTTTGGGTTCATCGTCTGGTGTTTTCTTATTATCGGAACGTGTAACACAACCCGAAAATATACGCTCAACTATGCGTGTGGACAAAGCATGATCACTATGGCGGGCCAAATCATCCTGGTTTATAAGTAAATCATGATCCTTATCCAATTCCCAGAATTTACAGTAGATAACATAGAAGTGTTCGTAACTGAAAAAGGCCATAATCTGATTGATGTCATCCTCGTCCTCTAGCAACGTTATAATCTGTTTCACATACAAAACAAAAAAAAAAAATTATTTCTTCTTGCCTTTATACCTGTGGTCCTCAGTCATACCTCTAATAAATCGGATTTCTTGAGTTCGGATATGGAAATTTTACCCGACCAACTGCGATTAACCGAATAGAATATTCGTGCTATAACCGTGTGTACATATCTGGAATGAAATTCGGTGGCCTCTTTGAGAAAAGCCAAACCCGGATGGGTATCAACAACGTCTTGTACCAAGGGCGCCAAATCTTCGGGCAGTATATAGTTGCGCTGACGTTGACCTCTCGATAAAATGTATACAAAACGTGAGGCATCCTCATGGCAATACACATTCATTCTGAAATTTCAATTTAAATTCAAAACAACGAAAAGATATTCTCTCTGAACTTACTGTTTCCAAAATTCCACAAATCTTTGCCGTTCCACTAGACCCGAATTGTGTTGCTGGCAGAATACCATGACCGGCATGCGCCAGTAGAACGGTAGACCACAGATTTTCAAAATACGCGGCAATTCATCTTTGGTAACTTGATTGTTCGGAAATGTATCAAATGCCGATAAAATACCACGTAATGTACGCTCCAATGCAATTGTCGGCTGTGGTTTGCCATGTGGAAAATAAAATCTGGGGGAGAAGGAAGAAACAACAAACAATTCGAGTTCGAATGCTTTAGTTAATCGTTTGTTATAGCTTACCTGGGTATATAAACACTTTTGGTATTTTTGAGTTCCTTTTGTATTAAATTCTGTTCAGAGGCCGGTGGTGGGGGTGTGGCATGTAGTTTAACCTTAAAAAAATTTAAGAAATTTTTGAATTTTCAGTAGTAACTCGATTAACTTTTAATATCATTTAGAATCTAAAGAATTTCGAAAAAAAGTTAAAAAGTTGTTGAAAGTTGTTTGTTAAAAAGTTGTTGAAAGACTGTTCAAAGAAGACCTTCTACATATTCCAAATGGATCTGCTTCGGTACAAGGGCTTCCACATATAACCTGCGTAGAAATGTCAATGGAGTTGCATTGCTACGAACTTTCTAAATGAAATATTTCTGATGGCTGATCTGCAATTCCTTGATATTTGTATTGCCTTCTATTCACCATATAAAGGGTGTTTTTTATAGAGGTATAGAACTTTAAGTTGGCATTACTTTTCAAGATGGCAACCGATTTAACAGCTGTCAAGTGATTTATTCTCAGTTTGGTTTGGCAATTCATCATGAATAGAGTCACGCCTGAACAACGCTTGCAAATAGTACAATTTTATTTCGAAAATAATGGTTCTGTGCGGAAAACGTATCGCGTCCGTATTTTCGTCGACAAAATCGTCCATCAGAGCAGTTAATTCGATTAACCATGGAACGTTTACGCACCACGTTTACTCTTATTGATAACTCGCATCACCAGAGACGCAGTACGGTGCGTATAGAAGAAGCTATTGCTGCTGTAGAGCGTAGCATTGAGGAAGACCCGAATGAGTCCATCCGCCATCGAGCACAGGAATTGGATCTGTGTCCATCCACTTTATGGAAGATTTTGCGGAAGGATCTTGGTTTGCGTGCTTACAAAAACCAACTTGTGCAAGAATTGAAGCCAAACGATCATCAAGTAAGGCGTGGATTCGTTGAATGGGCCCAAAACGAGATTACCGTTGTTCCCGATTTTCATAAGCGAATTTTGTTTAGCGATGAAGCGCACTTCTGGTTGAATGGCTATGTCAACAAACAAAACTGCCGCATTTGGAGTGAAGGTAATCCGCAAGTGTATGTGGAAACACCGTTACATCCAGAAAA
This sequence comes from Sarcophaga caerulescens, assembly GCA_927399465.1. Classification (NCBI taxonomy): domain Eukaryota; kingdom Metazoa; phylum Arthropoda; class Insecta; order Diptera; family Sarcophagidae; genus Sarcophaga; species Sarcophaga caerulescens. Next base: position 103,976,351 of record OV656872.1, on the reverse strand, counting down.
ACTGACTGGTGCGCTTTATGGGCTGGTGGAATCATTGGTCCGTACTTTTTCAAAAACGATGGTGGCCAGAACGTTACAGTCAATGGTGATCAGTATAGAGTCATGATTACTAACTTTTTCATTCCTGAATTAAATACCCATGATGTCCAGGAGATGTGGTTTCAACAAGACGGCGCAACATGTCACACAGCTCGTGCCACAATAGATTTATTGAAAGACACGTTTGGTGACCGCCTAATTTCACGTTTTGGACCTGTGAATTGGCCTCCAAGATCTTGTGATTTAACACCGCTAGGGGCTATGTAAAGTCATTGGTCTATGCAGTAAAGCCACAAACGCTTGACCATTTGGAAGACAACATTCGCCGTGTTATTGCCGATATACGGCCACAAATGTTGGGAAAAGTCATCGAAAATTGGACGTCCAGATTGGACTACATCCGCGCCAGCCGTGGCGGTCATATGCCAGAAATCATATTTAAAATGTAATGCCACAAGATTATCTTTCGGATAAATAAAATTCATGTCAATCGAATAATCCATCGTTGTTTTATTGCAACTTAAAGTTCTGTAGCTCTATAAAAAACACCCTATACAACAAATTATACATTATACAGAGGGCGTTATTTCTAGGCGATAACGGATGGTAACCCTATTATTCTAGAACCCGCTACAATAGACAAATCACTTGTTTAACTGGAAAAACTTGTTTAATAAACATGCGGGGCAACAAAAAGTAAGAACTGAAATCGAGTAAAGAGAGAACATGCTCTGTGGCAACCATATGCTGCTTAAGTTTTATTTCCGATACTTTAGACGGTCTCCTCTTCCTTCTCCGATTCGCAAATTCTGCAGAGGTTGTGTGAGTTGGCGTTTACCCAACAAGCGTGCTTTTTTAATAGGCAACATTTCCCGGAGAAGTAGGTGACATTTATGAACAAATTTGAATGTTGACAGAAGTTCTCAAGGGATTTTATGGTAAGTCCGTATATTCTAAGGGAAGAGTCTGTTACTTAGCTGTTATTTGATCGCTACAAGGATAGTGATGTGGGAGTTCATGCAAGGGTTTGTTGCCCAAGTTCTCAAAATAAACAATTGAACCCATTTCTCTTCTAATTTCGAGCCATTAGTGTTTATTGCCAGTGAATTTCAAGGATGATCTGGTTAATGCTGCAGTTAACCAAGGTAAAGAGTCTACCCAGAATTGGAGATGGGTCAGTATTAGGGAAAACACAACATAAACCAATTTATGACTAAATCCTAGCTTACACGACAAAATTGGAGGACAAAATGGTAATAATCCCGCTAGAGATAACGGTTTCTCAGCAGATAAGAAATAGCTACAGTACCGAGGAGTAAAGTTTTAAAGCATTAATTTAGGCAAGAAGGTCCAGCTCAATACATACATTATTGGTCATTACAACCCTTCAGTCAGGATTTCGACCTAGCTTCTCACACCACTTATGTTGTGTGCGTTAATTTTATACATGAGTGGCGGGAACTACAGTTTAAAGTCGACTCCGAACGACAGATAGTTGAGAACCTTTTCATGGCATGTTTATTTACTCTCAGAGTTTTTGCCAGAAATCTGCTGAGAGGAAGTCGCCGAAGAAATATTTTTTTTTTTTCATATTTCGTTTTGATGCCTGACCTGGGATACGAACCCGGGTTTTTACGTCTAATAAGCCAACACACTACCTACTAGACTACGGCGACTACAATCAGTATATTCTAAGGAAATAGTCTGTTACTCAGCTGACATTTGAACGCTATGGGTATAGTGGTGCGGGGGGAGTTCAGGCGAGGGTTTGATGCCCAAGTTCTCAAAATACACAATTGAAATACAAATTTTTTTTCCAATTTTGAGCCATTGATGTTTATTGCCAGTGAATTTCAAGGTAAAGCGTCAACCCAGAATTGGAGATGGGTCAGTATTAGGGAAAACACAACACAAACCAATTTATGACTAAATCCTAGCTTACACGACAAAATTGGAGGACAAAATGGTAATAATCCCGCTAGAGATAACGGTATCTCAGCAGATAAGAAATAGCTACAGTACCGAGGAGTAAAGGTTTAAAGCATTATTTTAGGCAAGAAGGTCCAGCTCAATATCTTGCTTTAAAAAGCTTCTCTTGGTAACTGAGAACTCGAGAGTTTTTGTATATTCGCGATCAAGCTTCATTGTTTGGCGGCTATTTATTGGAAACAAGAAGAGAAGTTAGAGATACTACCCCCTTTCCTGTCTGTTATACCTAAACTAATAAAATACTTCTGGATTAACTTTAATAACGCCAGATTTGACACAATTTTAGGTCAATTGGTAGAAGCATAAGAACAATGGGAATTAAATAAATGACCTTTCCACACATTTGGTCTGCCAACCAACTTGATTTATTGCATTTAAACAATGACTGGGCCATGTTGAAATATCATTTGACCTTTATAAACACACGTACATATATGTATTTTGATTGATAATAAATAAAATTGTAAAATGTCTATTTGCTAGTACAGTGTTTGACAAAAGGTATGAGACATAAATTAATAAAAAAAAAAAAAAAAAAAACATTCAAAAGTAGAACAGATCCACCTACGCCTTTATAAGTTTAAATGTCATCAAATGTTATCTCGGCTATGTATTCTATTCTATAATTTTACCACAAGGAACTAAAAGATAAAAAAAAATTAAAAATAAAAGATGTTTTCATTGCAGAAGAACAAAACAGAAATTCATTCGTATTTTCCAAACGATTAAAATTGATTTCAGAACAGCTGTGTAGCTATGTATGTAGCTGTATGGATGAGTTTATTGACATTTTAATGACGTTTCGTATCGTTTCGTATCATTTCGTTTGTTTTCGAATGGCAAAGTGTTGAAATCAAAATTGATTTTCATAATTTTGTGCCTCCTTTTTGAGTGAAATTATTGAAAATAATAACGGAATAATGGAAAATTTCTTTAATTGCTTGATACACTGGAACACAAAATTAATGAGAAACTTGTTGTTTTTTTTTTTAATTTTAAATTTACAGAGTGTTTTAATTGATTTTTCCTTATTTTTTTTTATAAATTTTTTAACAAAAATTTTTTGAATTTTATTAAAAATCATAGAATAAACAAAAAACAAACAGAAAAAGAAAAATTGATTATAAACAATAATTTTTTTGTTTTTGTAAAATATTTCAAAATAACAAAAACATATTTTTTGTTAAACATACACAAATTAAATTAAGAGAAAAGAAAAGAAAAAAATGAAATATAAAACAAACTTTTATTGTGTATTTTTATTTAATTAATTTATTATTCTATAAAAAAAAAATACATAAAAACACTGTCAAAAAAAAAAAAAAGAATTTTTTGTTTGTTGATTTTTTATTCTCTTTTCATGTCAATTTTATTCTCTTGCATTTTGTATATAACTTAAGTACACCATTTCCAACGATCCGCTAGCCAAAACTTTCCAAAATTGTTGGAGTGCCAATGAAACAGCAATTGAAAAACATCTGCAAAGAAACTCACAGGTTGAGCTGAAGGTCGTTCACGTTTCAAAACAAAGTAGTTTTATACGCCGTTACTAACGCCAAAAAATTAATTAATTTAATAAGACAGAAGCTAAGTCTTAATCCTGATTAAAGGATTGTGATGGCCAATTAAGTAAGTAAGAATAAAATATTCCAAACCGTAAAAAATCGTACGTGTAACCTGGAACCAAACAAAGTCTCCGTGGTCTAGTAGGTAGTGTGTTGGCTTAGTAGACTGAAGGCCCGAGTTCGAATCCCAGGTCAGACATCAAAACAAAAATATTTCTTCGGCGACTTCCTCTCAGCAGATTTCTGGCAAAAACTCTGAGAGTAAATAAAATTGCTGTGAAAAGCTTCTCAATAAAAATTTGTCGTTCGGAGTCGACTTTAAACTGTAGGTCCCGCCACTCATGTATAAAATTAACACACACAACATGAGTAGTGTGAGAAGCTAGGCCGTAGTCCTAACTGAAGGGTTGTAATGATCAATTATGTATGTAAAGGGTGATTTTTTAGCTATTATCTTTTTGGCAACACTAGTTTAAACAGCGCACGCACGTTTCGTGTTTTGTTTTACTGTCAAACATCTTCAGTTTGGTCTATAATTTAACCACGAATCGTCTTACAAACGAACAACGCTTGCAAATCATTGAATTTGGCATCATTGGACCGTACTTCTTCAAAGATGCTGCGAATCGTAACGTAACTGTGAATGGTGAGCGCTACCGTGAGATGATATCCAATTTTTTTTTTGCCCAAAATGCAAGAGCTTGTCTTGCATGACATGTGGTTTCAACAAGACGGTGCCACATGCCATACAGCACGCGTAACAATGGACTTATTGAGAGGCGAGTTCGGTGAACATTTTATTTCACGTTCGGGACCGATCAATTGGCCGCCTAGATGGTGCGATTTAACGCCTTTAGACTATTTTTTGTGGGGCTATGTTAAAGCTCATGTCTATACAGACAAGCCCGCTTCAATTGACGCATTGGAAGACAACATTGAAGCATTTATTCATGAGATACCGGCCGAAATGTTGAAAAGAGTAGGCCAAAATTGGACTAAGCGGATGGACCTTTTGAGGCACAGTCGCGGTCAACATTTGCATGAAATAATTTTCAAACATTAAATTATATGGACCGTACTATCGATTCAAATAAAGATTTCATGAATTTTTCTGAATTTTATGTTTTTTTTTTTTGAAAAATTTTCCTATAGCTCTTAAAAAATCACCCTATATAAACAATAAATTTTTATACAAACTTTTGGCTAAAATTCATGAAATTGCTAAAATATATTGCCTTACTAAGACTTTTTGCTGTCCACTGTATATTCAGTGCATAATTCTTGAGTTGCATTCGCAAGTTTCATTATCATATGCGCCTACCATGTCAGTTTACTGTCCAGTAATATTACTGTGACATTAACCAGGAGTCGAATATACATACGTCCGTTTAGAAAGTTTCCTTTATTATAGCTCTTTACAAAATCACCCCTTATTAAATTTTCAATATAACATCCACTCTGCCATGCTCTAGCATAGCTTCTAGCTTCTATTTTCTGTTTAAAGGAAATGGTGTATTCTTCAAGACAAAATGCTTTTCAATATTTAAATTAATTTTCTTCTTTTCTTTTGTGTGTTTTTTTGTTTGCAAAAGATTATTGCGAAAATTCACTTACGGTTTTAAGTAAGTGAAAATTGTTTAAAGAAAATACAGTAGGACCTTGATTATCCGTGATTCGATTATCCGGCAACATCAATTATCCGGGATGGAAAAAGAAAATTTTTTGCATCGACTTAATTTTATTTTGGATCGACTTAAATTTTTCTGCACTGTTTAACCGTAATTACCTCTATTATCCGTGATTATAAACAAAAATTTTTTTCTATTATTTTGGACAAACAAGCGAAAAAGGGGAATTCTCTCTTTAGTATACGAAATCCTTATATACTGTTCACTGTTTTCTGACAAAATTATTTTTTTTATATTTTTGAAATATGTATGTATATAAAATCCTTGAATTATTTAGTTTTTATATAAATATGTACATATTCCGGGAATTATCCGGAATGCTTCCGGTCCCGACCATCACGGATAATCAAGGTCCTACTGTATTTTATTTTATTTTTCTTTCGCTTTTGTTTAATTAAATTAAACATGGCTGGCTGCACAAAAAACAAAAAAAAGCAAAAAGAACTTTTGAAAATAATTCAAAATAATAGTTGTTTATTCACATGCAGGGGCCTATTCACTTATACTGCTGCTGCTATTGATTGATTAACAATGAAAATGGCAAGAAAAATAAAAAAACCAAAGAAAAATATTTAAAATAATAAATAATAATTTTTAAATTAATTTATTAATTGTCTTTGTAGTCTATCTAATAAGAAAAACTGACCTATGACAGATGCTGTTGCGTACGTACATATGTACGTACGAGTAGGTATAGACAAATGTCATTAGAAATAAAGAAGAAAATTTATTAAAAATTAAAAACAACAATAAAAAAAACAAACACAATTCATCAATGTTTTATTGAGTGAAACAAAAAAAAAAAAAAAATAAAAAAAAAACAGAAAAAAAACAGAAAAAATAGTGAATAAATAAATATACTCGTGCATGATGAATAAAAAAAATTGGCCATTTGAAATTGTATAGAGAGTAGAAGAGAGATAGTGAGAGATAAAATTTATAAGACGACTGTTTATTTTATATCTTGACCCTGACTGATTAAGTATTTCACCTAAAAGATACGCCAACGAAATTTAAAAGAAATTGAAATTTTATATAGCGGCTATACAATATAAGAATTGATTCTATTCTGTCTGTCTCTGCTAACACAATTCATCTCAGACTGACGAAATTCTAAATTTGCGGGGGCTAATTTAACTGAAAAAAACAAAATCCATAAGAAATACGAAACAAATTAAATAAATAATTATTGGAAAAACATTTAAAACATTTTTCTTTCGTTCATAAATAAACAATTCCAACTGAAATATCGGGTCCGCCAAATAACTTTTTTTTTTTTGAAAATGCTTTCAAAAAAATGAAAATGCTTTCAAAAAAAAAAAACTACTGAATATTTTCTCAAATTTCTTTTTTTATTTGAAAGTACAATCCTTCCGGTTAATAATGGAAAATAATTTCATTCAAATGGCTGCCTCGGCTGGCTATGCAGTAGCCTACACGATCGGTCCAATTTTTAAGCAAAAAAAAAATCATCTTTTCAGATGAAGCTCATTTTGATCTTGGCGGGTATATAAACAAGCAAAATTGTCGCATTTGGGGCACAGAAAACTCGTACGCATACATTGAAAAGCCGACGCACCCAAAACGAGTCACTGTTTGGTGCGAATTTTGGTCCAGAGGCATAATTGGGCCATTTTTCTTCGAAAATGAGCAAAGAGTGGCCGTTACAGTCAATGGCGATCGTTATCGGGCCATGTTCAACGAATTTTTGTTCACAAAAATTGAAGAGAAGGATATTGGCAACATTTGGTTTCAACAGGACGTGCGACACAGCCGAAGCTACACTCGATGTTTTGCGCCCTGTTTTTGAAGAACGCATTATCAGTCGCAGGAAGACGCCGTAGTCTAGTAGGTAGTGTGTTGGCTTATTAGACGTAAAGCCAGGGTTCGAGCCCCAGGCCAGACATCAAAATAAAAATACAAAAAGTATTTCTTCGGCGATTTCCTCTCAGCAGATTTCTGGCAAAAACTCTGAGAGTAAATAAATTGCCATGAAAAGTTTCTCAAAAAATTTGTCGTTCGGAGTCGACTTTAAACTGTAGGTCCCGGCACTTATGTATAAAATTAACACACACAACATAAGTGGTGTGCGGAACTAGTTCAATAATCCTGACTGAAGGGTTGTAATGACCAATTATGTATGTATGTATTATCAGCCGCAGAGCTGATGTCGTTTGGTCACCACGGAGCTGCGTTTTGACACCGTTGGACTATTATTTGTGGGGTGCCGTCAAAGATAAGTGTTATGCCGACAAGCCAGAGACAATTGACCCTTTAAAGGACAATACTCGTGAAGCCATTGTTGAAATACAGCTGCACACAATCGATAATGTGCTTAAAAATTGTACCGATCGTGTAGGCTATTGCATGGCCAGCCGAGGCAGCCATTTGAATGGAATTATTTTCCATTATTAACCGGAAGGATTGTACTTTCAAATAAAAAAAAGAAATTTGAGAAAATATACAGTAGGTATTTTTTTAAAGCATTTTCAAAAAAAAAAGTTATTTGGCGGACCCTTTATGTGCATACGTATGTAAGTACATACATAGTTTGTTTCTGTTTGCTATTAAATTTGAAATTTTGTATAAATATCGCATATTTTAAAATATAAAATAGATTTTCAATTGCTTTTCACCTTTTGATTTTGAAAAACTTTCAAAAAAAATTTATGCCCATAAACATAAAGAAGGAAAAAATAGTTTTCAAAAGGAATTTTATTTTTAACTACGAAATGGTATGTATGTCAGCATAAGATGCCAGATCAGTTAACCATTTATAATACAAAGAGTGACATACATAGATAATATCAGACTGTGAATTTACTACCATTCGATTCGTAGTTTCGCTCGCCCATTAGCCAACGCCCAGAACCACATTAGGATCTTTTGCGAAATAAAGGAAACTTTCCAAACGGAAGTATGTATATTCGACTCCTGGTTAATGTCACAGTAATATTACTGGACACTAAACTGACATGGTAGGCGCATATGATAATGAAACTTGCGAATGAAACTCAAGAATTATGCACTGAATATACAGTGGACAGCAAAAAGTCTTAGTACGGCAATATATTTTAGCAATTTCATGAATTTTAGCCAAAAGTTTGTATAAAAATTTATAGTTCATATATCTCTCTAATATATAAAATTCTCGTGTCACGGTGTTAGTGGTTAAACTCCTCCGAAATGGATCGACCGAATTTAATGAAATTTTGTGTGCATATCGGGTAGGTCTGAGAATCGGACAACATCTATTTTTCATATCCCTAAATGTTCAGAGGCGTTAAGCACATATTGATCGTAGACGAATAAAATTTGGTGGGTAAGTTCGTAGAGTCGATATCGACAATCCCACCAAAAATGGGCGTGACAACCCACTCCCTTCAAGTGATACCTACAACTCTTAAACTACTGAACCGATTTGATCCATTCTTTTTTTGTTCGAAAGCTTATCAGGTTTAGATGGTTAAAAAAATCGATATAGCAAAAAGTAGGCGTGGCAAAGCTTTAAAATAGGGACATAGCGATCATAGACGAATACAATTTGGTGGGTAAGTTCGTAGAGTCGATATCGACAAACTCACCAAAAATGGGCGTGGCAACCCCCTTTAAGAGATACCTATAAGTCGGCTAATTCGATAGTTTATAACTACATATGTACATACATAACATGTATGTCTGTTAGTTTTTGTTTTGGAGCGAGTACAACAACTACAACTTCGTCTGCGCTCCCATGATTCGGACCTCTTATTGTTATTCTTTGTATGCCTCAGTTAGTTATTTTTATATAACTGTTTTATGCAGCGTATTACAATAAATTACAATAAATATATACATATAATGTGACCTGTTTTGGGCAATAAAAAAATCAATTTTGGACGGGACGAAGTTCGCCGGATCAGCTAGTTTTTATTATAAAACAAACAATTTTTTAATGTTTTTCATAAAACAATAACACGTTTCAGATAACTCCATAGGTAACCCCAAGGAGAACCCTGAGTAAATTTAAAATTCATAGGCCTAATATATGAAAATCTTATCTCTTGTATTTAGTAGACCCTTAAGGTCAAGCACTCCATTTAACCCATTTGGAATTGAATATACAAGAAAACACTAAATTCTGGTGGCACCATGAGCAAGTTTTTCGGTTGACTTTTGTTTGAGGTTTAACGATTACGTAACCGTTCTCTCAAATGATCTCCTAAATACTCTCTTGAAGTCATATCGAGACTTTGAGCAAGAGTATTAAGCCTGTGGGGAATTTTTTTGTCAGAATATATTGGAGTACTAAGACTTTTGCTGTTCACTGTATGGTCAGGTTAACTGTTATCTGTGGGGCCATTGTTTGAGCAGACGAAACGAGTTTGAAAACAGTTCAGATGAAGTTGTATAAGTTTCTAAGACTGGCATCTGTTGGTATGAGAAATATTTGTATGTGTATCAAGTCATAAGCAGAGAATTATCCATACTGACACTGAGAGGTGAAACAGAATGAGAGCGGCATTACAGTGATGCTGTTCATGTCATATATCGAGGGCAGTACAATAACTCATATCATAGTAATACTGTAGCACCTCTAAACAACAATAATAATAATATTTCCAATATCTTATACTGTGCCATTGTTATACCATTAGGCACATGTGCAAATAATAAAATTGTTTCTCTCTGACCCTAATTTTCATCGAAAAATCATTTACAGCGTTGAGATCCATGTCTGGATGAATGGGTACGTAAACAAATAAACTTGTTGAATGTAGGACAATAACAATCCACATGTGAACCAAACGCATTCAATGCATCCCAAAAAAATCATTGTTCGGTGTGTATTTTGAGCTGTTGGCGCTAGATCGATGAACCCTTCAGTCAGGATTACGACCTAGTTTCTCACACCACTCATGTTGTGTGCGTTAATTTTATACATGAGTGGTGGGACGTACAATTTAAAATCGATTCCGAACGACAGATTTTTGAGAAGTTTTTCATGGCAATTTTATTTACTCTCAGAGTTTTTGTCAGAAATCTGCTGAGAGGAAGTCGCCAAAGATGATTATCAACTTTTTTTGGCCTGAATTGGATGGTCTTAACACCAAAGTGGTTTCAATGGAATGGTGCTACGCGTTACACAGTTCAAGTTACCTTGGACATTCTGCATCGAGGGATTGAACCAAGTTAGACATTTTCTCTAGTGGGATTTTCTTAAGACATAAACTACAGCGATACTTAAAGTCAATAAAACCCATGTCATCGGTTATATTTAGTGTGATTTATGCGGCAATTACATCTAAAATACTTGACATATGCCATGACTCCCTTGAAGTCGCCGTGGTCTAGTAGGTAGTGGGTTGGCTTATTAGACTGAAGGCCCGAGTTCGAATCCCAGGTCAGACATCAAAACGAAAATATTACTTCGGCGACTTCCTCTCAGCAGATTTCTGGCAAAAACTCTGAGAGTAAATAAAATTGCCATGTAAAGCTTCTCAATAAAATTTGTCGTTCGGAGTCGACTTTAAACTGTAGGTCCCGCCACTCATGTACAAAATTAACACACACAACATGAGTAGTGTGAGAAGCTAGGACTGAAGGGTGCGGGCTTCTTGGGGACGATTGCTGTAGACTGTTTAATGGTGAAGGCCATTTTATAGTCACCTAGCAGCAACTCGTTTCCTTGCCGTTCGCATCTTGAGATGTCTACAAACACTACTTCCTCTCTTCCACCTTCCTATAACCCATTTTCCTAAAAAACCTGCACAATGCACTGTATGAGTAGGGGCCATCCCCTGAGTGCTGGTTTCAACACAAAAAAAAAAAAAAAAAAAAGACATATGCCATGACTCCCTTGATCGACTTTTGTGCCCGTTTTGTTTCAATCTAATATAGGTTCCTGTTTACAAGATCATGCTCGATAAATGTGTAAATTGTGCAAATTCATCGCTTGAATAGACACGTTCCTATCGAATACCAATTTAACATGGGTATAGGTATAGCCATGTTACCTCTGTTAGACTGTCTATTTGACAAAGGTCTCAGCCCACCTTGCAAATCCTGGATTGAGGAAGAATTTGGCTTCAATGCAAGTAATTATATGGACTAAAATTGATAGGATGCGTACCAATAAATTGAATCGTAGCAACACCTCGGTCACAGTATTCATTATCTTGGGTCTTTGTGAATTCCGTAGGCCTACGTAGAGATTTTGGTTACCCCTGTAAATTTACATCTGAAGAGGTTGCAGATCAGGCGAAGAGCAAGAGAATATTGTACACTCTACTTGTCAGTGTTCGTTACTGGCACAACACAGGCTTTTCACATTTGCCGCAACCTTTTTGGCGACAGAAACTATTGTTCCCAGTGTTGAAAAATTCAGTACTTTAGTACTTTTTTCAGTACTTTTTCATTTCAAAAATACCGCAGTACCCCCGTGACTCTTTCAGTACTTTTTTATTACATATTTTATGTTTTGCGCTTTTCAACTATTAATGCAATATCAGCAACATGTTTAACGTAATGCTAAAGGTAGAATTAGGCTTTAGCCCCGCTTGGGCAAACGTCCACTGAACGTACATTCATTTTTAGAACACGAAAAGCAATGAAAACGTTTGTCGAACCGTAATGTAATTTCGGTAAGCATTTGCATTGCTGTTCATATGCTAAAAACGAACGTATCTTACATTACGTTCCATCGACGTTTGACTAAACGGGGCTTTTACGATTTGTTACATTCCGAATCAGCTGTTTTTTGTTCTAGTAGGTAGTGTGTGGGCTTATTAGACGTAACCCCACGATTCAAACCCCATGTTAGACATCTCCATCAAAGCGAAATATGGAAAAATATTCCCCCGGCGACTTGCCATGATAAAGTTTATCAAAAATGTGTCGGTCGGAGTCGACTTTAAACAGTAGGTCCCGCCATAAGTGGTGTGAGAAGATAGGTCATAATCCTGATTGAAGAGTTATAATGACCAATTATGATGTATGTATGTATGTGTGTATTTTTTTACAAAAGTACCATTTGATGCAGGAAAGTACTCTTTCAGTACCAATTCAAAATTTCAGTTTTGCAACACTGATTGTTCCTGAAGCTATCATTACTGGATATCGCATCGATCACTTAATTCTTTAAATTTTCAGACCAGTTTTCATCTTAATTCAAAGAGTCATGCTTTAAATGGGAAGCACTGATGTTGGCCGGCTAATCAGGGCTTGTCAGTTGGTTTCTGAGTGTTGGAAGTGAGCATTGATTTAATAAAGATGTCATAAAGGAGCTACGCTTTATATTTCGGGGAGTTAAAAAACAATAAAAAAAATCGTAATTGTTGTTGCTTGAGCTGCAATGTAAACAATATTCAACAAAAAATTACCGCTACTTTCCAGAGAGTGTGGTAGGAAGTTGATGTTTTCTTGTAAGTAAACATTACAACCCAATAAAAATTTCTTCCTTATTTTGGAAGGCACATACATAAATAATACCGTTATATATCTATGTGTGTGTAAATGTAATTTTGTTTTTATTGTTTTTTGAATTAGTATATACGATAAACATTGTATAGAAATTAAAGAAAATGAGCGTGAGAGTAAAACCGTACAATGTATACAGTGTGTGTATGTGTATATGAGACGTGTATTGGCAAAAATCACTTAAAATAACCTTAAAAAAAAACGAAGAAGAATGAATAAATCAATCAATTGCCGTTGCTTGATGAGCATCTCGAAATGCCACTCTGGTGAGTGAGTAAGTGTGGTGAAGTGTTGGTGGAGGTGGTGGTTGTTGGTGGTGGTGAATTTTGAAAAAACAAAAACAAATCTTAGCAATTAATGTTTTATTTTCACACTTTTAGTAGTAATTGACTGAGTTTTTTTTATTATTTTTTCTGTTTTCTGTTTTTTTTTCTTGAAATTAATGATTACAACAAGTTGTTGTTGTTTTTGTACAATGATTACGATTTTAAATTTTGTATTGAAAATACACACACGAGGTAGAAAAAAAAACTAAAAAAAAAAAAACATTGAAAAAAAGTGAATAATTTTTCAATTGTTTAAAAGAAATTCAATTTAATGGTTAGATAACACACAAGTTTTTTTTTTTAATAAAAGTATTCTAAATATTCTAAAGATTTAAAACAATTTCTTAATAAACTGAAATTATTATTTAAATACTCACCTTTAGTAAAGATCTGGGAGGTGCATCGGCCCGATCGGGTCGTTTGATATTTAAAAATGAATTACGCACATCTGGACACTTTTCAAATATTAAAACACGTTCGGCCACAGAACCACGCGTTAAAAACGGACTACGCACTGATGTTGTTGTTGTTTAATGTAAAACGTGTAAAAAAGAAATTAAAAAAAAAAAAAAAATTAATTTTCAAAAATTAAATTCGTATTGAAAAAAGATTTCAAAAATTTTTTTGTTGTCAGTATTTACAAGATTTGTCTTGGCCATTGGTGAGAGGACGACTCGATTTCAATTTCGTGGGTGTTGGCATGGTTGTACTCGTATTACTGCGTTGTGTTTCCATATTCTGATGATGATGATGACTATCGCTAACGTTTGATTTCGCTTGCTCTGCGGGCTCTGACTTTGGCTTTGGCTCTTTGCTGGCCGTTGTTGCAATTTTCTCGTTGGATGTCAAGGTGGACGCTGCAATTATGGCCGCCGTTGTGCTGTTGTTGCTATCAACAGTTTGTTTATCGTTTGTATCCTTTGGAGTTTCTTTAACGTTTGATTTCTCTTTGAATTTGGTTGTTTTCAGCGTTTTTACCGCAGATTTTTGTGTTTTAACGACTGTTGCTGGCGAAATGTCGTCGGTTATTTTATTAGTGGTGGATTTGATCTCCTCTAAGAGCGGCATTGATGCCGTTGCATTGCCTAATAGTGACACGTTGCCGTTGGTAATGATGCTGTTGCCACTATTGCTGCTATTGCTACTGCTGCTGCTGCTGCTGTTGCCGCTGCTGCTATTGTTAATGCGTTTTTTATTGTTTTGTGCTATCGTTGATGCTGCAATTATATTGCCTTCTCTATTGTTATCAAGCATGTTGATTTTCTCCTCTTTGACACCCTTTATTTGATTTGTATTCTGATTTGTATTCACTTGTAACGCCATTGCTGGCGATTCCGTTGTTTTAATTTTATTGCCAAATTTTTTCGTATTCTGCACTATTTCGCTGCTGCCGTTTGTTTTTCTTTGTACCGGCGTTTCTTCATTTTGTTTATTCGCCACTTTTCGAACTTTAACTTCCTTTGCTTTGCCAGCGCCCAGTGTTGAGTCTTGTCCTAAAGCTGCAGGAATTTTTGAAGTGTTTGCATTAATCTGCTGTATGGGCGTCACCTTACTGCCTGGATCTTTAAGCAGTTCTTTGATTTTCATTAGATTTTCCGTTTGTTGTTGACTGAGTGTATGAACATCTAAATTTAAATCCAAATTCAAATTGAAATCAATATCGATTTCTAAAGGTTTGATGGGTTGTGATTCTAAAGTAGTGTTTGCTGTAAGCAAAGGTGATTTCTGTGTGGCACTTGTATTCAGTACAGGATTATCATTTAGATTAGGACCACTTAAGCCTAATTTGGAGGTTTTTAATTTCGTAACTTTAGGCGCTGTTGTTGTACTGTGGTGGTTCGCTAAGCCGGCGTCTGTGCTATCCACCACCAAGTTGTTGGTGTTTTTCATAAGGAAATTTGTAGTTTTTGTGGTTGTTGCTGGCGACGTTGTGGATTTCTTTATGCCTGCCAGCGATGAGTTGAGTTGTTGGCTGGATGCTAGCGATATATTGTTATTAAGGCCGGAAGTAGCTGTTAAAGGTGTTGCCATTTTGTTCGTGTTTGTTATATGGGGGCTGGTGTTTATTTTATGTTCAATTATTTTTGGCTGTATTTCCGTTTTGTTTGGTGAAGCCAATTTGTTTTTATTTAAACTGGCCTTAACGCCTCTCTGCTCTTTGTCTTTGTTTACGAAAGTGTTTACCAGTTTCTGTAAATCTTCGGCACTTTTATCATCCGCTATGGCACCAGCTGCTACGCCTGCATCCACTGTATACAATTCCAGTATTTCTGTAGGCGCCAGTCCATGACTCTTCCAGGTTCTGTACAGGGCATCTGCATGTTCGGAGATTTTTTTCGATATTTTCTCAATTTCCAATGATGTTTCCAAATCTTTATTATTACCGTTCGGTTTATTTAAATTCAAAACTGTCGTAGATTTAGTGCTAATACTTGAAGTTTTTGGTCCATTTAATATTTTATTAGGCGTGGTTTTATTAACCCCTAGCTTGTTATTATTACTGTTACTTGTAGTAGGAGACTGCATTTTGTTTTTTAAAATTATTTTTTTTTTTTTAATTTCTTAAAACTTTTTTAAATTCAGTTTGTTCGGCTTAATGAGTTTTCACATTTTCTTTCCTTGTTTTTTTTTCTTTTTTTTTTTATATTTTAAGAAAAACACACAATTTTTCTTTACAATTTTCTTTAAAATTTTTTTTTGTTGTTTTTTTTTTAATTTTCTTTATTTTTGTTTTTCTTTATTTTGGCTGCGATTCCACTATTTCAGCGTGTGTGTATACAATTTTGAATTCATTTCGTTTTTAGTATTCATTCGTTCCGTTTAGCGAATTCTATTTTTAAATTATTTTCATTTCATTTCTTTTAATTTTATTTTTTCTGTTGTATTTGTTGTAGTTGTTGTTGTTGGTGTTTTTTTTTTTTCAAAATTCCTATTTTGAATTTTCAGACATTTTGCACTAATTTCTGGTTTCACTCAATACGCAAAGTTATTTATGCAATACACACACTTCCTCTTTTCCTCTCTCTGTATATTTCTGTTTTACTATCGATTTCAGTTTGACTTATTTGCTTAAAAGTTATCTTAAAAAAATAAACAAAAAAAAAATTTGTTTGAAATTTTATTTCAAATAATTCTCATCTTCAATTTCAAAATCCATAATAACGGTCGGTCGCATTGTGTTTACAATAAAAAAGGTTTTCAAAAGCGATAAAATTTTAAGATTTGTGACTGTTTCTTATAAAGTTACGTGACCTACAGATCGTAAGGAGGATGGAAGGATCTATATATAGATGATATTAGAACCGGTTGCTTACATACATAATTGGTCATTACAACACTTTAGTCAGGATTACGACCTAGCTTCTCACAGCACTTATGTTGTGTGCGTTAATTTTTATACATTAGTGGCGGGACCTACAGTTTAAAATCGATTCCGAACGACAGATTTTTGAGAAAATTTTTCATGGCAATTTTATTTTAACCCTCAGAGTTTTTTCCAGAAATCTGCTGCGAGGAAGTCGCCGAAGAAAAATTTTTTCATATTTTCGTTTTGATGTCTGACCTGGGGTTTGAATCCGGCCCTTACGTCTAATAAGACAACACATTACCGCCTAGACTACGGCGACTAAGTAAGGGACATCCTAGAATAAACTAAACTTGAACGAAGCCTGACTGTCCGAGTGGATCAGTATATTTTCAGGGAATATTTCCCTACTAAGCAGCCATTTAATCGCCCTAACATCCGGCTAGAAGACTCTAGCCGTCTATATACACACCCGATTTCCCAACCAAATTTAATCCTTCAATATACATTTTTAGAGAATTCGAAGCCTTTGGTTTTCCAGTAATCTCTGTTTTTAATAGCAGAGTCTAAACACCCGTTCAGATAGTTGTAGGGGACCGAGGAATAATGGTCTCTAGTGTCCATAGAGCGACTTAGACCACAAGTTTATCGAATCCAACCTTATGGTCATAAATTTTGCCTACTTCTTCAGAAGAAAATCAGTAAGATAACAAGCCTGGTTTGTCTCCTTCCTGGGGCACTGGTAATAAAGATAGCAAAATGTAAATCTGCGGACAAAAAAAATCACCCTTTATAATGCAATGAATACATGACTTTGTGGTCGACTTAAGTGATCGTAAAAATATTTCGTTTTACTTTTACTTGCCACAAGTGAAACTTGTTTTTGAGTTTCCATTAAGAGGATTTAAGTCTGCTTTCCCAGTTTGATCAAGAAAAAAGACTACGACTAGAATAGGTTGCTAGGTTTGTATAAAGGCCGTGTAAAACTGTTTACTATGTTTCTTACGTGACATTGCGAGATTAGATGTCTTTCTTAAAGGGTTATACAATAGATCTCAGCCAAAATAATGCTAAAGATATATCAGATCGTCCAATAGGGATCTCCAAATTTTGATAGTTGATAACGGCCCTCTTGTTGATGCTACATCTATCAAATTACTCATTTAATTTTAGAAAAGATTTATAAAAGAACTAGCAGATTGTACCCGGCGTTGCGCGGGTTATGTAATTTGGATTAGTTTAAAAAATTAAAAAAAATTATTGGGTAATTTTTGCATTAAAAATAACAATAAATAAAAAACCGGTTTATCGGTTTCGAAACAGGTTTTGAAACCGGTTTCTTAAAAAATGCAATTTTTCAAATTATTCGGAAACCGGTTTAACAAACAACCCAGTTTTTTGAATACTCTAAGTCCTAAATATAAATGCACTCAATTTGCCCGTTTTTCGCCCCTTTCCCCATTTTTGGACCCCTTTTGGTTCAACTTTTGAAACGGAACACCTCCAATAGCTATTTGGGAAACTTAACCAAGCTAAATCGTAAAAAATTACCTATAAAACAGATAAAATACAGCATTTATGCATAAAGTACTAATTTTTGCCCATTTTTTTCTCCCTTTGTCCCATTTTTTCCCCCTTTTGGTCAAAATTTTGAAAAGATTTATAGCCTATAACCTGCACCGGCAATGGCTCGATCTATATCCCAAATTTCAAGAAAATCGGTCCAGGCGTTCAGGCGTGATTGGCTAACAAACAAACCAACAAACAAACAAACCAACAAACAAACAAACAAACAAACAAAAAAACAGACTTACAGAAAGATTTATAATATATATTAGGATAGAAAACGTCCTCTGTAACTGTCCAGCCTTTAGTAAAGTTAGGTTGACGAACCTGGGTAGGATATTCTTTGATGGGTTGAACTACAATATGTCGACAGCCGGTATTCGGGCCCTCCTGAGATTTGCTAAAAGCTGACCGCTCCCAATCGCAAAGTTGATTAGAGCACTCATTTAATTTGTGTTTGACAGCCTTTGACTACAAGCTCTCACGTAATTTCAGAACAAGAAAGAAACCGTCATTGAAAGTGTGCTGTAAGAAAAACAGCAACGTTATGTATACAACACGATCATGGACGAAGATGACAATAAAGCCAGAATCAAGATCAAGAAATGTAATGATAGGACAGTAAGGAAATGGCTCATTATAAGCTTCTAATACTTGGTTAAACGATAGGGATCAGAACAAATAACAAGATTGAAGGGAAGCATTTGACCAAAATTGATTAACAGAAAAGATCTTGGCAACGCTATACCAAACACATCTTTGGAGACCCGGAAAGAATTAAAAAAGCTGGGAATTGCATCCATGTTACAGTCCGGATTTTGTCTATTCTTTATATTGCCCTTCTTCAGACACAAAATATTGTTTACTTCTAGAATAATAATACGAATGTTGTAACACTTTTCATCTCTATGACGTACATATACTATATAATGGGTCTGTTCGACAGAGGCAAGCTTAAAAATATAGTGAATCTTCTTGTCATATACATATCATCTCAGCGCATAACATCAAAGCAGGCGATTAGATATCTGGGAGTAATAATTGACAACAGGCTCACGTTTAGGGAACACCTGACGTACATCGGTGGAAAATGTGCGGCGACGACATGTGCACTTGCCCGAATAATGCCTAACTTAGGAGGCCCAAAACAGGAGAGGAGACGGCTACTGATGAAGGTAGTGACAGCGATAGCTTTATATGCAGCCCCTATATGGGCCGGGGCTATGGAGAAGAGAACCTATAGAACAGGAATAGAAGCGGCCTACAGGAGATCAGCTCTCAGGGTGATATCTGCCTTCCGCACGGTGTCTACTGAAGCAGCGTTGGTGATTGCGGGGATGATGCCCCTGAAGATAGTAGTGGACATAGAGAAGAGGAAACATGACACAAGGAGGGGAATAGATTTTTCGAACCCTGTTCAATTAGCTGATGATGCTATGTTTAGATGGCAGCAGGATGGACCCACAGACTCATACCGAGCATAGGCGTATGGACCAAAAGGAGACACGGTCAGGTGAACTTCCATCTGACACAGTTGCTAACAGGCCATGGATGTTATAGGGCATATCTCTATAAGTTTGGTCATGACGTGGACGATTCATGCCCAGAATGCCGCAATGAAAGGGAGACGGCGGAGCATGTTTTCTTCACTTGCCCGCGATATGTTGTTCAACGAAATTGCCTGGAGAGAACAATAGGATTCCAGGTAACGCCCGATAATATAGTTAACCTGATGTTAACCTCATGTGACAATTGGAACGCAGTATGTGTTTTCGCAAAGAAGGTACTGACGCAGCAAAGATTGGCTGAGAGAGCAAGGTCAGCAGAATTTGAAGCCAGCACTCGCTGAATCTCCACCCCTCCGAAGTAATACTTGATTGTGGTCCCGGGGGGGGGGGGGCAAATGGTTGAAAGTGTGACGAACTAGGTTGGGTTTAGTACGTATGCGTTTAGCAAGCCGAGAGTAAGTCTTGCGGCGAATCGTGCACATTGGTAGACCGGGCTACCAATGTCTTTCGAAGATTCCCAACCTTTAGCTCGTAAAGCCATAAAAAAAAAAAAAACATATCATCTGATGATTAATTAAATGGGATGACACTGACACACTGTTTGAATTTTTATGATCTTCTTTTTTTATGATCTGTAACATGTTGATTTTAAAATTTTTATTCTTTTTTATTTTTAAATTTAAACTTTAAAGGCAATAAAACTCACAGCCATTTCATATAATTTATGTCTTTAAAATGAGAAACACACACATCAGTTGATAATAGATTTCTTTTTCAGATTTTGTATTTATTTTTTTTTAAGAAATAATAACTTTCCGTTGCTAGCTTTTTATAGGTTTTTATTCAAAGTTTGAAAATAAAAGAAATATGGATGAATGGAATTGCAGATAACAAATGGAGTTTGACATGGTAATGGCTTTTAAAAAATCTCATAAAATCTAATAAGACTTCAATTCCAAGTTTAATTTCATTTTTGTCATAATGTCGAGTATACTCGTCATTGAGATAAAAAATTATATTCCTATTATTATTCAATAAACTGTCCTCAAGAAGAGCAATTAAAACAACTACAATAAGCTCCCGAGTGCTTACAGGCATTGAACAGAAATAAAAAGGATTATAGCCACGCAGAATTGTTTACAAATTGAAGAAGACTGGAGGCATCTAGGCAAGAAGCCCTAAAGAATCTTTCAATTCAATAAACTGTCCTCAAGAAAAGCAACTAAAACAACTACAATAAGCTCCCGAGTGCTTACAGGCATTGAACTGAAATAAAAAGGATTACAGCCACGCAGAATTGTTTACAAATTGAAGAAGACTGGAGGCATCTAGGCAAGAGGCCCTAAAGAATCTTTTGATTGCTAAACCTAGAGAAAATTAATGAAAATTAATCGTCTTCCTTTCAGAAGAGCTTTTACAGAAAATTTTGAAGACTTAACCTTAAAAACCTTGAAATTAAGGCAACTATGTACAGTAGTGGACTAAAGTGGATACATACAATTAAATTTTTTTAAATTTGTTATATATTTATCTTTTAATAAAAAAAATTTAAAAATAGAAAAATTATAGCATTAAACTTAAGCATATTTCTTCAATAAAAATGGCTTTAATTCAGTATAACATATCTTAAAAAATTAAATAAAAGGAATTACAAATTGATATAACTTTTATCCGGTTTTGTCCATTTTTGAATTTTCTGCAATTTTTGTTGTTAGTACTTTGTCCAAAGGCCTTTGTTCTTTATTACAGATTTTATTCGATTAGGCATACTTTCCACGAGATTTTTAATGGTTTCGAGTGGAAGATTGGCCCATTCCGTGGAAACTCTTAACCAAAGTTCATCCATATTGGTCGGTGCTCGTTCATATTGGGAAAGTCTTCTTTTTATAATCGCCCACAAATTTTCGATGGGGTTTAAATCGGGGCTTTGTGCAGGCCATTTCATTGTTTTGAATTCTTGTTCGGAAAGCCATTTTTACACAATCTTGGCGGTGTGCTTCGGGTCCCCATCTTGCTGAAAAGTTATTTCCTTCGCCGGATAAGCGCACTCCTCAATAAATATGGGCAAATTGTTCTCCAAAATACTTAAATACTGCTCCTTATTCATTATACCATCTATTTAAACTAGGGGACCAACACCCCACCAGGTAAAACATCCCCACACCATTAAATTTCCACCACCGTGCTTTACTGTTTGCTTGACGTGATGTCGTTGAATGGTATCAGTGGGCCTCTTCCAACAATACTGAATCCCATCAGACTGGAAACGATTAACTTTTGTTTCATCGGACCATATCACTCGTTTCCAGTCATCAATAGTCCAGTTTTTGTGGATTTTACAAAATTTAAGCCGAGCCTTCACATTTTTAAAAATATTCAATTATGTATCCACTTTAGTCCACTACTGTATATCTGTTCTATACATCTTCCACAGAAAAAACTGAAGATTTCCTTCTTGACAGCAATCACAGGAAAGCAGACGTTAGAGTAGAATGTGACAGATTCCAAATCTATTGAGACCCTTCTATTCAAGTTCTTTTGCTCTTTCATCCCATAATATAAAAAATGAAACATAAATTACTGAGAAGCTTCATCTTTTCGTAACATCGAAGACTTAAAATCAAGTTCTGACAGAGTGATAGGCCCTGCAAGCATCTAAACTTTCTGAGAAAATTTTAATTTTACATTGTCATAGAGAGGGTATTGTTTCTAGACAACGACAGATGACAACCCTCCCTATCAGCATGGGATTAGCTAGAGTGGAACATTTCAGTGGTTGTCTGAAAAAGCTTAATTAATGAAACTAAAACAATGCAAAGAAATAATAAGGAGATGTGGAATGCTTTAAGACAAATTTATGTTCTTTAAAGAAATTAAAATGAGTATAAAATATTTTATATTTTAAAAATTTTGCATTTTATTATTTTTTTTTTGTTGTTTTATGAAAAATACTTTTTTTTTTGTAAAACGTAATTTTGCTTCTTTTTTTTTTTTTGTCAAAATGCATAATTTCTGAATTTATTTTATGAATCATTTTGAAGATTTTTAAAACTTGGAAAATATGTACATATTATACATGTACATATGTATGCACACAGATGTGCATAGGTAGTAATGTCCCCATATGTAAACATGTACGTACAAAAACCCACCTCCAATTATTTCTAATTTACAGTGAGCGTCAAAAGAAAGTGTACACTATGGATAAAATTCTAACAATCTCAACTCAAGTTTTCCACTTAAGGAGAGTGCCCGAAAAAATTTTACAATATTTCCAAAATTTTCTAATTCTTTTCTTCTTTTTCAATTTTAAAAACTGGCAATAAAATAATTTGAAAAAAAATTAACTGTAATTTATTAATGTATATTTTTTTTGTATTGTACACTTTCTTTTGACGCTCACAGTATGTGATAATCTTGTGTCTCTTAACTTTTAATATCGGGTCCGCCATCTAACGTTTTTTTTTTTTCAACTAGTGCTTATTTCGTGAATGGTAACACTTAGCTCATGTCTGATTTGACACATAATTAGTTTTATCCTTCCGCTGAACGAAAATTGACCATCCAATGCGTTTTCGCTCTCGCTAAGTGGGCCTGCGATCGACTTACAGAAGATGCCGATTTTGGCAAAAAAAATCATCTTCTGTAAACAAGCAAAATTGTCGCATTTGGGGCACAGAAAACCCGCACGTATACATTGAAAAAGCCGACGCACCCAAAACGAGTCACTGTTTGGTGCGGATTTTGGTGCAAAGGCATAATTGGGCCATTTTTCTTCGAAAATGAGCAAGGAGTGGCCGTTACAGTCAATGGCGATCGTTATCGGGCCATGTTGAACGAATTTTTGTTCACAAAAATTGAAGAGGAGGATATTGGCAACATTTGGTTTCAACAGGACGGCGCTACGTGCCACACAGTCGAAGCTACACTCGATGTTTTGCGCCCTGTTTTTGAAGATTGCATTATCAGCCGCAGAGCTGATATCGTTTGGCCACCTCGGAGCTGCGATTTGACACCGTTGGACTATTATTTGTGGGGTGCCGTCAAAGATAACTGTTACGCCGACAAGCCAGAGTCAATTGACGCTTTAAAGGACAATATTCGTGAAGCCATTGTTGAAATACAGCTGCACACAATCGATAATGTGCTCAAAAATTGGACCGATCGTGTAGGCTACTGCATGGCCAGCCGAAGCAGCCATTTGAATGAAATTATTTTCCATTATTAACCAGAAGGATTGTACTTTCAAATAAAAAAATAAATATTGAGAAAATATTCAGTAGTTTTTTTTTAAAGCATTTTGAAAAAAAAAAAAGTTATTTGGCGGACCCTTTACAATTTAATAAAAAAAAAAACAACCGGCATAAATTGTCTGTAATTGTTTTAATATGTATTTTAGTATAAAAAATAAAAATCTAGGCAATCATGTCATTCCAGAACCTATGATACCACCTTTAACTACCGTTTGTTTCAATACCTACAGAACGCAATCAAAGGCATACGCTTCACTTTGGAACAGAGCGAACGAATGACAGAAAGATAAGAAGAGCTTACAGGTAACAATGAATAAAATTTTGAATAAAATTAAAATTGTTTTTATAACTGAGTAATGTGTCTTTCTCATGCCGTATACTGTGTTTAGATTATCAAAAAATCAGCTATAGAAGGATGGAAACAGGGAGTAGAGAGTAACAGAAGCAACCGCTTCCACTCTCGCAGATTAGCACGTTAATCACTGGGTGGTTTTAATTAATTTAAAATACATTTTGTCAATGCTTTTTCTAAACATGCATTTTGTGCATTGCGTTGGAACGCGAAAGGAGGAAGAAAAGAGGTTGTAGTGACAGGAAATATTTCTAAAGTAAGAGCATTCCACATTAAGGACTTATTTTCTCTGTAAGACAAAATAAGTTCCACCACAAATGGACGAGTCCTATGTAAAATATGCAGTTTATTCCACGTTATACATAGTTTTAGGATGATATTGTGAAAATCCGCTTATAAATCAATATAATTGCATACTCTACTGTAATTAATAAGAATTTTCAAACTCTCCGTATGGGGCCGAGCTTTATCTCGGGCCACCGTTAGAATTTTATTTTTATTCAAGATTCTGTTTTTAATTACACTATGCGACAAAATAAAAAAAATTAAATTCACCCGACTAATGACATAGTGTAGGTTGTGAGTTTTGTTGAGTAGATCTCGAAAATATTTTTTTTATATTTCTCGAACCCTCCAAACTTTTTTTATTTGACAAAAACTGTTTTTTAGACTTTACGCACAAATTTCTGGATTACTCAAACATTTCTGACCCGATTTCCATAATTTAAATCTTGTTGGAAAGGGAAGAGATGGACCTTTAAAACGGTATACATATATCTATTATTTGACTTAATATGCTATGAGTTTTGATGAGGTAAACTTGGAAAAGGCGAATTTTTTTCATATTTTTTCAAGTTTGTTCGTTCATAGTAGCAAACTTTACATAAAAAATATAAAATAAGTGATGACATTCTGAAAGTGCATTATCTTGTGAAGAGATTGGCATTTCGTTTGATCAAATCGAATAAAAATTACCGTAGTTATTATATAAATAGTATAACAATCGTGTAATATTTTTTATATATGACATCTCATCAAATGAACTTTTAGTTCAAAAATTTTCAGAAGTTTTAATGGATCTTGATTGTTTATCACAAAATGTGTCAATTACACGTTTGAGCGACCACCAGAAGTTGGCCAATATTTGCGCAAAGAGAAATAATAATATTTGCAAAAAACACAAATATTAGCCGATTTCTGGTTGTCGTGCAAATGTGTACTTCACACATTTTGCGATAAACCATCAAGATCCTTCAGAAATTCTGAAAATTTTTGAACTAAAAGTTCATTTGATGAGATGGCAGACATATATAAAAAATATAACACGACTGTTATACTATTTAACTAATAACTACGGTAATTTTTATCCAATTTTATCAAAAGAAAACACAATCTCTTCACAAGAGAACAGACTTTAAGAATATTATCGTTTATCCTACATTTTTTTTTTTTATTAAAGTTTGCTACTATGAATGGACAAACTTGAAAAAATATGAAAAAAATTTGAATTTTCCAAGTATACCTCATCAAAACTCATAGCATATTAAGTCAAATAATAGATATATCTATACCGTTTTAAAGGTACATCTCTCCCCTTTCCAACAAGATTTAAATTTTTGAAATCGGGTTGGAAATGTTTGTGTTATCCAGAAATGTGTGCGTAAAGTAAAAAAAAACAGTTTTTGTCAAATAAAACAAGTTTGGAGGGTTCGAGAAATATAAAAAAGGTATTTTTTTGAGTTCTACTCAACTAACTGAACAACCTGGACTATGTAGTTACTCGGTTGTATTTTCACTGTCGCACCGTGTTATCTGTTATTTTTTTTTTAAATTTGTTTTATAAATAAATAAAACTTTTATTCATTATCTTTTTAATTTTATTTAATTATTTATTTTTTTTTATTGTTTTTAATTATTTTTTTTTTTCAATTAAATTGTTTCAATATTTTTTTATAAATTTTCATGGTTTTTTTTATAATTGTTCTTTATTAAAATTAGTTAATAAATTTTAAAATTCTTTTCTTAAATTTTATCTAATTAATAAAGAAACATTATTTTTTATTGTATTTATTAAAATATTTTTTATTTCTTTTACAAATTAATTGAAAATAATTTTTTGTTATAATCTTTAATTGTTTTTTTTATCGTTTTTGTTTTTAATTATATTTTAATTTCATTTTAGTTTTCAGTTAAATTTAATTTATTTTAAATTTTCCTTTTCGTAATTTGTTTATAAATAATATGAAAATTTTTTTTTAATAATTTTATTAATTTTATATTTATTTTTACTATATTATTATATTATTTATATAGTGTTATTATATTATTTATTAGAAATATATTCTTCTTATTTTAGAAACTGTTTGAAAATTTTAATTATTATTTTTATTATTGAATCTTTCTTCAAAGACCATTTAATTTATTTATATTTTTAATATTAATATTCATATTTTTGTATTAATTTTTTGGCTTTTAAATTACATTTGCAAATTCACAAGTTTTTCTTTTATATGAATATACAGTAGGACCTTGATTATCCGTGATTCGATTATCCGGCAACATCAATTACACGGGATGGAAAAAGAAAATTTTTTTGCATCGACTTAATTTTATTTTGGATCGACTTAAATTTTTCTGCATCGTTTAACCGTGATTATCTCTAATATCCGTGATTATAAGCAAAAATTTTTTTCTATTATTTTGGACAAACAAGCGAAAAAGGGGACTTTCCTCTTTAGTATACGAAATCCTTATCTATTGTTCACTGTTTTCTGACAAAATTATTTTTTTTATATTTTTGAAACATGTATGTACATATATAAAATCCTTGAATTATTTAGTTTTTATATAAATATGTACATATTCATTTATTAATTAATAAAAATTGCTATTAAAAAACTAGTCAAAATTGGTACTCAATTAACCGGGAAAATCGATTATACAGAATGCTTCCGGTCCCGACCATCACGGAAAATCGAGGTCCCACTGTATTTCTTAATAATTTTTTTTTTTTTGCTTATTTATAAAAGTTTTTTAATCATGTTTTTATATATGAATTTTAGTTTAAAAAAAAACCATTTAAAAAATAAAAATATTAATTTTTAAATTTTTGTTATAATAATTTAAACATTTCTTTAAATTTCACTCGTCATTTTAATTGTATTTAAGTTTTTTTTTTTTTTTTTTTGTTATTATTAATTCCTTTAATATTTTTGTTTTATTTATTTAGTTATTAAATATTTTCTTTTAAACTTTTTAAAATGTTTAGAATAATATAAGAGATAATTATATCTTATTATTATAACAGTCATTTTTAAATGCATTCATTTATTTAATTTATTTTTTTTTAATTTTCAATTATTTTTAAATTTCTTTTATAAATTGTTGTTTTTTTTATAGGCTTTTCTTTTTTATTTAATATAATAGATTTTATTTTGAATTTAATTTTATTCACGTTTTTATTTATTTTAAATTTCTTTTTATTTCAAATTTCTTTTACGAATTTTGTAAATTTTTCCAAAGAAAAATCTATATGTAGTCGATATATGTAGTACATGCTAGATACATGCATATACATATATATATATATATTTTAGTTTAAAAAAAAAACCATTTAAAAAATAAAAATATTAATTTTTAAGGTTTTGCTATAATAATTTAAACATTTCTTTAAATTTCACTCGTCATTTTAATTGTTTTTAAGTTTTTTTTTTTATTATTATTATTTCCTTTAATATTTTTATCATTCATATCATTTATTTAGTTATTAAATATTTTCTTTTAAACTTTTTAAAATGTTTAGCATAATATAATATAAGAGAAAATTATATCTTATTATTATAACAGTCATTTTTAAATGCATTCATTTATTTAATTAAATATTTTTTTATTTTCAATTATTTTTAAATTTCTTTTATAAATTGTTGTTTTCTCATAGGCTTTTCTTTTTTATTTAATTTAATAGGTTTTATTTTGAATTTAATTTTATTTACGATTTTATTTATTTTAAATTTCTTTTTATTTCAAATTTCTTTTACGAATTTTGTAAATTTTTCCAAAGAAAAATCTATATGTAGTCGATATATGTACATACATGCATGTATCTACAACAAAAATATATTCTAGTATTTTATCTTTATTTTACTTTTTTCTTTTTTTCTTTTAAAACACACGTTATTTTAATTCAATATTATTTATAATATTCTTTCTTTTTTTTTTCCTGCTTTTTAGCATTCGGTTTTTTTTTTTTTTTTTTTTCAAGGAAAGAACTCGTGCAAACGTTATGAATACTCCGTGTTTTATGAAAAACTCACGCATTAATATTTTGAATAATTTTTCTGGCCACAAAAACGTCAAGGAAAACAGTTCCTGGTTTTTCAATAGCTTTTCTCTTTTACATTTTCATTTGCTCTTTTAATTGCAAGATTTTGAAAAAAAAAATTTTTTCTAATATTCAGCCATTCACATGGAGTATTCAGCCATGATGAAATACTCAAAACATGATCGAAAATTCAAATACACTCTCGCTCTCTAGAAAGAATGCTCTTTTTGTTGGCGTTTTGAATTCAAAATTTTTTTCGATTTTGTTTTTAAAATTTTTTTTTTGGATTCTGCGCGTTTTGAAAAAAATTTTTTTTTTTTTGGTTGGTTTGTTGTAGTTCTTTTTTTGTTTTTTTTCAAGCAATAAATATCACTTCAATTTGTGCTCTTTTTCTATTTCTAACTTTAAATCCACAAATACATACATATGTACGTACACACGCTTCCATACATTAAAAATTAAATGCCGAACAAATGCAGAACTGAACTGAACAGAACAGAACCGAACAACAAAAGAAAAAACATCTGTTTTAAATTTAAAATAAAAAAAAAATTTTGAAAAAAAAAAAAGAAATTCAAACAAAAACCTCTTTAAACACTCATAAAGCGTTTATACTGCGTACGTAATGTGCATCATCAAAATTAAATAATAATTCCGTTTTCTATTTATTTTTATTCTTTATTCTTTTTTAATTTTTTTTTTGTGATATAAAACACTAGACGGAGTTCCCGTCATTTAGTCGATGATGATCTTATTGAGTTTGAGTTGAAATTCTTAATGCGGTTGAAATTATTATTTTTTTTTTTTGTGAAAAAAAAAATTCAATTTTTTTTTCTTCAATTTTTTTTTTTTTAGTGTCTGTTTTTGTTTCTTGTTCTCCCACTTGAGTTATTGAGTTTGTATTTTTTTTTTGTTTTTTATTTGTTGTTGTTGTTGTTTTTATTTTTAAACAATTTTAGTTTTTTTTTTTTGTCCATTTACATAGTACATTTCGAATCCACGATATCTTGTCTACTTGTATGATACATTCGTTAGACTTTTAATTCATTTTTATCCGTTTTTTTTTTTTTGTTTTATTTTTTTTTTTTTCATTTTGTACTTGCATTTCAGCATCTCTTTCCTTCTCTCTCTCTCAGTCAGAGTCTTTTAAAAATTTGTTTTTAATCATGTTTTTTATTTTTCTGTTTTTTTTTTTTTGCTTTCTGTCTGTAAGTTTTTAGCTTAATTCAGCTAAAAAGAACAACGAAAAAAAAAACAAAAAATACGAAAAAACATGTTAAATTTATCGAATTAGAATGTTGGCCATAATAATTAAACATTTGCAATAATTTCAAGAGATTTTACATTTTAAGGGTGACCAGATGTTTTCAATTTACCAAGCAGTAGCTGTTAACTGAATTAGTCTGCCTAACACTGTTACGAAATGTTATTTCCGCCATACTTTACAGTCTCCCAAATCACAAATCATAGTAATTAAGTAAATATGGGTGTACGAAACAAGTTACCTCTGCAAACTTCTACTCCTTACTGTGGTATACGTGCATATGTATGTATGTATTGTATTGTATTGTCCTGTGTAAAGGTATCAAAGTATGTATTGCGATCGAATGATCTATTATTTTGCCCTCAACGTTAATAGAGTTCCCCCAACTTTATAGTCCTAACAAACCATAGGATCCATAGGTGAATATACAGTTGTGTTCAAAATAATAGGAGTGCCCTTCATTTAAAAGCAAAGTTTAAAATTATGAAAAATAAAAAAGTAAATATCAAATTTTTTTGACTTAAAATTAAACTTAAACGAGACAAGTTACGTCTGCAAACTTCAACTCCTTACTGTGGTATACGTACATACATAAGTATTGTATTTAGAGTTTGGGGTTCCCAAATGGGAATTCCCGGTATTTGCCGGGAAATTTTTGTAAAGAATTCCCGGGAAATTTTTTAAATATTCCCGGGAAATACGGGAAATTTTAAATTAACGTATTCTTGTACAATTTTTTGGAAAAAAAGGTCTGTAGACTAGTAAATAGACTGTTCTGAAGACTAGTAAATAGACTGGTCTGTAGGCAAGTCTACAGACTAATCACTGACTACTCTTTTGACTTGTTTATGGACTAAAATCATTTAAAAAAGTTGTATTGAAAAAATAAAGCAGAAAAATAATTCTTTGTATAAATTGAATTATTTTCTTTATTTCAGAGAATTATAATGAAGCTATTGCCAACATAAGGAAAATAATCAAAATTTCCAAAAAAAAAAAGTATTTTAAAAAATGCTACTCTTCAAAAATATGTAAAGGAAGAATTCAATAAAGAGTATCATCTAATCCTAGATGTACGAACAAGGTGGAACAGCATGGTTGGAATGATACAATCATTTCTAAAAATTAAAAATGCAATAAAAAAGGCTTTAATAGATTTACATTTATCATCATTGTTTGTTGAAGATTATGTCACACACTTGGAAACATTGGTAAACGTTTTGAACCCCATATAAGATGCAGTGGAAGCATTAGGCAGGCGTGAAACCAATTTGATAATAGGTGATGCTATTATGAATACACTTTATGAACAGTTATTATCTGTTGATTCTATACTTTCGGAAAAAATGGTTCACACGATTAAAAGTAAAGTAAATGAAAGATATATAATGACAAATTGATGTTATTAGTAAATTATCTAAACACTTCACAACACAATAATATTAACATAACAAAGACAATGTTAAAATCCTATGCAGAGCAAATGTACAAACGACTATTCCAAGGTACTGAAATAATATCGGCTGAAAGTGATGAAGATATTTCCGTTGCATAAGTATATCAATGTTTTAAAGAAAAGTTGGAAAACGCCATTAATGGGGCTAAAGAAAAAACAAGAAAACTGAAATTAAAAACAGACAACTTATTTAAAAGAGAGCTAGCTTTATTTGAAGATAGTACAAACAGAACCAAAAATTTAGACATACTTTTTAATGCATTGGGCCTGTTCGTAAATGCATTACTGCGCTGCATATTATACGCATTATGTTCATAAATGCAAACTTTGTCAGCACTGCAGCTGTCAAATGTTCGTAAATGCAACATTAAATCATATTATGCGCAAATAAACACTAATCATAAAAATGGCTGATGCATTGAATGAGTGAGAGAGAGAGAATGAGAGTTTTAACAGAAAGTCTATTTTTTTCTTCCTTAAATGTCTTCTTTTTAACCCTCTCATGCCCGAATTAAAATGCGCGTAGCTAAAATTTTTTTGAGTAGACATATAAGATAGAGTTGACCTCAATATCAACTGACAAAAATTTCAATGTCCTAGGTGTCCTGGTTCAAGAGCTACAGGATGTTGCGTATATGCAACATTGTGCAATGGTGTTATAAATTTCAATACAAGTTGATTTTTTTTCAAATGCCGTTTATTTCAATTTATGTATGGAAGGATACAAAAGAATATTTTTTAGGATTGGAGCACAAGTGCACATTGCATCTGCTGCATTTGCAGCTTGGAAACCCATCAGCCCTTGTTCCCCATTCCAGCCAATGATTATAACTATCAAATCGTAGGGATTTTGCAGGCTGTGCAACATATGATTCAGAACCCGTAGAAGGAGCTGGTGATGACGGGATCGATGGAGAAGATGATGAAGTTCCTGAATTCATTGTCAAAAGGAGTGATGAAGTCTCTGTTTTGCGACAACTATAGTTTGACTTGTACAATTCAAGCATCATGTCCGCAAGATCAACTCCTCCCATGTGCTTGTTATAGCATTCTATTAAACCTGGACGAGGTATAGTTATAAACATCTTGTCTTTGCGGCACCATCTCTTGCATTCACTCATAGGGTTCTTACCTGCATAGTTTGAAACTAGTTGTACACTCTTATTATCATCTTCTTATTCATTTTCCTCATCAGCCGAATCATCCCAATCAAAGTTGGCAAATTTTTCAATTTCAGACTGAGTCAGACTTTTTGGGCGCATCTTAGAATGTACAAAATACAAAATAAAAATAAGTTTTTATTTTTCGAAACTTACCATAATAGACCAATGTTGCATATACGCAACACTACATTTAAAAAATTATTCCAGATAAACTAAATAATATTTTCATGCCGGGTTTTTTTTAAATTACTCACCTACCTCTCATTATTTAGTTCTGAACTTGGTTTTAGGATGACTTAATTATATTAATGTTTTTTTAACACTTTTTAAAACAAGGTTTTTTTGCAAAATGAATTTGTCAACTTTGCTCTCGGGAAAATAGCTACTAAATGAACACTTGTACAGTTGACTACCAACTAATTAGCTGTAAGCTTAAACAACACTTGAGGTTATATTTTTGCGAAAGAATCAAAAAAAAATATTTAAAATAGCGGAAGTTAGACGCTCATAAACACAATGTTGCATATACGCAACATCGGGCATGAGAGGGTTAACAACATTTTGTCATTTGTTTGATCGTCCAGTTCAAAAATCAAATTTATTAATAATTTTTCCATCTCTGCAGTGTTTGTTCGATCGTAAATGTAAACAAATAAATCAGCAACATGTGATTAGCAGTGTGAGCGCAAAATAATCATATTATGCAGCGCAGTAATGCATTTACGAACAGGCCCCATATCTTTAGCCTTTAAATCTACTCGGTCTGTATGTCTAGGATACAGTTGCACTTTTTGTAGAGCAGTTTGTTTCTATGCAATGAGAGATGGCAATCCTATCATTCTATAACTTGCTGCAGTAGATTTATCACTTGCTTAACCAAAAAAAAAAGTTGATTAATAAAATTGTAACAAAATAAAGAAAAAATAAGAATTTGGAGCAGAAGATGTCTTGGAGGAACGCATGTCCCTTATTGTTCCTGTAAGGATTTAAACAATGGAAATACAATATCTACAAGATGTCTCCGTGACGTTTGGGTTTTACATTTTCGAACTTGTTTATCGAAATTTAGTGTATTTATTAAGTGGGTCTAGTTCAGTTTCATGTGTTTTCCCCCCTTTTATGTTTTTTTTCTTTGTATTAAAAGTTATCGATTTATTTATGATTATCGATTTTAGGATTTTCTTTATTTGTTGTTGTTGTCTTGTAAAAACATTTAGAAAATAAAAAAAAAATACAAAAAAAAATGTAAAAAGATGATGAAAATATAAGACAGAATAATTACAAAGTATTTGTGGAAAACATTGACCACGTTTTTGAAATTTCAAAAATTATTTTGTAAAAAACATTTAAAAAAAAGGGAGAAAGGCAGGCAGGCAAGCAGCCAGAAAGGCAGTGAAGCCAAGAAACCCTTTAAATGAAATGTATTGACATTGAGGCCTTTAAACAACTCATCACCCTGAGACTTAAAGAAAGAAAAGAAACCAAAAAATATGGAAGAAAAAGAAAAGGCCCAAGGGGGTGCGAGACTTCAAATCTAAAATGCATAAACATCTTAACATTATGCTTTTGACCATATTTCTTCTACAAACGTAAATATATAATTGCCACCGAGATTTAATTTAATTGTCTGACAGAACATAAAGAAATATCGAAAAACTTATGCCCGCGCCATAAGGCCAACGAAACTATAAAAATCAGTGATACTTTAAAGGCGGCTTGCAGGTTTAAAACGAACACCATAAAGCCACGTTTAGTTCTTAGCACCGGTCAGAAAAATTAAAAAAAAAAAAAAAATTGAAAAATAAAAAAAAATTGAAATTGAATTTATTTTTTATAAAAAAAAATTGAAATCAAATTGAAGAACAAATTTATGTCGTGAAAAAGGATTTGAGATTTTATTCGTTGCGATAATTTGCAAACTTTTTTCGTTTTGATTTTAAATTTGTCGAAATACTTTGGTTTTCAAACTAAGAAAAGAGTTTTAAACAACAATAAAGAGACAATTTAATTTTGAATTTTAGAATTTAACAAAATGGAAAGGTACGTGCGCAAATTAAAAAAAAAAAAAAAACAAAAAAATATTCAAAGTTTTTTAAAAAGTGTTTGAAATTAAAAAAAAAATTTTTTTCGTATAATCATTTATTTTTTTTTTTTTATTTTTTTTTTCTTATGCAAATGCAGCTATGCATCACCGGTATTAGGGCCACAATTTGCCGCCCTAGGCAATGGATCTGTAACAGACAAGGTGGGTAAATAAATATAATATTAACTCAAGGCTACCCGCTTTACTGCTTGTAACTCGTAAATAACTTCGAACTTCGAATAAAGTTTTTTCGTATTTGAAACTAAAAACGAAGGCCTTAATAGCTTTGGACTCAATAAAGATATATGTACTCTATTCCTATGGAACTATTTTTATTTGACATTGAAGTTCCTTAACCAGTGTTTTTATTTTCGAAATATTGTTCGAATTCGAAATTAGAAACATAAAAAAAAGAAATTTACTGAAAATGTTGTATAAAGAAAGGATTCGATATGCGTTAAGGAAAAAATTTTCAAATGAAAGTGTCCTTATAAATATTTTTACTTTCGAAAAACTGTTCGAATTCGAAATTAAAAAGAAATTTACTAAAAATGTTGTATAAAAAAGATTCGATATGTGTTAAGGAAAAAATATAAATATTTTGACTTTCGAAAAACTGTTCGAATTCGAAATTAAAAAGAAATCTACTAAAAATGTTGTATAAAAAAGGATTCGATATACGTTAAGGAAAAAATTTTCAAATGGGAGTGTCTTAATAAATATTTTTACTTTCGAAAAACTGTTCGAATTCGAAATTAAAAAGAAATCTACTAAAAATGTTGTATAAAAAAGGATTCGATATGCGTTAAGGAAAAAATTTTCAAATGGGAGTGTCTTAATAAATATTTTGACTTTCGAAAAACTGTTCGAATTCGAAATTAAAAAGAAATCTACTAAAAATGTTGTATAAAAAAGGATTCAATATGCGTTAAGGAACAAATTTTCTAAGATTTCTGTGGCAATATTACCAAATGGAATTGCCTTAATAAATATTTTTACTTTCGAAAAACTGTTCGAATTCGAAATTCGAAATACAAAATGAAAGGATATAAGTCCTAATAATTTAAACAAATTTTTATTTCTACGGAAATGTTCTCAATATAAAATTCCTTAACAAGCGTTAATAACTGATGGCTAAAAAAATATCAAGTGCAAGCGACAGAGGTCCATAATGCGGATGGCGTCCAACCAGAAGATACTTCATATGATAATGAGTCACTTGTTAACGCATATTCAGCAGTTTTTGCTTGATTGTTTTCGAAGCTGAACAGGTTTTGCTTCCCGTACACCAAAGTAGACTTTACACATGTCTATACTCTAAGCTAGGTTCGTCTGAATATTTGTGAGCAGCCGTCCATTTCTGCTTAGCCATGATTCCTTTATTCTGAAGATGCTTGGCCTCATAGCATGATATTTTTCTCAGTGGTATTTCTTTTTATGGCTTTGATTTTCTTTCTTTTTTCAGTGGCAGAATGCTTGCCTGCCACACGGGCGGCCCGGGTTTTGTACAATGGGTCAATTCGACCTCCGGGTACTGTACTTATCTCAGTCGACAAGTACACGTCCTCTAACCTAACCTTGATTTTCTTATAATTTATCTCAAGCCCAATCTGATATGCAACTTTTCATACGCGTAATCCAATTTCTGAATTTTGGTGTGATGGACTGTGATGTAATTCCTCTTATCTCCGAACACTTTGGTCCATGATAGCATTCAGCACAATGTTGAACAGTTGGGGTAATAGAGGGCATAATTATTAGGTATAAAATGACTTACTAATGCTCTCATAGTCTCATTGTTGTCCCAACTGGACAACTTTCGTTTCGTCGTCTCATTGTTGTCCCAACTGGTGGTGTCGAAGATTCTCTTAAAATCGATAAACAGTACCTTGATTCAATGGAGTGCGCCAGATCTACGCTGCTCGTATGTTGTTCTTTGTTTTACTTTGAAGTCTTTCTTCTGCTATGACTGCCAGGATCGGGCATGTGGTATTAAGAAGGACCACACCTCTCCAGTTGTTACAATCTTTCAAGGCGTCACTTTTCGGTAACTTTACCACGATCATGCTTTTTGTCCAAGTTAAGAGTCAGCCACATTTATGTTATAAGAGACAGCCCATGTAATTTTAGCTCATATTACATGTACACCAATCGGCATCGGAACAAATCGGAAAGGCAGTATACCTACACACTCGGATTTGGCTAGTCAACTTTATTTCAGAAAGAAACACTTGCGTACTTATCGTGTAATAGACAAGAATTTTATTTTTATTATTTACAATGACACCGCAATGCACCCCCCCGAGATTCTTCAGGGCAACAGGGTCGGGAGAAACAATAAAGGACAACCATACATAGGTAGCGGATGACAGCAACATTTGTCATTCATATTCATTTGATCGGAGGCCGAGCCTTTTGGAGATTGGGGCAAGGAGGTCGAACATGAATGACGCACTCACAAATGACCTGTTAACAATCTCTGAGTGGGGCCGCGCGAACAGGGTCGATTTTAATGCGCGCAAGACCCAATGTTGTTTTTTGACACACCGGCGTGATGCTGGTGCTGGTGTTCTGTCATCTGTATCTATGGGTAATGTAAATATTGAGGAGGCGGATGCTCTTGATGTTCTGGGCATGAGAATTAGTTGTGATGCTCGTTGGAACGATCACATTTTTCGAGTGTCGAAAGAAGCATTCAAGTGCCTTGGTTTTTTGAAACGGTGCAGAAAATACTTCACTCCATCCGACCTTCTTACTATTTACAGGACCTTTATCCGACCTAGGATGGAGTACAACTCTCATGTATGGGCCGGTGCTTCAAAGTCTATTTTGAAGCTTCTCGACCGCGTACAGGAGAGGGCGAAGGCGCTTATTAATGACAGTAGGGTATCCAACTCTATTGATTCGTTGGAGCATCGTCGCAATGTGGCGTGTGTTTTATTGTTCTATCGGTACTATAATGGGAGGTGTTCTCGAGAGATAAGGGGCTTGGTTCCCGATAATCACATATTTTTACGTGGTACTCTTACCTCTCGCCGAGCACATCCTTTTGTGGTTGATTGTCTAGTGAACCGCACAATGCATTACAGAGAAAATTCATTTTTTGCCTGCACTGCTCGCTTGTGGAATGATCATCCTGCGAAAGTTTTTCCCGTCAGTTACGATATTGGTAAATTTAAATCCAATGTTCACAAACACTACTCCGTCTTTCCACCTTCCTATAACCTATTTTCTTAAACCCGCACAATGCACTGCATGAGTAGGGGCCATCCCCTGAGTGCTGGTTTTACAAAAAAAAAAAAAAAAAAAAAAAAAAGGTTAATGGTAGTACTTTAGTACAATTTAACAAATCTCCAGCGAGTAACCTCCCTTCCTGACACCACATTTCTGAAAAACAAATTCATTTAAAATTCGTTTAAAAACCAATTATAGGTTACACCCGATATGGCCCATTTAGTACACCCGTATTGGAATCAATTTCCCGCTATGGACCCAATTTGGGCAAAAATATTGGCAGCATATATGGTTATGATTGGCTTAATCTCATGGTGTGGCAATGGCGTGGTCATCTATATATTCTCAACTACAAAATCACTGCGTACGCCTGCAAATCTATTGGTTATCAATTTGGCGCTGTCCGATTTTGGCATCATGATTACAAATACGCCCATGATGGGTATAAATTTATTCTTTGAAACATGGGTCTTGGGTCCGATGATGTGTGATATTTATGGCGGTTTGGGTTCAGCATTCGGTTGCAGTTCCATATGGTCCATGTGTATGATATCGTTGGATCGTTACAATGTCATCGTGAAGGGTATGGCGGGTCAACCGATGACAATTAAGTTGGCCTTAATAAAAATTGCATTTATCTGGGCCATGGGTAGCATTTGGACATTGGCGCCGGTGTTTGGTTGGAGCAGGTAAATTGAAGAGAGAGAAAACTGAGAAAGATTTAAGAATTTAATTTAAAATAAATTTTTTTTTCTTTTTGAAATCAAGGTATGTGCCTGAGGGCAATTTGACTTCATGCGGCATTGATTATTTGGAACGTGACTGGAATCCACGCTCCTATTTGATCTTCTATTCGATATTTGTTTACTACATACCATTGTTCTTGATCTGCTATTCCTATTGGTTTATTATTGCGGTAAGTGATGGTGTGCTTCAGTTAATGTATTGCAAGAACTCTTTCCAGCTTTGCTTCTGCTTTTATACAGGCTGTATCGGCTCACGAAAAAGCCATGCGCGAACAAGCCAAGAAAATGAATGTCAAATCGTTGCGCTCATCTGAGGATGCCGAAAAGAGCGCTGAAGGTAAATTGGCCAAAGTTGCCTTGGTCACCATTTCCCTGTGGTTCATGGCCTGGACACCTTATTTGGTTATCAACTGCATGGGCCTGTTCAAATTTGAAGGTCTAACGCCCTTAAACACCATCTGGGGTGCTTGCTTTGCCAAATCGGCTGCCTGCTACAATCCCATTGTCTACGGTATCAGGTAAAAAGTTCTTCCTTTCTGTTTTATTAAAGAGAAAATTTGCAATTTAAATTGTATTGTTTCTTTGAACTCGATTTTCCAGCCATCCCAAATATCGTTTGGCATTGAAAGAGAAATGTCCCTGCTGTGTCTTTGGCAAGGTGGATGATGGCAAATCGAGTGATGCCACTTCGCAGGCTACCAATAATGAGTCAGCCGAATCGAAGGCATAAATTCTTTAGCAAAAAAAAACGAAAACTTCGTTTTAACCACCGGCACCTCGTATATATTTAACGAATTGTATGACAAACTAAACATTCCATAAGCAACTGCAGCAACAGAATGAACGCTTTCGTAGTATAAACTTTTAGATAATTTTAATTAATTTTTATTTCTAATTGAATTTGTTGTATTAAAGTTAAACCGATTATTTATTTTAGTAAATAACATATAGTATATACCATATATATATGTACATATACGTATGTATAGGTAAACAATTAATAATAATTTTAAACACTTGCAATGTCATTAAGGACGAATTAAAAAAAAATCAACAAAAAAAAGAAGAGAAACAGTTTTTTTTTTTTTTGAGAAAAATAAAGAGCATGCAAACTTGTAAAAAGTTTAAAATATATTTTCTAAATCTTATTTCATTATTATTATTCCTTTAGGAATCCTTCATCGATTACAGGTTCCTCCTTTGCATTGTCTTGCTTCAGTTTACAAACATGGTGCAACAAATTTATGGTGTTTTCTTTTCTACCAAAAAATGTGCATTTTATTAACGTAAAATGCAATTTTGCGTTTGTTTCTTAAAAATGTTTCGCCCTCTAAAAGGGTGGTATGTTTTATTCTAAATAATTCGCACTTGCCAATGGTGGAGGGCATTGCATTTTATGCCCCGTATAAATCGAGAGTGCTGATAATGCCCTGTAAAGCAGATGACTTTTGTTTATTTATAGGGCTACCAGATGAAATTTAAAAAAGTCGCCTGGTATTGTTATCCAATTATTTGAAGTTAATTTTTTCATTGTTTTGTGGAGTAATCTTATGGTGTTTTCTTTTCTACTAAAAAATGTGCATTTTATTAACGCAAAATGCAATTTTGTGTTTGTTTCTTAAAAATGTTTCGCCCTCTAAAAGGGTGGTATGTTTTATTCTAAATAATTCGCACTTGCCAATGGTGGAGGGCATTGCATTTTATGCCCTGTATAAATCGAGAGTTCTGATAATGCCCTGTAAAGCAGATGACTTTTGTTTATTTATAGGGCTACCAGATGAAATTTAAAAAAAGTCGCCTGGTATTGTTATCCAATTTGAAGTTAATTTTTTCATTGTTTTGTGGAGTAATCCTAAGGAAATATTACATTATTAAAGCTACATGGTCAGCAATATAAAAAATTGCATTCAGTGTTAGAACAGTGTTAAAATATTTTTTTTTTGTTATAAAAAAAGAGTGCAAAAAATGAAGTCGAAAAATTAGCGATCTGGCAACACCTTTGAACAAATTGGCATTTCCTCATTCATTTTCTTAATAAAGGCCCCTTCACACGATCACACAAGTAATATGATCTGTCAAAATTTTGTGTAGAAGAGTACGGATGTGATCGTCTAAACGTACTAAGTAATGAAACCATCACAGATTGAGAGAAAATACGGACGAAAATTTTGACAGTCGTATGGCTCTCTTCATTTTTTGAAATGATTTAAAAAACAAGCAAGTCGCATTAGATCAGGGATGTATTTTTATGTAAACACATAGAAAAAAAAGTGTAACAGCTGTTTTCATTTTACTTTGTTATTGTCTTATACCGATCATGTAAACACAGAAAAAATAATCATACGACTATTATTCTCTTTTTTGAAATACGGATGGAATTTCATTTTACTTTTTCATCAGACTTTACGTATTGCTTGTGTGATCGTGTGAAGGGGCCTTAAGTGTTAAACACAGGGCATACCCTTTTTTAATATTTGTGTTATGTTCTTTTCAAATAAAAAATGACATTACAACAGGGTTGGTCAAAAATTTTTTTAATGCACCTTGTAAGAGGGTTACATTTTCTTTGTAGAAAAGAAAACACAATTAGACTTACGAGAAGGCAATTACGTTACGTGCAATAAATAAGATCAGACTTGACTTTGAGCAGCACAGTTAAATATCTGAGTATGATTCTTGAACTCTAAAATAAGTTGGCAGACAACCTAACTGAGAGGGTTCAAGATAGTGACTTTGTCCTGTGCAGAGATCAGCAATGAGTATTCAAAAAGAAAGAATAGAATCGAATCATATTCATAATTTCTGATATTTATACGCATTCATATTTATTTTAATATCATGAAACCTCTCTCTACTCATATTCAAAGTTTGAAGTACTCAACATATTCTTACTTAACAACACGTATGATGTTGTTGATTTCCACTCTCCATAACTCAACATATACACGAAACACAAAGTAACTATGAATCGCGTACGAACACTAGTCACTCGAATCATTTATAAGTATTTTTCTAAAGTTATGAACCAAAATGAGTATGAAGCTTATGAATCAAACATATTTCGAATGGTATGAGTTTGATGTCAACGTTGTACGCATACTCGTTTGAACCTGTACTTATAAATCAACGTTGTAGTGAGTATGAATGAATCAGCAGAGTACAGTCAACCCTCCAATAACGCGGTGAGCGCGTACCGCGTTGTATGGAAACCTCGCTATAAGAAACTCGGATTTAACCATACAAACCAGGCTAATTCGTACCGCGTTCTATGGAAACCGCGCTATAAGAAACTCTGAATTAATACAAATCACATCATTCGTACCGCGTTATATCGACGCCTTCGTTCTATAACATTCTAAGTCGAAAAAGTGTTTTTTGAGTTATGAGCTCTCAAAGTTTTCACGCTACATACGACTATATGTGTATTCTAAGTAGATTTTTCCCTATAACTTCGGAACGGATCGGCGCATCTTAACCAAAGTTTGACAGTATTTAAGTTAGAGAACGTAGAATTTAAAAATGCAAGAACATTAAAAACGTTCTAAGTACACTTAGAACGTTATAATATGGAGGCGTCGATATAGAGACCAAGGCAAGATAAATTATTTTTATTGAATTAAAGAGTTCATATAAGGAATGATAAAAAATGGAACAAAAATTAAACTAAAAGACTGTTTTCCAACAAAAACAAGAAAAACTTTTGTAAAATTATGTAATTTTTCAACACTCATCCTCACTGTCAGATATGAGTTGCAGAAAATTTTTTAGAAAGACTTGGTCACCAACAAAACGTATGTTCTGTGAAAGAGCTCTGAGATGACTGAAACCGATGTCGTAGACGGCTATGAGATAAGCTGGCAATGTTTATATAAACAAGTTGTAGTCAGCTGTGCTTTTGCGTCGAAAATAAAGCTGATATTAAACCCTCTTACAATATCTAGTTACTAGAGTTATTCATAGGCTGTGTAGGCGGAAGGAACTTATAGGATGTTGTTGAACTGAAACCGCGCTGTAAGAGTATCGCGTTATAGGAGGGTTGTCGCAATTTCAGCTCCGCGTTATATGGAAACCGCGTTCTGAGAATTACATAGTTAAATTTCAATATTGTTGACTCACTTATATTCAAAATTTCATGAGTGCTTATGAATAGCGAAAAAATGATCCATTGCTGATCTCTGGACCAGACATGACAGCAGAGTTAAATATCTGAGTATGATTTTTGACCCCTAAATGAAGTTGGGCGAGGGTTTAAGATTCTCACTTCGTCTTGTGTTTATTCGCTGGATTTACATAAACACCTACACATAATTGGTCATTACAAACCTTTAGTTGGGATTACGACCTAGTTTCTCACACCATTTATGTTGTGTGCGTTGATTTTCTACATGAGCAGTGGGATCTACAGTTTAAAGTCGACTCCGAACGACAAATTTTAGAGAAACTTTTCATGGCAATTTTATTTTAACGCTCAGAGTTTTTGCCAAAAATCTGCTGAGAGGAAGTCGCCGAAGAAATATTTCTTTTCATATTTCGTTTAGTTGGAGATATCTGACCTGGGGTTTGAAACGTGGCCTCACGTCTAATAAGCCAACACACTAACTACTAGACTACGGCAGTTTGCTGGATTTATTCAATGGTTTTCGAATCTAATCTTCCTTATGAAGTTGTCTTCTGGTGCAATGTGAGTTTCCTTAATAAAGTAAAAAGATCTGTTGCTACTTTGGGGCCCCATAAAGGGCTTCTTTTTTTAAATTTAATTACCTTCAATTTAGATTACTTGCCAGGCAACATGCAGCCCTTGTCACAGTGCAACCTAATGTCCTGTCATACTGCCACATTATTTCATCAGGGCACTTTGCTATACCACGTGGTAATGCCTAGACTCAGTGATTGATTATATATAGCTTGTCTGAATACAGATTTGATAAGAGATTCCAATACAAGACTAGTTCTATTCCGGGGATTCTGTGGAAGTTTTGTGTTTTTAAGCTCGAAAACAAGATCGACTGTCTAAATCTTATGGTGTTTTCTTTTCTACAAAGAAAATGTCACCCTCTTACAAGGTGCATTAAAAAAATGTTTGACCAACCCTGTTGTAATGTCATTTTTTATTTGAGAAGAACATAACACAAATATTAAAAAAGGGTATGTCCTGTGTTTATCACTTATTAAGAAAATGAATGAGGAAATGCCAATTTGTTCAAAGGTGTTGCCAGATCTCTAATTTTTCGACTTCATTTTTTGCACGCTTTTTTTATTACAAAAAAAAAAAAAAATATTTTAACACTGTTCTAACATTGAATTCAATTTTTTATACTGCTGACCATGTAGCTTTAATCATGTAATATTTCCTTA
Source organism: Sarcophaga caerulescens (assembly GCA_927399465.1). NCBI lineage: Eukaryota > Metazoa > Arthropoda > Insecta > Diptera > Sarcophagidae > Sarcophaga > Sarcophaga caerulescens. The sequence continues at coordinate 103,932,681 of OV656872.1, read as the reverse complement.
AGGTTACTCCACAAAACAATGAAAAAATTAACTTCAAATTGGATAACAATACCAGGCGACTTTTTTTAAATTTCATCTGGTAGCCCTATAAATAAACAAAAGTCATCTGCTTTACAGGGCATTAGCAGCACTCTCGATTTATACAGGGCATAAAATGCAATGCCCTCCACCATTGGCAAGTGCGAATTATTTAGAATAAAACATACCACCCTTTTAGAGGGCGAAACATTTTTAAGAAACAAACGCAAAATTGCATTTTGCATTAATAAAATGGACATTTATTGGTAGAAAAGAAAACACCATTAATCTTAGGATATCTCTCTGCCTCCCTTACTACTGTAATATGTTTCAGGTTGATGTGGAACTGATATTCTGTAAGGGATCACCATATGCCACACATTTCTATACACTTTAACTGCTATTGTGTGCTTAAGTGAGATATGATTGAATCAATCATTGACAAATATCAATTAAATCAAGTTTTTTTTCCAGCCAAGCATGATATTGGTCTATTGTAGCAAGTCCTAGAATGGTTGTTGTTGTTGTAACAGCTCTGCTGCTGTCTCCGGAAGTGTCTCCCTTGGGAAAAAACTTCCGGTTGAAACAGCTTTCGCTGGGTTGACAATCTTCGGCCGCTGAATAATCGGGTTGTTCCGGAGAGTAGATCCGATTGTCGAGGGAACTCCTAGAATAGTAGAGTTGCCATCTGCCGTTGATGAAAGGATTTCTATGAATTCGATACGGCTTTGGTTGACCCACGACCTTGACCCTGAAAACTTACATGCTTTTATGGCAATGGCGTAGGGTGAGACACTTAATAATGAAAATAAATTGAATTTTTTTTTACTTTCTTTGTTTTTTCTTTGTTTTTATTACTCAACTTATTAAATTATTTACGATCAACTCTTAATTGTTAAATTATTTTCGCTTAAACGGAAGAAAAAGGCAGGAGCGTTTCAAAGGACGGGGGGGGATGGCTAAGGGGATTATAAAAAACGTTTTTTTTTCACAAAAAGAAAAAAAATTAAATTTAAATTAAAAAATAAAAATAAAAATTAAATAATTATACAATAATAATAATAAAAAATAAAAAGGAAATATTGTTAGAAAAATATTAACAATAATAATAATAATGATAACAAAAAAGAAAAGTGAAACATTTGAAGATATTTTATCAAAAAATATATATGTTTTGTTTTGTTATGTACGTACACACTAGGTCAAGCAAAAGTTTATGAATGTTTAAACTGTGGCTTTTGCTTTAAAAAGTCGGTAGAAAAAAAGTTTTACCAGCTAAAAAAAATTTCAATTTCGAAAGTTTCCTTTAGTAGATTCTAAAAAGAGAGAAAAATATTTAATATTGGCGGTCATGTATTCGAAGAACACATTTACAGACGGTTGCAGTTATTTCTCTTGGAGCTTTACTTTCTTTCTTTTTGTATCAAATTCGTGATATCTAAAGTACATTTTAATACACTTTACAAAAGTTTTACAAGATAATTTTATAAATTTTTGTATTCCTAATTTCGAAATAAAAAAACAAACAAAACAAAGAAAACTAGTGTAGAATTTGAAAAACCTCTAGTAAGTTTGACGGCAAACAGACTGTCTTCTAAAATTGAAATTGATAAAACGAAAAAACTTAGCATCCAATTATGTAGAGCTGGTAGTCATTCAAAGCTAGACAGAAGCTCTATACACTCAAACCTCGTTTAATGCGAATTTATTTTATGCGAATTCAAATTTATGCGGTTTCAAAATTCTCAAATTTGTTCTTTGCAAAAACGATTTTAAGGAAATATTGAATGTTAAAATCCAAAAAAAATGTGTTGTTCGTAACAAAGTTACTACTATCTTTAAATTTTTTCGGCATTTCCGGTTCTGATGTATGAAGTATTATTCAAATGTTATGGACGTGGAGTAATATTATATTTTTATTTTATTGAAAAATTATATATTTTCTTCATTATTTGGAATTTTGTATTAGTTGTTGTTTATTTCCTATCCTTTTTCCTCATTTTGTATGGTCTCAGCAAGGGATTCGTTTTTTGTTGATTTTTTATATGCGATTTTGTTTGAATTTTAAGGGTTAAATTTGAATTTATGCGCTTTTTTATTTAAATCCCTATTGGTGGATTTTGTATGAAGCTAGTGTATCGTTTAATGCGAATTTGAATTATGCGATTTTTTGCGAAACGAATTAATCGCATAAAACGAGGTTTGAGTGTATACAGAACGTTAGATAATAAATAATGACACTAAAAAGGATTACTGAAATTTGAACAATTACTCGTATTACATTTCCATTTTGTATAATAAAGTGCTTCATCTGCTGTATTTTAGTACACTCTATAGCTCTGCTGGAAACTAAAAATTGTCCATATGAACATGCAAAAAAGTTTGCTAATATGAAATTCTGTTGGCTTCTTCTTTGACAGAGAGTCCCTATCTCTAATATTAGATTCGAAGAAACCACTTGTTGTGGTCTTATGATAAAGAGGTTCAACAGAAGAGCCGCTTTTTTATTTTACAAAGTGAAATTTGAAGTCCTTTCTGCACAATATGCGTCACAAAACTGTCATTATTTTTCGTTTTGTTTAGGTCTTGTTTACTTTATTATTGCGATACGCTTATGTCCCATATAATGGTCCATTTGGCCCCATTGTAAACTCGCTAAAATATGCGAGTACCCCATACATAACGAATGGAGTATAAGCCACAGGTAGTCAGAAGGGCTTTAGTAATTACAGGATATTACAGCTGTGAGGAGGAGAACATTTAATTCAACTCTAGAGCTGCTGAGTGGGGCATAATATCAACTAACTGAAGAGGTATGTAGGCGCATGTTAGACTCGAAAAAGTCTACTGTCTACTCTGCACGGCTGAAATATATTTGAGAATTTTGCTGGAACAACGTGACCAGCGCATAACATGTTGTGTACTATACTATGAAATGCACACAATCACGAAACTGTCAATACAATTGATAAAAAATATCTATGTTTTAGAGAAAGCTGAAGACCTTAAAAGTGCAAGAAATCAGTTGAAGACGGCAATAAATCACAGATAGGATATGTCAATCTAGAATTCTAAATAAAATGGACAGACAGCAGAAACTGGCAACATATAAAAGAGCATAAATGATTAAGGATTCAAGAAGGGTGATAGAAAATACAGCAAAAAATTATGAAAAATAATTCATTTAACTCGAGTGTGAAAGCCGTTCTGCTATATAGCAGCTAACGTTAGAAAATGTTATGATTTTTTTAAAGTTTTCTAGCCCGAAAGGTTATCTAACAAACAAATCGTATTTAAAGTGTGATGAACAATATGTAAAGAATACTTCAATTGTTTTAATTTTCCATGCCGTTCTAAAAAGTTTTCGAAACTATAATTATAAACAACCTGATCTCCTGTTAGCTTCAGATTTTCGATCCAGCGGCAGCTGTACCACTTGAAAGGGAATAACTTTCAGAAACAGAAATCCAAAATAACAACAAAAAAAAAAAGAAAGGCATAAACAACTCAACAAATCTGAAATTATAAAACAATTTCGTTTCTTTTTTTTTTAATCAAAGATATTAAAGACCCAGCCTCTTAAAAGATTCATTTCCCTTTTGCTTGCCAGTGTATGTAATGTATATGCAACTATGCATGTATGTATGTATGTATTCATATGTAATTAGTACATAATAATAATGATGTATGGATGTAATGTGTGTGCGTTGTTTTCTATGATTAATTTCAACAATGTTTCAGGGAACAGACTTAAGACTTAACCTATTCACTACAAGAATCATATTCACTGTCACAACGTTTACTGCTATTGCGTCTTAAAGAGCTGCGAGTGTTTTTATGATTTAAGGCCATCGAGTTATTATTATTATTGTTCACATTATTATAATTGTTATTATTAAGGCTGGTGGTGTTATTCGCATAACTATTGCTGCTACCGAAATTGCTGTTGCCATAAAGAGCGGCAGCAGCAGCAGTATTCGCATTGTTATGCAAATACGAATTTGATTGTCGCTCATCTAAATCAACATTTAAAACAAAATTCTCTGAACGTTTTTGTGTAATTAAGGACCAAATGCGTACTTCGACGCCCAACCTGTAAGAAAGGAGAGATAAAGGCAATCATAAATATTTTGCTGCTTCAGAAATAGTCTTAAAAAATTTTTTTAATACAATAAACTGTAATAATTAAAGAATGCACACGAAAAAACTTCGAAATACTGCAAGCCCTATACGTATGGGTTTTTTGTTTGATGGAATGCCTTGCATAGAATCTTTTAGCATAGAATTGTGAATATGGTTCATCGTTATGCATCTTTGAGTATTAACGCGGAATACTCTTAACGCTATTCTCTCCTAGTCTTCACTTGACTTATACATCAAGCGTTGTAAGGCGCGTAAGCATCCGCTTAAGGGATTTGGGCGATTAGAAACACCGCTTGAGTGGTCAATTCGGAATTCTGAATGCCTTATCTATGCTAGTACGAAAGGAACTTACAAATGGAACCATAGGTACTATGTCTATCTCTGATTCTAGATAGCGTCCATTACGCACTGAAAGCTGGAAAGGAGCATTGGCCCTGGGATAATAGGATGAAAACTGCATCGTTTTTAATGCTCTTAAGACCATAGATGACCTCGCTACACGCGATAGGGTCAGTTTGGCGTTATTCGTGAGTTGTTTGTGACTGAAATGACTCGTGCGAGTCTTTTGGCTGAGAGATTTGATCGATTGGTAATAAAGTTTATGGTACTAACCCTCTAATCTTAGTACTAATCCTCTGATCTTAGTACTAATCGTCTTATCTCATGGACTCATCGAAATATGGGACTGAGAGATGGAATAGAGTCGCTGGAAGGATAGATCGTGTTGCTATGTAGCCAAGAGCCTTCGGCCATCTGTCGACAGTGGTTGTTATTGCTATAATAGATATGATGTCGAAAATTTTTCGCAAAGGAGTTGAGCAGCCGTAGCTGCAATTGCAATCTTTTGCCGTGTAATACTCGTGTCGTACCGGAACGAAGATCCAATTGTCGTGAGAACGATCGATAGTAATAGAACTATCTCGCATTTGAAACTGAGTTCTTAGCCCGAGTCAAATCCCAAATTGGATTTATGAATTTTATTTTATGAAGGATATTTGGAGATGAGAAGCAGTTGAGTCTCTATGACTTTCTAGTTTTTTGTAAAATTTAAACTTTCCTTTCCTTCACTCCTATCTCCTCTCTATGACGAACACAATGGGTTCCAGGGACTTCAGATTAGAACTTAAACAGTATTTACTTTAATTTAATTAAAGTTTGAAATAACTTTACGATTAATTTTCAATTCTATTAAGAAAAGTTCATTACTAAACTTTTTCGTATGCACACCCTTATCTTAAAAAGCAATTTTTCAATTAAAAAAGGAAAAAAAAGAAAACTTTAATAATTATTTCAACTTACCTTAATTCTAATCTCATTAAATCCAATTTCTCCATATTGTATATGAAATCTTCATATGAAAAGCCTTCATTCAATATGGTATTCTTTGAAACCTCATCAATATCATTTTGGGTCAACCATTCTTCCAGTTGTTCATCGACTTCCTCGAGACCGCCATTATAAGTACTAATATTGCTTACCGATCTACGAGCATATTGACGTTTATATTGTCTATTGGGTTTCTTATTGCCCACCGTATATTTCGTGCGCCTTGAACGTTTACGTCCCATATAGAAATGGGCCAGTTCTTTACTGATGCTTTGTAAAGCCTTAAGGCTTTGCTTTTGATGCTCCAAATGTTGATGATGAAATTTACGATTGGATTCTTTAATATCTCTCAGTAAACGTACACATTCGTGTGAGGATAAACTTGTATTGTCTTCATCCATGGCGGGTGTATTACTGCTGGTCAGATGTTGAGGATCATAGACGGCAATTTTCTCTTGACTATCCGTAGAGGTTTGCTGTTGATTGTGTACACTTTCATCGTCTATGAGAGAAGGATCTTTGCCTAAGAGATTGGCACCCAATTCGGGTGATAAGATCATAACACAGGCTTGCACAGCCTGTTTAACTAAATTGTCCAAGGCAAACATCCAATGAGGCTTTATAGAGTGCAAACGTAATGCTGAAATAACAGCATCCTGAAAGGAATACAAAGCCAAATGCAAATGATCCAAGGCAGCGGCATCATAGTTTAACTCTTCCTTTAAGCTATTGATGCATGACTCCAATTGTTTTTCCTTTTCGTTCATTATGTATTCGCGTATGCCGTGCAACAGTTTCTGTAATTCATTTTTTGTTATGGCCACTATATTGCTGTGCTCGTCGTTAAGCTTCTCCAGCCAAAGGTCACAGATTTTTGACTCATCCGTCGTTAGAACTTTCGACAAAGTTGTACGACGTTGAGATTCTTTTTTGAGATGATAGAAATCATTAGTTTCGCTAGTCTCTGAACTAGCACCTGTGCGTAAGGAGGGTGTGGACACTTCTATTTCGGGTGAGAGTAAAGTGCCAGAAGAATTGCGTCTTTCTATACTAAATGGCTGCTGGTGACTGGGCAAATTGTCTATGTCCACTGAAGCAGATTGGAAGCCTCTGTAATTGTAAAGAAATGCGTAAGAAAGCAATTGATCTCAATATATTAACTTAAGCTTACTCAATTTCTGGTGTTGTGGGCGTATTACCAGATTTCGGACGATTGACTAAACGATCTGCAGGCACAGATATACTTCGACTAAAGTCACTGGTGGAGGGAGCTAAACGCAATTTACGATGTTTGCTTTAAACAAAAAAAAAAAAAAACATAAGAAACAATAAGAAATTTTTATAATAAAACGATGAGTATATTCAACTTACTCTGTTAAGAACGGATCCTCCAATAACTGGGCCGCTGTTGGTCTTTCCGATTCTTTGATGGCAAAACATTTTAGTATGAAACTTTTTGCTGCTGGTGACAATTCATCTGGTATGGTGGGATGTTTTTTATAATAACCGACTTTAAACATGGCAGCCTGGGCAGAACCCAACTCAATAAATGGTCGTTTACCAGTAGCCATTTCCACATTGGTGCAACCAAATGACCATATATCGGCAGCTGGACCATAACCACGAAAACCTAAATCGATTACCTCAGGAGCCATATATTGCAGGGTGCCAGTAAAAGTAGAAACCATGGGATTAATGCCAGCCAAACGTTTCGAAGTGCCAAAATCGGATATTTTCACTACACCACTGTACGTATTTACCAAAACATTGTCACCTTTTATGTCGCGATGAACAATTTTCTGTTCATGCAAATACTTGAGACCTTCAAGAATTTGTTTCGAATAAAATGCCATGGTAGACTCATTGTCTTTTAAAGGACCCCATTTCTTTTCGAGTAAATCGGATAGAGAGCCACCAGGTACTTGTTCCATAAAGATTTTAAAGAAACCATCCTCAGACAAAGAGCCAAGATACTATAAATCATAGAAATAAACAAAAATAAGCTTCAAATCTTCTTGAAGAAAAAAAATAAAACTTTAAACCAACTTACTCGTACTATATTGCGATGCCTTAATTGCGAATGTAATTTGATTTCCTCATGCAATGGTTGGACATCTTGGGAGTTTTTTTCGGGTACTTCTTTGATGGCAATTCTAACCTGTGTCTGCTTATCACGTGCTGCATAGACGGTGCCATAGGTACCCTTGCCCAATACAACCTTACGATTCTGATCATCATAGTCATATTCGTACTATAAAGAAAATAAAAATTAAAATTATTTCGAAACTCATTTTTCACAGACCAATTAGTCTACTAGTTTACCTCTATTTGTTGGGGTTCTTCTTCATTTAGATTAACAAACACATCCTGATCGGATGCCATTTCCAATATCAATTCATAGAATCGTTGTCGACACTCAGTCGAAGGAAAAAATATTTGAAAATCATCTGAATTATGATTGACATACAAATAAGCACAACGATCGTCACGTTTATACAAGCTAACCGACTTAATCTCTGAGGCAGTGAACACAAAATCATGCACTTTTTTGCATTCATTCTTGGCATGAGCCAAACAAATATTAATGATTTGTATGGACTTTTCCTCAGCATCCATATTGATGTTGACATAACTGGGCATATAGATTTTCTGTGGCTCAACAATCTGTAATACAAACGCAAACAGAATTGGTTAAACGATTACAATTTCGAATTGAATTAAAACTCGAATGAAACTAACCAATATGGGAAACCTAATGTTACTTATTTTACTACTGTCGGTGGCATCTAAGAAGAAATCCATCCAAAATTGAAAAATTTGCTCTTCTATGGTGGGCTGATGGTCATCGCTCTTCTTGCGAAAACGATGTATTAGACTGATGTTGCCGATGGTCGACTTTAAATACCAATTTGGCGGCTTTAGCTTAAACATACATTCGGCTGCCTTAATGGCTTTGGCATAGTCTTCGGCTAATACTGAAATCTCAAAGAAGGTGGCCACATCCCAATATTCCGTTAACGAAGACAAACTACCCTTTTTGCCAATCAAATTATTCAACGTCATGCCAATATGCTGCAGTTCTTCGGTATTGGAAAACTCTTTGCCATCAATAACCAAGAGAGTGGCTAAATTAATGCCCGCATATTCATTTGGTTGTACTTCGAAACTTTGGCGATACCATTTAATGGCATTTCTTAAGCTTGCCGTATCTGTGTAATCGGATTCGACAAAAATATCCTTGTAGATGCGTCCACATAAACACAACATATCGGGAAATTCATTTTCTTTCTTTTCCAAAGCCTTCAACGATGACTCCAAGGCCTTCTCACGATCACCCTTTTTATTGCGGCGATTTAAGGCAAAGGCATACAAGAAACTCATATTGCCCGTCTCCACATATTTACGTGTATTTGGTATATTTTTTAAATCGTTTACCAAACACACCATGGCATCATAGTCTTGAACATCCCGTAGAGAACACATAAAACTGTGCACTACCTCACCGGACAATACATGGGCATCGTCTAGACGTTTGCGCATTTCATGTAAAATTGTTTGAAGTTTTTTCGAATTGGTGGCATACGTTTCACGGGCCTGCCTTAAGTCTGTTAGAAATTTTTCACGCATGTGAGCTCTGTTGGTAAATGAAAAGAAAATAAATGAATATATGTACATATACATCACATCAGCAACAACAACAATACAATAATTATTACAACTTACTTGGATTGTATTTCAACATCTTGTAGCAGACGCTTGAGTCTGGCCTGCAATGTGGGTATTTTTGTATCAGCCGGCAACTCTTTGTTGAAGTTCGTCAAATTACAGACACCATATTCTGTATTTAGTTTATACGACAAGAACGTATAATTGGGAAACGAAAGCTGAAAAGAAATTAAAAAATTAGCAACGAAAAGTAAGTATTTTTAAAGCATTCAAGAAATTTCCAAATATGGACATTAACTGACATCTTTTGACAGCTAAGTTTAGTGATTTAAAAAGAATTTTTCTTAAAAATCTTTCAGCATTATTGCTCTGAAGGGAATACTTTATTAAAACAACTAACTGTCGGAGGTATAGAATACTCCAGACTGAGGCCAAGGCAGCGGATTTGGTCTAGAAATGGATTAGGCCGAATGATAGGTTAGCTATGTGGATAGTCAAGGTGTCTTAAGGGCACTAACTTGGCATAATGCCGGCTCGAGACTAGATAGGCTTTCTCATGACGGTATTGGGTGGTGCTGTGATCGATTCCTGGTCATTGTGGCGTATAGGTTAGGTTAGGTTAGAGGACGTGTACTTGTCCGTTAAGACACGTACAATACCCGGAGGTCGAAATTGACCCATTGTACAACGTCCTTGGGGAGGGAAGGAAATAGAGGAAACAGGATGAAAGGAGGGCATAAAGGTAAGGGGGGGGATGGGAATCACACAGAAAGAAACAGACACAAGCAAAAGGGGTTGAGAGCGCGACTACACTTATGAAGCCCTAGCACCTCTCAACCAGCTCAAACTGCTAATGAATCTATGGAGAGCCTTGATGTCGGCTCTCGACACAGAACTCAAGCTCTCAAAGAAGGCCTTGCCAAGGGTCCTCAACCTCAACCTACCAAGGGCTGGGCAGTTACAGAGGAGGTGTTCGATAGTCTCTAATTCCTCCTCATCGCGACATACCCTGCAATAGTCCGGCTGGGATCTGTTCCAGATTCCCGTCAGCGACCTAATCTCGCAGTGCCCTGTGATAAAACCGACAACCAACCTTAAGCTGGCCTTAACCAAGCCCAGCAGCCAATCTGTTCTCTTACTGTCCACAGCAGGCCATAGACGTCTAGAGACAGAACAACCCGTTCCAATTGTGGCGTATAGGGCAACGAGCTTTCAGATGAGCCGGAAAATATTGAACATCTAAGTGCAAGGGATCTGGAGGAGCGGTCGGTTAGACCTGCCTTGTGACGCTTTTTTGGACTGATCGATCAGGTGGCCAAAAGGGAAATGGACATCTTTAGGCAGCATAGGGAAGATTATAGTATCCCCATGATCGCTGGGGAAAGGAATGATTATTGAATTAGCGTATGGAATCTATTAGAATCATGACAGATTTTCCAAATGGAAATTCCGCTTTGAGGACTAGGACCAGTACGTTGGACATTCATAGCTATCCCCTCTTTCTGCAGAGTCTGAGATAATATGGCAGATCCTGAAACCGTCAAGCATATGCTCAGCACCTGCTCTGGTAAGCAAAAGCGAAGACTTCAGATTGTTGGTTCCATCAATGGCGTCTCTGATGTTGAGCGTTTCGTCTCTGACAATAGTTGACTTGTTAGATGGCTGTGTTTCATATTTTTCTCCTCTAACTTTTTATCTTTCTCTCTTAATCGCTTTCCTGTGCTTCACTACTCTGTTCTTTCCTTTTTTAAAATTTCTTTTGGAATTTTTGGCAATGAATATTGACTGTCTCCGTCTTTTTGTTTCGGGACCCAGATTAAGGAAATGCGGTTTACATTACACGGTGCGACAGTGAAAATACACCCGAGTAACTACATAGTCCACGTTGTTCAGTTAGTTGAGTAGAATTCAAAAATACCTTATTTATATTTCTCGAACCCTCCAAACTTGTTTTATTTGACAAAAACTGCTTTTTTTGACCTTACGTAAAAATTTCTGTATTACTCAAACATTTCTGACCCGATTTCCAAAATATTGTCGGAAAGGGGAGAGATGGACCTTTAAAACGGTATACATATATCTATTATTTGACTTAATATGCTATGATTTTTGATGACTTAAACTTGGAAAATTCGAATTTTTTTCATTTTTTTTCAAGATTGTCTGTTTTAGTAGCAAACTTTACTTAAAAAATATAAAATAAGTGATGACATTCTGAAAGCGCATTATCTTGTGAAGAGATTGGCATTTCGCTTGATCAAATCGAATAAAAGTTACTCTAGTTATTATATAAATAGTATAACAGTCGTATTATATTTTTTATATATGTCATCTCATCAAATGAACTTTTAGTTGAAAAATGTTCAGAATTTCTGATGGATCTTGGTTGTTTATCACAAAATGTGTCAATTACACGTTTGAGCGACCACCAGAAGTTGGCCAATATTTGCGCAAAGAGAAATAATAGTATTTGCAAAAACACAAATATTAGCCGATTTCTGGTTGTCGTGCAAATGTGTACTTCACACATTTTGCGATAAACAATCAAGATCCATCAAAAATTCGGAAGATTTTTCAACTAAAAGTTCATTTGATGAGATGGCATATATAAAAAATATAACGCGACTGTTTTACTATTTAAATTATAACTACGGTAATTTTTATACAATTTTATCAAATGATCACTCAATCTCTTCACAAGAGAACAGACTTTAAGAATATTATCACTTATCCTATATTTTATTTATTAAAATTTGCTACTATTAACGGACAAACTTGAAAAAATATGAAAAAAATTCGCATTTTCCAAGTTTACCTCATCAAAACTCATAGCATATTAAGTCAAATAATAGATATATGTATACCGTTTTAAAGGTCCATCTCTTCCCTTTCCAACAAGATTTAAATTTTGGAAATCGGGTTAGAAATGTTTGAATAATCCAGAAATTTGTGCGTAGTCACAAAAAACAGTTTTTGTCAAAAAAAAAGTTTGGAGGGTTCGAGAAATATAAAAAAAATATTTTTGAGATCTACCCAACAAAACTCACAACCTGCACTATGTCATTATTCGGGTGTATTTAATTTTTTTATTTTGTCGCATAGTGTTATTGATGACCTTCATGTCTTTCTTACTTCGAAGAACTAGAAGATATTGGGGTCCTGAGAGCAGCTTGACTATCAAAGAAAATTCTAATCCTTCCAACAGAAGCCTGGTCCCTTAGCATTTTGCAGACCTGAAAATCAGAAAGACTTCCGCTAGCAGAATACTAGATGTCTCTAGCAATCTAAGGAATGCTGTAAAGTTCGCAGAGATTAATTATTTATGGTCGTCATAATTGTCCCATTGTGCAAGGTATTGGTGTAGGGTGTATAGTATTCATTAGGGCCGTTAACTTATCACTTTTAATTTTTTTTTTTTTTAGAAAATTTTGTTTAAAAAATTATTGATTTTTTTAAATATCTTCTGCAGCTAAAAAATTAATTTGTTTACACCAATGTGTGTGAGCGTTGATTACAAAAAAAAGAACAAGAAAATAAATTGCAAATACATACAGACAATGCGTATGTACATATGTATCTATGTCTGGCCATATGTGCAGATATAAATAAATGATATCAACAAAAACAACGTGTATTTATGGCTGATAACAACAACCATTAAAACAATTTTGGGTTTATTTTTCAAGCTTAAATAAGCAAAACAAAACAAAACAAAAAAAAAAAAAATTACAAAAATAACAATAAAGATTTATGAAAAAAAAATTAACAAAAAAAAAAAAAATAAGTTAAACAGCAATTAAATGTATTAAAATAACAACAACAATTAGAAGCATGAAAAAAAGTGATGTGTAATGTAAACAAAACCAAAAATAAAGAGCAAAACAAAAAAACCGCAAATAAATTTGAAAAAAAAAGAAAGAAAAAATCAAAATAAATAAAAATAATGAATGAATTGAACGGATGAATGAACAACGAGCGAACGAACGAAAAGGCAATCAATGCATGTAGAAAAAATAAACAAAACTCGTTTTAAATGATAACAAACAGTTTTTACAACTAAACACATACGTACACACACACGTATGCAACGGCATCCATTCTAAACAACCCACATAAATAAAACAGGCTGTAATGTTAATTTAGCTCCAACAACAAAACACACACACACACACAATGGGTCAGTAAATTTTTAGAAGAAACCACTACCGCCACTTACACTAGACTCCACTAAGAGAACGAAAGAAACAGAGAGTGAGAGCACGAGTGATGAAAGTAAACTTTCAGGTTTTGTTTGTTTGTTTGTTGAGAGAGCAAACAAATAATAAAACCAGTTAGGATAGGATATTCGATTATACAATTTTACGTTTTCGTTATTGTTTTGTTGTAGTTGCTGTTGCCTTGTCGTTGTCGTTGTTATGTCAGTCAATAGCGAAACAATAGTAATAAAAACAAGAATTTTTTTCTTCATTTATTAGTGCCACAATTGTTGTTATTGTTTGTTTTCCATGTGTGCGCTTATCAGAGATGTTAAGTGTGAACTGTTAAGTGTCTGATATTAAATTTCGATAACAGAAAAGAATTCCTTAATTATTGAGAGTTATTTGTTTTAATTTTGTTTTTGGTTTTGATTTAATCTAAGAAACCAAAACATTATCAAATTATTTAATTCTTAATTAAATTTTATTTTATTTTAAACTAATCTATTATTTTCCAATAGAATACATTAATAATCTGTTTCACGGGTTGAATAAATACGATAGATTCTCGTCGGATAGATTACAATCGATCATATTCTTCGAACGAGTGCATCAAAAATATGCAATACCTTTGTAGACAAATATTCTTTGATAAACAGAAACCATGTGATTGAAAATATGAAAAGTGATCCAGATATTGTAACAGCCAATCAATTACATACAGAAAGTTCATCTGAATAAGGCTTGAACAAGTTAAAAAAGATTCGATTTACAAGTCATCGACCAAAAAATGCAAGTCATCGACCAAAAAATGCAAGTCATAGTGGTAAAGAACTGTACTATAGGTTTCCAGAGATATTTGTAAGCCCTAAGGCAACGAAGCTGATCTGTGAACACATGACTATGGTTAAAAGACAGGGAGAGTAGACAGGGCATAAAGTCAGCTGGAGACTGATTTCATTTGGAAGAAAGGCCCTCACGGTGTGGCTGGTTAAGTGTATAAGGTATAAAACTGTGCTGATCTCCGGGGTACTATGATACTGAGGGTAACGAGATTGCAGATGAACCGGTGGGAGAAGACATGGAGAAGTACGTAGATATAGAGAATGGCTTTATAAGACCTCCTTCAGAATACTTCCTTATTTTGATTGAGCAATAGATCAAAGAGGGAGTAGATGTATTGTGAGGTAATAGAGAAGATTGTAGAATCAAAAGGCTACTTGGACCTTGACTGAACCGCTCTTTGACGGAATGGGTGCTGAGCATAGCTGCCAGATGAATGAAGCATCAAATCGTCAAATATTTGAGAAAAAATCGTCAAACTCGTTCATTGAAATCGTAAAAAAAATCGTCAGAAAAAAAAATAAATAAATTGAAAGGTTTTTAAAACCAAAAACATATAAAATCAATGTTAAGCAGCAATACTATTGTATCATCTATACCCATGTCTGGTGTAAATATCAGGGAGTCAGAAGATCTTGACGTTATGGGCATGAAAATTCAGTGTGATGTTCGCTAGAACTGACACATTTTTCAGTGCCTTGGTTTCTTAAGACGCTGCAATAAATACTTCACTTCATCTGATCTACTTACCATTTACACCATTTATAACCGACCGATTATGGAATACAACCTCATGACAGGAGAGGCCGTAGTCCAACACCATTGATTCATTGGAGCATTGTTGCAAGGTGGCTTGTGTTTCACTGTTCTATCGCTACTACAACGGATATTGCTCGAGCGAAATAAGGGGACTTGTTTATGAAAGTCATGTATTCCTACGTAAGACTCGTCTTTCTCGGCCAGCACATCCGTATGTGGTCGATTGGCCAGTGTATCGCACACTGTATTACAGACAAAGTTCATTTATTAGACAGACTATTCGTATGTGGAACTCACTTCCTGCAGAGATCTTTCCTGTTACTTATGGTATAAAAATATTCAAACCTAGTGTCCATGAACACTGCTCAATCTTTCCTCCTTCGTATAATATATTTTCCTAGTTCCAAACACAATGCCATCCCCTGAATGTTGGTCGTACGAACAAAAAATAATGGCACTTGCCTTTGTTCTTCCGATGGTAATATTAGAAGGTATAATCGAATTTTTAAAATTATCTGCAACGGCAGATGATAATTTATGCTCTACTACGATGTTATTTAGGAGTTGAAATTTTTTGGCTTTTAAGGGATTAAAAAAGGCATAAAATACAAAAAAAATCATCACAGGTATTCGAAAATAACTTAAAAATATAATAGGATGGAAATTTTTAATTGCTAAAAATCGTCAAAATAAGGGCATAAATCGTAAGGTCGTCAATATGATATTTTTGGAGCACAAAATCGTCAAAATGACGATAAATCGTCAAATCTGGCAGTTGTGGTGCTGAGTAAGGCTCTTAGTATCTATACAGATGTATATGTATGATTTCAGCAGATTTATATACGATTACAAACGGGGTATTGTGCTCTGAAACCGGCGAATAGTTTGTGAAACACAAACTAAAAAAGTAGAGCAGATTATGCGTAAAAAAAAGCATGCTGAGGTGGTCACACAAATTTCTGCCTCTGCCCTGGCTTTCAAGCAAAAATTTAAATTTTTTTTTTTACAATTTAAGGTACAACTGCACTGAGATGTAATTTTGATAAACTTAATAAACCCAGCCCTGACCAAAAAAAAGTACAATAAAGAGATGAAAATTAAATTAACAATAAACAACGCTAACAATAATATCATAATACATATGTACATATATACGTGCATACATATCGCATTATTGTAATAGAAAATCAACAGCAATACGTAAATCATTTTCAACAGAGTAGAGAGTAGGTGTCATTCATTAATTCATTGGCACACTGCTGCTGTATATGTACATACGTACATACTTATGTATACATAAAGGGTGATTTTTTAGCTATTATCTTTTTTGGCAACACTGGTTTTAACAGCTCACGCACGTTTCGTGTTTTGTTTAACTGTCAAACATCTTCAGTTTGGTCTATAATTTAACCATGAATCGTCTTACAAACGAACAACGCTTGCAAATCATTGAATTTGGCATCATTGGACCGTACTTCTTCAAAGATGCTGCGAATCGTAACGTAACTGTGAATGGAGATGATATCCAACTTTTTTTTGCCCAAAATGCAAGAGCTTGACTTGCATGACATGTGGTTTCAACAAGACGCTGCCACATGCCACACAGCACGCGTAACAATTGACTTATTGAGAGGCGAGTTCGGTGAACACTTTTTTTCACGTTCGGGACCGGTCAATTGACCGCCTAGATCGTGCGATTTAACGCCTTTAGACTATTTTTTGTGGGGCTATGTTAAAACTCATGTCTATATAGACAAGCCCGCTTCAATTGACACATTGGAAGACAACATTAAAGCATTTATTCGTGAGATACCGGCCGAAATGTTGGAAAGAGTATGCCAAAATTGGACTAAGCGGATGGACCATTTAAGGCGCAGTCGCGATCAACATTTGCATGAAATAATCTTCAAACATTAAATTATATGGACCGTACTATCGATTCAAATAAAGTTTTCATGCATTTTTCTGAATTTTATGTGTTTTTTTTTGAAAAATTTTCCTATAGCTCTTAAAAAATCACCCCTTATATGTATGTGCATATTGAAAAGATTTATTTCTATTTAAAAATAAAAATTAAAATAAAAATAATATTTAAATAGCAAACTGCATCGACCGTTCGAAACAATTTCTGAAATCTATTTCAAACGGAAATGCAATCAATTCAGAGAGAGAGAGAGAGAGAGAAAGAAAGAAAGAAAAATTAATGAATGAATGGAACAAAAATTAAATTAATTGAATACACTTCACTACACTACACACACTATATCACTTACTTACCTTTAAACTAAGGGTCTGTTTTGAGTGGACATCATTGTAGATGAGTATGTTCTCCTTCATGTTGAACGATTCTCGTACGCCCAAGTGATATGATAGTGATCTTTGATGTGCCTGTATGCTCAAGTCGATGACAGCTACGTCAGCATTGTAAAATGTTTCCAATTTTTTCGTTTCGCCAAAATCTAATTTATCGAACTGCAAGAGAAAAACAAACAAGAGTAGAATATTTAGAAAATGTTGTTCAATAAAAGAAAAAGTGTACCTTTGTTAATGAATATGTATGTACATTATGTACAAATGTACATTCATACATATGAATGATGTACATATATATGTATATACATACTCTATGCTATATTATAAATCAAAGTCCAAATGATATTGAAAAAAGTGTATCATTGTGGTTTGGTTTTTTTTTTCGTTATGCCAAGAGATTAAAAGTGCATTTTAAAGTTTTTTTTTTTTTTTCACTTGTAAAAATAAAAAAAATGTTCTCTTTTTTAATCTATTAGTAGACCACTTTAACGAAGTATTTAAGTATTCACAGCATTATGAAATCGCATTCTAAACATTTTGTTAAAATTCTAGGCGCCTGCCCTTCAAAAAGGAATTTCTTAGAAATTTCAATCTTTGAAATTCAATTAATTGCCATGAATTGAAAAAATTAAAATCAATTAAAGTTTTTAAAAGGAAAAATTGATTTCAAATATCTTTTTTTTTAGTTTTCTAATAATACATACATAATACATACGTACATACTTATAAAACAAAAAAAAAAAAAATAAAAGAATTTAAATGAATGACAATTTAAAGAAAAAAATTTGGAACCTGGTTCACACCAGTTTTAAATGAAATCTTCTACCACAAAACATTTACAGTGGCGACATCTCAAATAGCACGTTTCATAAATGGAGAAATTAATGATAATTTTCCTACAATTGCTGCGAAAAAGTTATAAACTGTTATTATATTTAAACCACCTATATTGTTGTTAATTAGTTAATAGTGATTTTATTTTTATTTTTTTGTTCATTTATTTTTTTACATAATTTTTTAACAAAATATTTTTTTTGACGACAATTTAAATAGCACACATGAGAGTGCATCTAAAATTCATTTAAAACTTAAGATTAATTCAAAATTTTTATTATGTTAAATAAATTAAAATTTGTTAATACTATCAGTACTTTGTTATTATTTTTAATAACGGCTGTGCATCGACGATGCATTGACTGAATCAACGATTGGCATCTTTCTAAAGGGATGGAATACCATGCTTTTTGAATTTCAGTCCATAAAATGTTCAAATTTGTAGCATTAGAACGATCTATTCTCTTTTCAACATCGTGCCATAGATTCTCGATTGGATTTAAATCCGGAGATTGAGCTGGCCAAGGTACTATATCAATTTTATTATCAGAAAACCATTTTTTAACGGACTTACCCGTGTGTTTAGGATCATTATCCTGTACAAGCTTCCACTTTAGAGGCATTTCTTCCTCAACGTATGGCAACATTATATTCATTAAAATGTTTTTGTAAGCTACTTGGTCCATTATACCCTCTATTCGTGTTATAGAACCCACACCGTACCATGAGAAGCTTCCCCAAACAAGCACGTTTCCACCCCCGTGTCTAATGGTTTTTCTTGTATACCTTGGATCAAATTCTGTGTTTATATTTCGCCTTACGTATGACCTTCCATCCGAACCAAAGCGGTTAAACTTAGATTCGTCCGTGGAAAGTACATTAGTCCAGTAAGAAAGTGGTTTTTCTAAATGGGCCTTGGCAAAATTAACTCGGTTTATTCGATTTTTTTTGGACACATGTGGTTTAGGCCTGGCAATGCGCCCAAACAAGTTATTTTCTCGTAATCTGTTTTTTATTGTACTTGTGGATATGTTTAGTCCCAACTGTTGTTGAATTTTTTCCCGTATTCTTGGTGCAGTTAAAAAAGGATCACTTTTGCTCATTTTAACTATTAATTTATCTGTCCTTTGAGACGTTATTCTGGATCTTTTTCGTGTGATGCTTTCAAAAGATTAAGTTTTTTCATAATGTTTGATTGCGTTATACACTTTTTTTCTCAAACAATCCAGTTTCTGTGATATTTCGGTAAATGTCAGGCCGTCCTTGCGGTATTGAAGGACAAATCGTCGAAAGCTTGGATTAGCGTGTTGGCCACGCCCCATTCTATGAGAATAGTAATACTTTATATTTTAAATAATAAATTAGATAATAATTATCAACTTTATACCTTTTTCTCTTAATCAAAGTGTTTATTTTAATCAAAATATAATTTTTTTTAAATATCTTAAGACGTGTGCTTTTTAAAATATCAGCGAATATAGCGAGAAAGAAACAATAACTTTCAGTTTCTAAAAACACCCTTCTTTTTTTGACAAAGCTTACATTTCAAATTAACAACAACATGTTATTAAACAAATAACTGTAAAAAGAATATAATAATTGAACATGTTATTAAACAAATAACTGTAAAAAGAATTTAAATAATTGAAGAAATAAAAGAGAAAAAATGTGTATAAAAATTTTTACACTAACCGTGCTATTTGAAATGTCGCCACTGTATATATGTTGAACAAAATGTAGGTAATATTCGGTAGGACAGTTAGGAAGAGAATAAAAGATTAACGAGTATTACGTGGAAGCAATAACCAGCGAAAACAATAGGGTTATTAGTAGTTAAATATTCAGACCGGCCCTATCCAACTAAGGGCTCTTAATGAGATTTTTTTTCTATTACAACCTGCTGCGGTGCAATGCCAATTGATATAACATGGACCAGTTTTCTCTCCGAAATAGTTCCAGATTTGAAGAGAAGCATTATTTACGACCCATAATATACCAGTAATTTTCAGTCTACAAACACTAATCTTGGCTATTTTATTCGGAGTTCAGTAGGTAGTCAGTTTAAAATCAGCAGAAAGCTTTTAGAGATTGCTAAAAGTGCAACAAGTCTCAAATATAGTGCTACATTCTTTCGTATGGCAAGGACGTACCAATATGTTAAAGTACCATAAAGAACCTCTGTGGCAGAGACCTACTGTCCTCATACATATACGGATAAACAAGACAGAATGCGTTAAAAGCGGTGCAACCCTGACAGCGGAACACGATATACTGTAACAATTAAGAGAATATTTCTGCGAATTATATGACGAATCAAATGTCCAAATTAAATACGACATTTTAAGAAGAATTAAGAAAATGAATGAAAGATCACGTTAGAATGGGCAACTTAGTAAATTTTGTCTGATTATTGCGTATGAATATGATGTCGTAATTTTAGATAAGGAGCGCCAATTATACTGAAAAGTTTCCACATATGTATGTCAGGAAGTCAACAAAAGAGGGGCAGTAAGATTTCTACATCCGGGCGACCAACTGAAAAACAACAGCATGCAAGACGGAATTAACCGTAGAACGTACATATTTTGTACAGGAGAAATTCACTTCACTTGAGAAATTAGTTTCAAAAGCGTGTAATCTAAACATCTACAAGTCCATGATTACCCCTACTGTTACACATGGTCAGAAAAATCCGGCACAAAATATTTTAACTGGCGACTATGCTCAAAGATGTAACCAAATTCTTGTAGGCGACCACTTTCCGCAAACGTCTTCCAACTCGACCATTTGAAGAGAATTGAGTGTCAAGTCTATCCAGAACAACCTCATGGGTGTCGTTCATTAATTGTAAATGATGATACACATTGACTCAAAAAGGGCCCTATCATGCGATGAGGTTTTGATTACAAAGAATTCCGTAAAAAGTATGCCAATCCAAAGACGAATTGTGACAAAATAATAATGCGCACACATGTACATTCTTCGTTATTTTTAATTGAATTTTGGCGAAAAACACCACATAACATGAATTGTCATACCACAGCCCCCATATTTATGGGATATGACCCCCTGCAACTTATTTTTGTTGACAACAATAGATCAACGCTATACTGAAAAGAGTGTTTAAGAGAAATATTTTGTTGACTCAAGTGTACGTACTACAAAGACAGACACTAACAGACGCAATACATTTACAGAATTTCTTCTCAATAGATTTTAAGGTTAGTGAACGGCCTTTAGATATAACGATTGTACAAATAAGGATTCCCTAACAATCAGCGAATATTTGCCTAATGGTGGACGTCGACAAGGGGCCCATTTCAATTTGTAATATTTACCTTCACTATTGACCTTGTTCGGTCAACTATTTGATGCAACTGCAAGCAGGTGTCTGTACCAACAAATAAACAAATGAAAACAAATAAAATTTCTTAAAGCTCTACTCTAATTAGAGATGAGCGATCTAGTGATTTTTGAAGAACGTTGTTCTCAGTGAACGTGATTTGTTAATCACTGTTCTTTAACACAGTGATTGTGATCACAGTATTCCAATAATACAATAATGACAATAACGTATTTTATTAAGTCGTAAGAAAGAGACAACTAGATACATACTACGAAAAGACTACTAAACAAAATCAAAGTGGTGTCATCAATGTTATTATTTTTAATGTAATTTTTTTTTATATGAAGTTTGACAATTAAGTTTCACAGAAAGTTCACGTATAAAAGACAAAAGTAAATAATCAAAACAAAATGAAATAAATTTGAGTATGTAATAATTTTGAAAGAACGACATTATTAGTACCTGTTATTTGGCAATTTCAATCACTGTGGTTACCAGTGAATTATCAATCACCGTGATTAAATCACAGGTTTGAAAATATCGCTCATCTCTAACTCTAATTGTCGGACCATTAGGAACAAATATGTAAAGCAACCAGCTATGAAGTGCGCATTTCAGAGCGTAGATAAGCCACTTAGTGAAGGATCATGGGAGCATAGATCGAGTAGTTCGATGTAGGGGAAATTATAAGGTTAGCCTATAAAAATCTTCTGCATCATTACGATTCCTTTTCCCAGTGAATAAATTAGTGGGTGATAATCCGAATGTAGCTTTTTTTCCTGGGTGATAATCACTTTTAAATTGGAAACACGTAATCACACAAAACGGTGCATAATTCAACTGATCAAGCTCATAGGATGTATGCCGAATAAAATCTTTAATTTCATGAAATATTTACCGTCTAACTAATGTTAATAAAATGATAATTAGATGAACACTCTCCTTTGTTTCTTTTTTTTAAATGAATTTCATTGCTTACCTGTACTCTTTGAAAATTCGCACCCACCGATAGAACAGCCTGTTGGATTTCTTCTAATGCACATTCGCGATCCTTTAAATGATCGCCCAGTTGTGTGTCGATAACGCAGACAACCGTCAATTGTGGTGTATTCCATTGGTGGGTGGTAGAATTTGAGGGTGAAGGTTTTATGTATGCAGTTACAGCGGTTGATAGGGAAGGAACATTATTGGCCATAGTTTTTTATTATTATTATTATTGTTGTTGTTGTAATTGTTGTATATTATTATTATTATGCTTTGATCTTGATAATTAATTGTTTTGTGTGTATGCGGCGTGTAGTGTTCAATGTTGTTGTTGTTTTTAACTGTAGACATCCGTAAAATAGTAAAAAGCCCCCTTTGATGCCTTTGTCGCTGCTATTATTATTGCTTTAATGCTGCTGCTGTTGTTGTTGTTGTGTTGTTGTATATATATATACGTACGTACGTACGTATATGTATAAAATATTTTAACAATTTTTTCCGTTTATGTTTTCAACACCTTTTCATAATTTGTATTTGCTTTTTTGTACTTTATTTCATATTTTTCCTTTTATTATTTTTTGTTTTTTGTATTTCTCGCGTCACAAATTCTTTTTAATCAAAAGAAAAAAAAAATCATTTTTTATTTTTTGTTGTTCACTGGTATTTTATTTCTCTGCCATTGAAGCAATTGATCTCTCTCACCACCACTTTTGTTGCTTTTTTTTTTCTTTCTAGACTTTTTTCCTTTTCTTTCTTATCTTATATGCTAAGGCACTTCAATTCACTTTTAAAAAAGATTTATAACAATTGAAAATATCCGTTTTACATATATATTTATTTTATTTATTATAATTTATGGTTTAAGAAAATTAAGGGAAAAATTCCTCAAAAACTATTGCAATTCGCAATGGACGATTTTTTCCTTTTTCTTCTGCACCACATCTGAGCGAAATGTCAAATAAAACTTATCAAGTGTTGCCATTGTCATTTTAATGGGCTTGTGTATTTTAAACCTGCCAATACAACACTGTTTATATTTATCTAAACATGCTCCCTCTCATATCATTTCATTAAAAGTGTTGGGTAAAATTAAATTGGGGAATGATTTGTTTTAAGCAGTAAAAATATTAGAGAATTTAAGTATTAACTATAAAATAATAAATAAGAACCCTGTTCTTTTAAGTAGAAAGATTTCAGGCAATCGGCAATTTGTATTTAAATAACACAATAATATTTAAATAATTAATTGTTTTCCATATAAAATTCCAGTTTACAGTTTCAGTTCTTAACGCTTAATTTGTAATATTTTTCCCTTTAATGTCAGCTCTAATAAGAAAAATGTATAGAAACAGTATATTTGACTTATCATCTCTAATGAGTTGTGTGTATAAACAGCTCTTTGAGTGAAAAGAGCGTGAATTGTGTGTGTTGTACAGTGATGCCAACTCTTAGGACACCAAACGCGTGAAAAAAAATTAAAAACGGGCTAAAACGGGCTAAATTGAAAAAATTACGTTTTTAGTACAATACAATTTAATTTTTTTCAAAAAAGCGCAAAAGGGGGCCAAAATTAAAATAGTCTTTTCAGATAAAAACACCACCAGGC
Organism: Sarcophaga caerulescens; assembly: GCA_927399465.1. Lineage (NCBI taxonomy): Eukaryota > Metazoa > Arthropoda > Insecta > Diptera > Sarcophagidae > Sarcophaga > Sarcophaga caerulescens. Next base: position 103,908,647 of record OV656872.1, on the reverse strand, counting down.
CACAGTGTTTAGCGGCGATTTGCGTGTTGCAGTAAATAGATACTGCTTTGAATTCATCTTTACAAGTCTTTATCCATTTCTTAAAAAAGGGATCAGTTTCCCAAATTTTACGATATCTTTGCGTGTAGCGCTCCATCTAAACATAGCATAACATTTACATTAAAGACACATCCAAGAATATTAAATTATCACTTACATAAAGTTATACAATGCCTAATTATTTGGTAAATACAATTTTAAACTTTCAGAAAAGCTTGTGTTTCTCGGTACTTTTGTTAATTCTATGTAAATGACAAAGAAGAAAACAAGAAAAAGGTGAAAAAGGAGACGCCACATTGGCTTACAATTCGACATTGCCTGAGAAACATAAGATAATATTGTCATACAGAGTTAAAGGAAAAACGGGCTAAAAGGGCTAAACAAATATACTGAAAAGCGCTAAAATTGCGCGTTTTTTAGTTTAGGGCTAAAAATTTTTTTTGGCGTTATAAGTACTTCAAAAAGGGCTAAATCTAGCCCGAAAAGGGCTAAGTTGGCATCACTGGTGTTGTATATATTTAAGCTCTTCTACTCAAGTTGCTAAACATTTGAAGAGTGTATTTTTTCTTTATACACACAATGTGAGCGTTTAATTATTATTATTATTGTGTTGTGTGTTGGATGAATGCTGGTATTCTTGTGTAAATTAAACATTGCTCGACTCTATTTGTTTTTGTTTTTGGAAAATCCTCAATAGGGAAAACAGATTCTTCTATTCAATTCTTTTCGAATCTGTTTTTTTTTTTTTTTGAATCAGACAGTTGCAAGAGAACGAAACGAACAGTACGGCGCTTGAGAAAAAGTTGATGGTTTTTAAGAATTTAAGTAAAGAAAAAAATTGTGAAGAAAATTATTAGAAAATAAAGAAAGAAAGAAAAATAAATAAAAAATAAAAATCTTTAAATTAAAAGCATTTTAAAAATCATAACGAGCATGTAAAGTGTGTGAAATTTTAAAAGAACATTAAATTGAATTGAATGTAAAGAAATATTTATTTGGCTGGTATTAAAATATTTTTCCTCATTTCTATTAAAATAAAAGTGAAAACATGTAAAAAAAGAAAAAAATCAAACAAATATTTGAGGGAAAAAATAAAAATGGAATCAATTGGGATATACAAGTAGACAGGCAGGCAGGCAATAGCAGTAATAGAGTCAGTTACACACTCTTTTTTATTTGCAGAAAATTTAAGAAGCAAAAAAAACACACTCAAAAAAAAAAAAAAAACGAAGAGAAAAATTATAATAAGGCAACACACATTCACACATGCATACACTTATACCTACTCAAGATAGAAAAAGTTAAAAGAGGTCAAAGGAAGCCCCAGTTTTAAGTATTTGAGATGAGCAAATGAGAGTACTAAACTAAAGTATTTCTTTTACAGCTCTACTACATAAATGTGTTTGCATATATGTGTGTGTGTGTTGCATGCGCGTATAGTGTATATCCGTGTATTTGTGTGTGAGCGGAAGAGCATAAGAGTAATGAAAATACAAATTAATAAATAATTACAACAATAAGAACAACATAAAACAAGTGATGCTTTGACTGAATATTGTAATTAAAAAGAAAGAAAAATAAACGAAAACGAAAAAAAAAAAAATTAAAGGAAGTGTTAATTCGGTGTGCAGTTTGAAATTCTACAATATTTTGCAATTTTCTGCGAGAATAGTTGTGATGAAAAAGAACTTTTCTATGTTCTATGCTGAGTTATTGTACTGTTATAAATCTATCCGCTTGTACCCGTCAAAAACTTTTCCTTTGCCTGCCTACCCTTAGACATTACTTTGAGAAAGGTTTGTTAGCTTTAAAGCTTTCTTAATTGAATTTTTTTCGTTGCCTCTCTAATATTAGGAGTTCTAGCCTAACTTCAGCCAGATACTGATGTTTACGAAACGATCCTTGTATGTTTTGTAATTTTAGAGCGCTTGGAGGTTCCTTCAAGTTCAAGTTCATATTCTTTTAGCTTCGGGTACAACTGATCATAGTATTCTCGTGAGTTTAAACTTCAAAAATGTGGAAAAAATATTTCTTTTAATGACCCTCTTCAGCATTCTTCTGGCAAAATAAAGAAAATTGCTATTCAAGTTTTCACAAATTTATCTTTCGGGGTAGACGTTACACTGTAGGTTAGGCACTCATAGATAAAATTAATATAGAAAAGGAGCTAAGCCAGAGTTATGTAAAGAAATTAAAAGTCTTCTTTTGGAACACCCTTCATAGGATCAAATATAACAGCTTTTATGGGGACTCTTATTAGTGGGTAATTCGCTAATGTATTAGTGTGAGTATCGTGTGTTCGTTTCTGACCAGAAACTTTGGTTTGTTACACTACACCGAGCTTGTGGTGATTGTAATCTAATTAATTATCTTATAAATCAATAGCTTTTTATACTTAACAAAATAATATACCAGTTTTATTTACAATACAAAAATCCCTTTTAAAAAATAGCATTTGCCAACACTCTCCTTAATGAAGTTGTATAGCAGCAGTGTTAAAAGGAAAATCTAAAATAAATAGAATAAAAAAGAAAACAAAAACATCGAAAAGTAAAGCAAAGCAAAACAAAACAAAACAAATGAAACTAACTCTCCCAGTGTTTGTAACAATAAATGTTTGTGTATTAGTAAATGAAAATTGTGTTGGAGAGAGAGAGTTTTAAAACGTGAGCGAGTAAGTGTGTGACAACAGAAACTACTCCTAGAGAAAAAAAGAAAAGGAAGTAGAGAGAGAAAGTAAAATAAAAAGGATATAAATCTCAATTATTATTTAAAGATTATACAACTACAACAACGCGACCAACCACCACAACAACAACAACAACAACATAAATATGGGTCTCAACGGCTGCTGTTCATGTGTGAAATTTTTAATGGTTTTAATCAATATTTTATTTTGGGTAAGTTGTATTTGACTGTGTGTGTTTACTTTACTTTACTTTATTTTTCTTTACATACACTTTCATATGTAATGTGTGTATGGACATACGGATGTATGTATACGTATGTGTGTGTATTATATGGGATTTACAAAAATGATTAACATTTCAAATGACCTCTCCTGTTTATCTCTATAAATGTTCTCTTTGGATTACTCTCCTTAGTAAACAACAAACATTTACAATCATCTCCAACATACATACTTTTCAATAATAACAGAAAAATCTCTATCACATTTTCTCATTTAATTTTATATGACATACTCCCTCTCTCTCTCTCTCTCTCTCATCATCATGAAATAATAATACATGCTCATCAAATACTGTGTTTCCCCATAATCTTCACAGAGTAAAATAGATTAGAATGGAGCAGAGTAGAGTAACGTTTTAAAATAGAATTTTGTAACTGTTGTGTGGTGAGAAAAAGAAATCTTTTTAAAAATAAATTTCCATGTAAAATTCCAATTTAAAGGGAGTTCTTTATAAAGAAATTAAATACTGTTTCATGGTTTATTAATATCGGGTTATCCATTTCGTGGTTTCAAAAGTAAACGTAAATAAAACACATATAAAATATTTTTTTTTCGTGATATTTCTTTTTTATTGTAAAGTTTGAACGTTGACATTATGTGTGAAACACTACATCATTTAAATGACCTCCACGCGAAGTGTTGCAAGCATTGATTCTTTTGAGGTAATTTTCGACCACTTTTTGACACATATTGGGCGGTATCTCAGCCATAACTTGACGAATGTTGGTTTTTAAGTGCTCAAGAGTTCAAGGTTTATCTGCATAAACACGGTCTTTCGAGTAGCCCCACAAAAAAAAGTCTAATGGTGTCAAATCGCATGATCTTGGTGGCCAGTTGATATCGCCACGACGAGAAATTACGCGGCCAGGAAATGTCTCTTGCAATAAAGCCATATTCGCTCGATTTGTGTGGCATGTGGCACCGTCTTGTTGAAACCACATATTCTCCAAGTCGTATTCTTCAATAGCAGGCAAAAAAAAGGTCGGTTATCATATGACCATAACGCTCCGAATTGACGGTGACAGTCGTTCCATCGTCGTTTTCGAAGAAGTAAGGTCCAATCACACCTTCGAACCAAAGAGCGCACCAAACAGTGAGTTTTTCTGGATGTAATGGCCTCTCTTCAATTACTTGAGGATTCTCAGAACCCCAAATATGACAATTTTGTTTATTAACATACCCACCGAGTGTGAAATGTGCTTAATCGCTGAAGAAAATTTTGTTGGAAAAATTGCCGATACGCACGATACGTGGCTGTGGCAGAATCACCATTTTTGTAGTAGGTTTTGATAATTTTTATGCGTTGTGTGATAGCAAAGAATATGGATATAAAGAATGCGCATCATGTAGAAGTAAAATTTCTTATGGCGGGATGTACCAGTAACACCCGCTCTCACCAAAATCTCTTTTAAAAATCATTTCTTGATGAGGGAGGGAAGACAGGAGAAAAATAAACACAAACAAAGAGCGTAACAATGTGTTGCTCTCATCGTACGTATGTATATGCGTATGTACGATTATGTATGTATAATCGTTGTTATTGTTTGACCAAAGACTATAAATATGTAAAGATGTTGCACACAGTGTATTTAAAATTGACAAAATTTTGTGCTTCTTTCTTATGGAAGCTGAATCGTCGTTCTCACTCTCATGTTAACTGAGAGAAAGAAAACAAAAAAGACTCAGTACACTTATTGTACTCAGAGAACTTATTATACTTAGAGAACGTATTGTTATTTTCTCTAAGCAATTTATTCTCATATGCGTGTATACGTGTGTGCATGTATGTATACATACATTGCCAAATAAAATAATAAACAAACTGAAAGATTTTTTGTTTTCACAAAATGTATGTGCAAATAGCCTGTGGAAAACAAATATTACCGTTTGTTTTATTGTAGGGTAAGAATATGTGTTTTATTGTTGTAGAAATGAAATTATATCGATTCGCACCGAATTATATATTACTATTCAATTATGTATGTATGTACATATTTACCATATGTGTCTATTTTTGTATAGAATGAAGTTGTAATAAAACGAATGCTTTTTTTGTTTAGTATTTATTAAATTTATTTATCATTTTAATGGTTCAAAATTTTAACTTTTTCCATACTGGATAATTTGAATTTGTATGTTTCCCATGTGGAATGCTTCCGTAGTAAAACAACAATTAGTAAATTAAGCATCTCCATTCTGTGTTTATAACATTCGTTATTTTCATCAAACCAAGGAATAAATTGTATTTTTTGTGCATTTTTTGTATTTTTTTGCCAACTGCAAATGTTTTTTTGTTTTTTATAGATTTATTTTCTAAAAAAATTTTTTCGAAGACTTATATGAATTTTGCAAACTTCAAAAAATAAATCAGATGGAGCGCACAAACTTCCAAAGTCGGAATCTTTTATATAATTTTTTGCATAAACGAACATTTCTGAAGGATATGACAAAATTTGCGCTGGTTTGATTATATCCACACGACATTTAACGCAAGATATTCGTTGAGCTATGTAACCAACAAAATATCGACTTGATGTTAATTCAATTGGCACATTGTTGGACGTAAAACAATCGGTGCCTTCATTAAAATATTCCTTATTTTCATCGTATATATCTGCGACATCTATGTGTATGTGTACTTTCTGATATATTTCCAGTCCTATCAATATCTTCTAAAAATATGATTTATGATTTTAATTACATATTATATTTATTAAACGTTTTGTTTGAGCATGCACTACAATTTTTAAATTCAAACTTTTTATAAAACAATTTTTCAGTTTTTCAGTTTCAAATGTCCACACAAAATGTGGATTTTTTATTTCGGTGCGAATCGATATAGTTTCATTTCTACAACAATAAAACACATATTCTTACCCTACAATAAAACAAACGGTAATATTTCTTTTCCACAGGCTATTTGCACATACATTTTGTGAAAACAAGACATCTTTCAGTTTGTTTATTATTTTATTTGCCAATGTACAAGCACCAGCGTTGTCAACTTTGAAATTTCAAAACGCACCAAAATGTAGAAAAAAACGCGACATTTAAAGAAAAAAGCACCAAATTTAGAAGTTTTTTTTAAATATTTATTGAATCAATTTAAAATTAAAAATATAACAATAAGACACTCACAGCTCAAGGTTTAAAAAAATAATAATAAAACTTAACAAAAATTAAATAAATTTTATAAATTTTTTTAAAAGAAAAACTTAACGAACACGAATAGTATGTATGTATGTTTGTACTCATTAGCACAAGATAATATACATTTTGTTATTTTAATTTTATGAATTCTGATTTTATAAAGAGATCAACAATTATTAATAATTATGGTATTTATTCCAAGTCATTAAAGCTTATATTTTCATCACTATTATTATTATCTGGCCATAAAACAGATTTCATTTCAAATTCTGATGGTTTATAAACTTCATTACAATTAATGTGGCAATTAACACTGTCAGGAAGTTGGTAAGTTTCACAACAAGAATTCTCCCGTTTTAACCCATTTTTAATGTGAAGCGTTGTATTTTTTTGTACAAATGTTTTTCGCCACACTGAAACAAAAAGTTGTGTCGAATTTACTTTGGTGCCACCAAAAATTAAAAAACGCACCAAAATTTAAAGAAAAAACGCACCACGCGCCAACTAAGGAATTTTTCGCACCAAAAATTTAAAAAAGCACCCAAAATGTCGCGAAACGCGCCAAGTTGACAACGCTGACAAGCACACACGTATACACGCATATGAGAATAGATTAGAGAAGAGAACAATACGTTCTCTGAGTATAATAAATTCTCTGAGTACAATAAGTGGCAGTAGCCGTACTGCCATCGACAGTGATGCCAACTCTTAGGACACCAAACGCGTGAAAAAAAATTAAAAACGGGCTAAAACGGGCTAAATTGAAAAAATTACGTTTTTAGTACAATACAATTTCATTTTTTTCAAAAAAGCGCAAAAGGGGGCTGAAATTAAAATAGTCTTTTCAGATAAAAACACCACCAGGCCACAGTGTTTAGCGGCGATTTGCGTGTTGCAGTAAATAGATACTGCTTTGAATTCATCTTTATCCATTTCTTAAAAAAGGGATCTGTCTCCCAAATTTTACGATATCTTTGCGTGTAGCGCTCCATCTAAACATAGCATAACATTTACATTAAAGACACATCCAAGAATATTAAATTATCACTTACATAAAGTTATACAATGCCTAATTATTAGGTAAATACAATTTTAAACTTTCAGAAAAGCTTGTGTTTCTCGGTACTTTTGTTAATTCTATGTAAATGACAAAGAAGAAAACAAGAAAAAGGTGAAAAAGGAGATGCCACATTGGCTTACAATTCGACATTGCCTGAGAAACATAAGATAATATTGTCATACAGAGTTAAAGGAAAAACGGGCTAAAAGGGCTAAACAAAAATACTGAAAAGCGCTAAAATTGCGCGTTTTTTAGTTTAGGGCTAAAAATTTTTTTTGGCGTTATAAGTACTTCAAAAAGGGCTAAATCTAGCCCGAAAAGGGCTAAGTTGGCATCACTGGCCATCGACATCGCGATGAGAGCAAAGAATGAGAGCAACGCATTGTTACGCTCTTCGTTTCTGTTTACTTCCCTCCTATCTTTTTCCCCCCGCGTCATGAAATATTTTTGAAAAATATTCCAAAATATGTTAAGATGCACATTCTTTATACTTTATTTTCTTTGGTGATAGCAAAGAAAATAAAGTATAAAGAATGTGCATCTTAACATATTTTGGAATATTTTTCAAAAATATTTCATGACGCGGGGGGAAAAAGATAGGAGGGAAGTAAACAGAAACGAAGAGCGTAACAATGCGTTGCTCTCATTCTTTGCTCTCATCGCGATGAGATCAAAAACTATAAATATATGAAGAATTTGTCGATGGCAGTACGGCTACTGCCACTTATTGTACTCAGAGAATTTATTATACTCAGAGAACGTATTGTTCTCTTCTCTAATTTATTCTCATATGCGTGTATACGTGTGTGCTTGTACATTGCCAAATAAAATAATAAACAAACTGAAAGATGTCTTGTTTTCACAAAATGTATGTGCAAATAGCCTGTGGAAAAGAAATATTACCGTTTGTTTTATTGTAGGGTAAGAATATGTGTTTTATTGTTGTAGAAATGAAACTATATCGATTCGCACCGAAATAAAAAATCAATATTTTGTGTTGACATTTGAAACTGAAAAACTGAAAAATTGTTTTATAAAAAGTGTGAATTTAAAAATTGTAGTGCATGATCAAACAAAACGTTTAATAAATATAATATATAATTAAAATCATAAATCATATTTTTAGAAGATATTGATAGGATTGGAAATATATCAGAAAGTACCCATTCCCCTGATATAGATGTCGCAGATATATGTATACGATGAAAATAAAGAATATTTTAATGAAGGCACCGATTGTTTTACGTCCAACAATGTGCCAATTGAATTAACATCAAGTCGATATTTTGTTGGTTACATAGCTCAACGAATATGATGCGTTAAATGTCGTGTGGATATAATAAACCAGCGCAAATTTTGTCATATCCTTCAGAAATGTTCGTTCATGCAAATCCATCGCTCCATCTGATTTATTTTTTGAAGTTTGCAAAATTCATATAAGCCTTCGAAAAAATTTTTTTAGAAAATAAATCTATAAAAAAAATAAAAACATTTGTAGTTGGCCAATGCGTAAGTTGCACAAAAAATACAATTTATTCCTTTTGGTTTGATGAAAATAACGAATGTTATAAACACAGAATGGAGATGCTTAATTTACTAATTGTTGTTTTTCTACGGAAGCATTCCACATGGGAAACATACAAATTCAAATTATCCAGTATGGAAAAAGTTAAAATTTTGAACCATTAAAATGATAAATAAATTTAATAAATACTAAACAAAAAAAGCATTCGTTTTATTACAACTTCATTCTATACAAAAATAGACACATATGGTATATATGTACATACATAATTGAATAGTCTAAAAAATAACATTATAATTCGGTGCGAATCGATATAATTTCATTTCTACAACAATAAAACACATATTCTTACCCTACAATAAAACAAACGGTAATATTTTTTCCACAGGCTATTTTCACATATATTTTGTGAAAACAAAAATTCTTTCAGTTTGTTTATTATTTTATTTGGCAATGTATGTATACACACACGTATACACGCATATGAGAATAAATTGCTTAGAGAAAAAAACAATACGTTCTCTAAGTATAATAAGTTCTCTGAGTACAATAAGTGTACTGAGTCTTTTTTGTTTTCTTTCTCTCAGTTAACATGAGAGTGAGAACGACAATTTAGCTTTCCCTGTTACCTACCCCCTCATCATAAAGAAGCACAAAATTTTGTCAATTTTAAATACACTGTGTGCAACATCTTTACATATTTATAGTCTTTGGTCAAACAATAAAAACGATCATACATACATAATCGTACATACACATATACATACGTACGATGAGAGCAACACATTGTTACGCTCTTTGTTTGTGTTTATTTTTCTTCTGTCTTCCCTCCCTCATCAAGAAATGATTTTTAAAAGAGATTTTGGTGAGAGCGGGTCTTACTGGTACATCCCGCCATAAGAAATTTTACTTCTACATGATGCGCATTCTTTATATCCATATTCTTTGGTGATAGTTAAGCTATCCATTTTCGTCAATGTCAGACTTTCAACTGAAAAGAAAAAAATTAGTTTCACAACTTAGTTTGACAGATGTCGAATTCCAGTCCCATACTTTTGAAACCACGAAATGGATAGCTCTTTATATTATGAGAATATAATATTTTATTTTAAGAACATTTTTCTGTGATAACGAAAAAAATTGCTATTAAATATTTGAGAGTACCCAACATACTGTAAATGTATGCTATAGTGGGCTACAATATTTATGGCACAAATCTTTCAATATCATTCCTGTTTTGATAGAATTTGATTTATAATAAATGAAATTAAATAAATGTGAGTTCAGAGTTGGTATACACGGGGTTTTCAAGCTCAAATTCAATTGTAAGATTTAATATTAAGCATCCTTTTTTTAACCTAAAAATTTTTTTAAATTTATTTTCAATTCTTTAAGGTATATTCCCCATCTCCATATGCTTCTAGTCTCCTCCAATTTCTTTATAATCTTGTCAATAGCTTGCTTACGAGTTTTATTATGACAATTTTTGTAAATTCTAGCATAATTATGTCTCTATCTAGACAGTTTTAAGATTAAAATTGTATTTAAAAGCTTTAATGTTTCAAATCTATTTAAATAAACTTTTCATTTGAGATATCACTGCAGAAAATAGCCTCTCGGCATTAGGCTGCGTCATACCTTAAAGCATAAGGGACTCAATGATCAAGCTTACTCACCGCTGCACCGAATACAACAGCTCAATATGTTTACACAAACGGGACTGTTTCTAGACAACGAGAAATGGCAACCTTAGTATTCTAGAACCTGCTGCAGGAGACCAATCACATGTTTAGACGCGAAAATATGATTAATTAAACTGAAATAAGACAATGGGAGAAAAAAAATGGATCTAGGTGCTTAGTGACAGCTGTATAATCTATCCATCAAGGAAAGACCCTGTTTATCGCTGTATGTGACCTACTGTTGTGCTTTGTAAGCACTTGCATGTTTTTTAGTTAGGTTAGGTTAGGTCGGAGTGGTAGCTCTGAATATCACAAAGCTCACTTGAGCACGCATAGCGGCCCGTTGTGATGCCACGGGTGAACGCAGTCGCTGTACTAACCAAGTTCCACCAAAATCAAGGAAAAGGAAGAAGTTGGTCAGTGGTTTTTTAGTACTATTTTCTCAATAAAGTCCTTGATTAAATTGTAATTTAGTTCGTTTTTTTAATACGCCTTTTTATACTTAAAAAGAAATATTTATCCCATTTACTACAGCTTTAGAAACACCACTGTTTACTTGAAATCTTTACTTCGTTATTTGTTTACATACAAATCGTCGTTTTCGACAATATCAGCTTTGTTGTTGTGCTTTTTTTGTTGTGTACTTCCTCTCATTTTAAAATTTAAATACTTATTCTCCCATACCCATACTCATCACGATTACGATTCCCATTGTTATTGCTTTTTTTTGATTTATTTTATGTTTGTTGTTCCTTTTTTTTTTTTTTGTAGTCTTACTCTTTCTAAATTTACTACCGATGCCTACAGTTTTTACGGCATTTGTGTTTGTTTTTTTTTTTACTCTGTACTCGTTTTATTTTTTTTTTTTATTTTCGTTTTCTTATCACCACTTCCCAGGTCCATATCAACAAAACAATAATAACACAAAAACAATGGCAAGAAGAAGAACAAAACTTTTATTTTTCTCATGTCATATTTTATTGTTCTTGTTGCTGCTACTGTTGGGTTGTTGTTATTGTTGTTGTTGATGTCAATTTTACACATACAAAATAATACCGTAAAATTATTTCTCACACATATGTACGCCACCTTCTCTTTGGTCATACACGATGGTGAGTTAGTATACTTCGTAAACTACTGTGGTAACAGCATTCGTAGTAGTAGTAGTAGTAGCATATATTGTTTGTAATAGTTGTTGGTATTTTATTTATGCGATAGTGATATTAGCCGGCAGTAGTATTAGTAGGTAGTAATACAACGTACATATAGTATTTGATGCAAGTTTCTACACTGTTTCCATTATTAAACTTAAAATAAAAGTTTTGGAAATATAATTTTTTTTTTTTCAACTAATCTTCAATGAAATAACTTCGAGTCACTAATTTGTCTCGGCCATAAAATTTGAAATTCGTTCTTCTGGAAATAAATAAAAACCAAATATAAACCAAAATTGTTCCTGTTGTGCAGCTAGTGCACCCGTTTTGTTATAACTTTATTTTGAAGGCCGAAAAATTGGTTATCAGCCAACCATAGCATTCTGAATTGATGGTAAACGTTTTTCCACAGTTATTGTCGAATAATACAACACAATGACAACTCTAGACCATAATACGCAGCAAACAGTTAGTATTTTCAGATACAATGAATGCTTTATAAACACTTTTGGAATTTTCATGAGCCAAATGCTGTAATTTTACTTGTCGGCGTAACCATCGAGTAAAAATGACCTCAACGCTGAAGAAATTTTTTTTTTTCGAAAAATCACCACAGAAAGCCTATTGCTCTAGAATTAAATTAGCATTTCTACAGCGTTGTGAATAGTCAGCTGATTTGAATTGTTGCGTGAATTGAATCTTATATGGATTAACAGCCTTGCAAGACCAGTAAACTGATAAACTGGTGCGAATAATAAGTTTCTTTTAAGATTTCTTAAGGAAACAGTGTTGCTGCCTTCAACTAACGGGTGATTTTTTAGCTATTATCTTTTTGGCAACACTGGTTTAAACGGCTAACGCACGTTTCGTGTTTTGTTTCACTGTCAAACATCTTCAGTTTGGTCTATAATTTAACCATGAATCGTCTTACAAACGAACAACGCTTGCAAATCATTGAATTTAGCATCATTGGACCGTACTTCTTCAAAGATGTTGCGAATCGTAACGTAACTGTGAATGGTGAGCGCTACCGTGAGATGATATCTAACTTTTTTTTGCCCAAAATGCAGGAGCTTGACTTGCATGACATGTGGTTTCAACAAGACGGTGCCACATGCCACACAGCATGCGTAACAATGGACTTATTGAGAAGCGAGTTCGGTGAACATTTTATTTCACGTTCGGGACCGGTCAATTGGCCGACTAGATCGTGCGATTAGACGCCTTTAGACTATTTTTTGTGGGGCTATGTTAAAGCTCATGTCTATACAGACAATCCCGCTTCAATTGACACATTGGAAGACAACATTAAAGCATTTATTCGTGAGTTACCGGCCGAAATGTTGGAAAGAGTATGTCAAAATTGGACTAAGCGGATGGACCATTTGAGGCGCAGTCGCGGTCAACATTTGCATGAAATAATCTTCAAACATTAAATTATATGGACCGTACTATCGATTCAAATAAAGATTTCATGCATTTTTCTGAATTTTATGTGTTTTTTTTTTTTGAAAAATTTTCCTATAGCTCTTAAAAAATCACCCATTACCATTGAAACGTACTTGCATAAGAAAATAAAATGTCAACGCGCGTTCTAATACGGGTCTTCAGTAAATTAAAGTTGTTATCTACACGTCGTACGTTCATACAGTTTTGTTGTTTGTTTTTTCACATTTCTTGCAAAACCTCCATATTTGGTTTGGAGTTGAGCTATATTTTTTATTTTTGTTGTATACCCGTCTAGTTGTCGTCTTAGAAGTTTAAAAATCCACACTCAAAATAAGGAAGAAATTATTGTCATATTTAAACTATGTACATACCTACCCATACAAGCCAACGTTTGGCAGACAAACATTTCTTAAAAAATAAAAGAAAAACAAAACAGGCAGAAGAAAAGGAAGATAAAAAGCAAAAACAATACAATAAAACTGTTAAAACAAAAGCCCATTGTTTGTTTGTTTTTTTCATAGTCGTTTGTTAGTCTCTTTTTTACAAAAAAAAAAAAAAAAAGTAGAAAAAAACAACAACGTTTAAAGGAAAACAACAACAAAACAGGAACAATAAGAAAGAAAAAAAAAAGCTAGAAGAAGAAAAATGCAGGGCATTAACTTTACTCTCATCATTACAATAAAATCACGTTATTTTCAGGTTTCACTCTCTCTCTCTCTCTTATTTTCTCTGTGTATCTCTTTTTTTATTTCACTGAGTGAGTACAGAGAAAAAAAAATCCAACTCCCACTATACTCCTATTTCCCACACTAGCAAGTTTGTGTGTACTGTTTGTGTACACACAGTTAAACACCCAACAACGAGGTTGTAAACAAAAAGAACAAAAAAAAAACACACAGGAAAATGTGAACTGAGAGGGAATCGTCATAATTTTGAGTTGATGTTGGGAATACAAATTAGACTGTATGCTCTACAGCGTACTACATACACTGGGGTATAAAATTATTCGTTCGTATTCGAACAGTATTTAAATTTTTTTATAGTTTTTTTTAATAGTTTTCATTAATTTTTTTATTTACAATTTAATGCCGCATTTAAAATAAAAATGTTTACTTTTAACAAATTTTTCTTTTTAGTTTACCAATTGTGCGTGGGTTTATTTTTATTTTTCGTTTTTCTTTTTTGCCATTTTCATTTCCAATATATAAATTGTCAGCTATTTCATGAGGCATTTAATTTTTTGCACACAATCTGTCGCAAACAACTGAACTGTTTGAGATCAATGTCTGGGTAAAATAAAAAAATGTTTGAGAAAAAGAATTTTGGATTTGATCCAAACAACTGACACTGTGTTTAAGTGTACATTTTGATAAAAACACGATGTACTTTACTTTTTAAACAAAAAATAATTTTTAAAATATTGTCAATACAATTTAGTATAAATGAGTCAGAGATTTTAATTTAAAATTGATGGATTTTTTTTTTGGTCAAAAAAAGAAAGTGGAAATTTATTCTAAATAGTGGACCTGGCATTGGTAAGCAGTGGTGTTGTCGAGCCCGAACGATGATGGATTTTTTTTGTCAAAAAAGAAAGTAGAAATTTATTCTAAATAGTGGACCTGGCATTGGTAAACAGTGGTGTTGTCGAGCCGGAACGCTCCGGAACGTCGTTCCGGTACTTCCTTTTTGGACAGGAACGCGTTCCAAAACTAAAGATGATTTCTGATAACGAGAATTGGCTGACGTTTTGAAAAACAAAAAAATTAAAAAGAATTGCTGATTTTTTTTTTCTAATTTTTGACGAATTTTTATATTTATTTTTATAAACAAGGGTTTGAACCGAACCCGAACCGGAACAAAAACCAGAACGAACCGGCTTGTTTTTCCGAACCGTGAACCGGAGTCCGGAACGTTTTTTCTGCTGAACCAGAACTCGACCCGAACCGAAACAAATACGTGAACCCGAACCCGAACCCGAACCCGAACTAATTACTACTTAAGAATTTGAGTATTTAAAACCATTTTTTTTAAACCTTTCGGCCGCATTTAAATTTAGAATCACTTATTTTTTCCATACAAAAATGAAGAACGGGTATTTCCGCCTTTTTATCATTAAATCATAGTTTTTAACTGTGGGTCAAATGACGGGAATTCCCGCGATGGCGGGATTGAACTCAGAAATTCAATTAGTTTTATACATATGTATGTATTGCTTATGGATTTTATTTTTTTATTTTATTGCTTATATACAGGGCCGATCCTGGCGACGGGCGAAAATTGGGGGAAATCTCCCTCGCTCCCGTCGTCAAATTTGGGACATGAGACCTAAAAAAAAAGCCGCCGCCAGGATTATCATGAAAAATCAACCCCGTCGTTAAATTTGGGACATGAGACCGAACAGAGCGGCCGCCTAATTATATATACGCGTTCCGGTAAAAAAAAATTAGCACAACACCACTGTTGGTAAGGTTGCGTGGTTTACTATCTTACAGATTGAACTCTATTAATTTAGATTGGAAATTATCCATCTATCAGAGATACATAATAACATAATTGGCCATTACAACCCTTCAGTCAGGATTACGGCCTAGCTTCTCACACCACTCATGTTGTTTGTGTTAATTTTATACATGAATGGCGGGACCTACAGTTTAAAGTCGACTCCGAACGACAGATTTTTGAGCAACTTTTCATGGCAATTTTTTATTTTAACCCTCAGAGTTTTTGAGAGAGAGAAATATGAGGAAGTCGCCGAAGAAATATTTTTTCATTTATTCGTTTTGATGTCTGACCTGGTGTTTGAAACGTGGCCTTACGTCTAATAAGCCAACACACTACCTACTAGACTAGGGCGACTTCCCATCTATCAGACAGTTGATGCATATTAGCACTATCATGGCAAACCAGGCTCTCACTAAATTGAGTTCCTATTGTGAGGATCTTATTGGAAAATGAATCACGAAGAAGGAGTAGAAGTTGCTCTCACTAAATTAGGTTCTCTTTATGAGGGTCATATAGGAAAATGGGTCACGAAGAACAAGCAATAGTGTTGGGAGAATAGAACGCAATGTTGTGGTCTTCTATAGACGATATCAGAATAGTCGTGTTGTGCGAAGCATTAAACCGATTACTGGGCTTCTTGCGAGGGTATTGCAGTGTATGTAGCAAGGAGGAGTTGGATATTATAGAACAAACACCTTCTCTGCCTTGCCTGAATAAAGTTGAAAACCTTATATGGAAGATTCTTTAATAGCACTATGCGACAAAATAAAAAAAATTAAATACACCCGGCTAATGACATAGTGTAGGTTGTGAGTTTTGTTGAGTAGATCTCAAAAATATTTTTTTTTTATATTTCTCGAACCCTCCAAACATGTTTTATTTGACAAAAACTGTTTTTTTTTGACTTTACGCACAATTTTCTGGATTACTCAAACATTTCTGACCCGATTTCCAAAATTTAAATTCTGTTGGAAAGGGGACAGATGGACCTTTAAAAAGGTGTAAATATATATATTATTCGACTTAATATGCTATGAGATTTGATGAGGTAAACTTGGAAAATTGGAATTTTTTTCATATTTTTTCAAGATTGTCCATTCATAGTAGCAAACTTTAATAAAAAAATATAGGATAAGTGATAATATTCTTAAAGTCTGTTCTCTTGTGAAGAGATTGAGTCATCATTTGATTAAATCGGACAAAAATTACCGTAGTTATTATTTAAAGAGTCTAACAGTCGAGTGATATTTTTTATATATGTCATCTCATCAAATGAACTTTTAGTTCAAAAATTTAGAGAATTTTTGATGGATCTTGATTGTTTGTCATAAAATGTGTTAATTTTCTCGTTTAAGCGACCACCAGAAGTTGGCCAATGTTTGCGCAAATGGAAATAATAATATTTGCAAAGAACACAAACTTTAGCCGACTTCCGATAGTCGTACAAACGTGAAATTGACAGATTTTGTGATAACCAATCAAGATCCATCAAAAATTCTGAAAATTTTTGAACTGAAAGTTCATTTGATGAGATGACATATATAAAAAATATAACACGACTGTTATACTATTTATATAATAACTATGGTAATTTTTGTCCGATTTGATCAAACGAAATGCCAATCTATTCACAAGATAATGCACTTTCAGAATGTCATCATTTGTTTTATATTTTTTAAGTAAAGTTTGCTACTATAAACACACAAACTTGAAAAAATATGAAAACAATTCGTATTTTCCAAGTTTAACTCATCAAAACTCATAGCATATTAAGTCAAATAATAGATATATGTATACCGTTTTAAAGGTCCATCTCTCCCCTTTCCGACAATATTTAAATTTTGGAAATCGGGTCAGAAAGTTTGAGTAATACAGAAATTTTTGCGTAAGGTAAAAAAAAACAGTTTTTGTCAAATAAAAAATGTTTGGAGGGTTCGAGAAATATAAAAAAGTATTTTTGAATTCTAATCAACTAACAGAACAACGTGGACTATGTAGTTACTCGGGTGTATTTTCACTGTCCCACCGTGTAGTTTGAAGTCTCCTTCGGAACTCTCCTCTCCGAACCTTTTAATACCGTGCGAGGTTTCAGACAAGGCGATCTCTTCAACTTTGTTATGAAGAGTGTTCTGCGATAGGCGGCAGTGCATCGCAATGGCACTATTTTTCAAAAAAACGTACAGTTGCTTGCGTACGCTGACGATATTGACATCAAAGGGCGTACCAAGTGAGATGTTACTGCTGCCTTTAGTGCTATTGAGCGGGAGTCGACTAAGATGGGTCTGGCAGTAAATGAGGGCAAAACAAAGTAACTATACTTTCGATACAGTCAAGGAATTTATTTATCTTGGCTCTGCTCTTACTACCAAAAATGCCATCAGGTGCTACTATGGCGTCAATAGGCAATTGAGTAACAAAGACCCCTCTCGTACGACAAAACTAATACTCTAGAAGATGCTCATTCTCTCCGTGCCTCTTTATGACGATGATGCATGGACTCTATTAAGCACTGATGCAGCAGCCTTGAGAGTATTGGAGAGAGGAGTTTTCTCTCTCGTAATATCTTCGGTCCAGTGCGAGTTGTCGATGATTTCCGCATCCGATCCAACAGTGAGCTGTATGAACTCCTCAACGACATAGACGTTGTGCAGCGTATTAATTACACTCATTTGAGTCTTTCAAAAATGCAGAAGGTATTAACATCCAGCCATTAACATCAGCCATGTCGTTCGAATGGAGGAGGATGCTCCGGCGAGACGGGTATTTGATGCGGGGATCTGCGGAAGACGGCAGAGAGAACGACCTTGTTTGTGATGGATGGACCAAATCGAGGAAGCACTGTCATCGATGGGTGTGAGCAACTGACGTAGACGTGCAAGAAGCAGAGGCGCCTGGAAGGATGTGTTACGGCAGGCCGATATCCGTTAATCGGGTCGGAACCCGCAAGTTTTTTTTTTATTTTATTTATTTATTTATTTATTATAATTAACATAACACAACAAGATTTTAATCTTATAAGTTATAGTGCTATGCTTAGGATCAATAAGATATAAAACATAAAAAAAATAAAAATAATTGTAAAATATAAGAAATTAAGCAAAAAAATAGCAAATTAATATAAGAAACAAATTAATAAAAATATTAAATTTAAGTAGAAATATAATTTCAAGCAATTTAGAAAACCAACAGAAATAACTAAAAAAGTTAAAAAAAAAATACAGAATTATAAAAATATAAAAAAGAAATATTTACAAAAATCAGAGTAAGAAAGTAAGGATAAATATTTAACCGATATAGTAACCATGCTAAGGAAGTAACATACTTTTCATTAAAAGAACAATTTAAATAACTCCTTTTTGAACGCATTTGCATTGCCTAACTTTTGTATGTAATTCGGTAGGGAATTCCAGAGACTTGTGGTGTGTATAAAAAACTGACGCTGTGACAGAAGAGTTCTGTACCGTTGTTGAATAATCTTCATGCCCCGGAATGACCTAGCAAACTTAATTCGGCCCAATAAATATTCCGGCTGTCCCGTATTAATAATCTTATGGAATAGAATGAGGCATTTAATTTTCAGAAGATTATCAAATTTCACACTAAATATCTGGTACGCTAAATGAGAAATATGATCACGGCGACCTTTAAGAAACACGTATCTTGCTATATTGTTGTATGCCAAGTTTAGTTTGCGGTTGTCATTACTATCGCAATTTGCGAAGATTTCGCACCCATACAATAGCACAGGAATTAAATAAGTTTTAGCAAGTTGCATACGAATTGCAAAAGGAGTTGAATCAATGACCGCCCATAAGTTCCGCAGCATGCTGTATATTCTGCCAACAACAACGCTTATATGGCCAGACCACGATAATCTGTCATTAAATACAATACCCCGATTGGTAGCAGACTTGACATAGTCAATTTTATTTCCCCTGATACTCAATCCCGGTATGGCAACCGAAATGTTGGAAAGTGAAATTTGTACCACACAAATTTTTTTGTGCGCTCTCCTTAATAATAAGCAATATGCAGTAGATTTTTTTATAAAGCCATTACGCCGGACGAGATTAAGCTTTTAATAAAAATAATAGTTTTTATTTTTATATTAAGAACAAATTTATATGAAATAAAAACAAGATGAGTAATAAAAATTAAATCTATTTTTACAAATATTAGCCATTCATCGATAGATGAGTTGATAAAAATAATAAATTCTCTTGAAATAGTGCATATTATAGATAGGATTTTATAAATACAATATTATGACATACTAATATATTATGTACGTACATATAAACATATGTATGTATATTTGCATATTTATTCCTCAATACAATATTATTTTTTTTCCATTGCATATGATTAAATAAAATTTTTTTTTTATAAAAAATTTCGCATTCACAACAGCACTCAGCCACGTATGGGTTTGGCGGGCGTCATATTTTGTTTGTGGAGAATGGAACGAAAAAAAAAAGAAACAACAACAACAAATTAAATTTAATTAATTATTAAATCAAATACATATAAAACTGTCTTAAATAGCGCTTTTTCTAAACAAAAATTTTATTTCAATCGCCATAATGTGATCGAATTTCATTTGCGTGCCGAAATATTTGCTAAAATTTAAATAAAAAAAAAATTGTACATGGAATGGAAATGTTGTTGTTGTTTATTTATTTAAACATTTGTTTATTTGGAAAATAATTTAAAAATCTATTTTTTTTTCTTTATTCAACGCTCTTCCATTATCAGTTTTCAGCACATTGTGCGAGCCTATAAATGGCAGGCGCTACACACTTAATGCGAAAACCAAAAAAGGAGCCCAGTAGTGATTTTAGACGCCCTAAAAACGGACAAAGACAAGTGTAAAGTACCTTTTTGGAACAGAAAACAATAAATAAGAGCCTGAGAAGAATTCTAATTTTTTTAATTTAATTTATTATATATGTATGTACAGTGTTGGTGAGAAATAATAGGGACTACGTCAGAGATCAGCAATGAGTATTCAAAAAGATGAGTAGAATCGTATCATACTCATAATTTCTGATACTTATACGCATTTGTACTTATTTTAATATCATGAAACCTCTCTCTACTCATATTCAAAGTTTGAAGTACTCATCATATTCATACTTAATAACACGTATGATGTTGTTGATTTCGACTCTCCATAACTCAACATATACACGAAGCACAAAATAAGTATGAGTCGCGGACGAACATTAAAATACTCACTAGAAGGTTGTGTGTATACTATGCTTGCTACTCTGTCTTTTTTGCTTATGTGCCGTCTTTTTTCTCATTTTTGATGAATAATTAGGAGTCACTCGATTCATTTATAAGTATTATAAGCATTTTTCTAAAGTCATGAATCTAAATGAGTATGAAGCTTATGAATCAAACATATTTCGTTTGGTATGAGTTTGATGTCAACGTTGTACTCATACTCATTGCAACCTGTACTTATAAATCAACGTTGTAGTGTGAGTATGAATGAATCAGAGTACTTAGTTAAATTTCAATATTGTTGACTCACTTATATTCAAAATGTCATGAGTGTTTATGAGTAGCGAAAAAACGATTCATTGCTGATCTCTGCTTTACACTTAACGCGAAAACCAAAAAAGGAGCCCAGTAGTGATTTTAGATGCCCCAAAATTGGGTAAAGACAAGTGTAAAGTACCTTTTTGGAACAGAAAAAAATAAATAAAAACTTGAGAAGAATTCAAAATTTTTTTGAATTTCATTTATTGTATACAGTGTTGGTGAGAAATAATAGGAACTACATATTAGTAAAGCAAGGTGATTAGTATTGATCGCAGCAACACGAATTCAATTAAATATTCGCCATAGTCTAGTAGGTAGTGTGTTGGGTTATTAGACTTGAGGCCACGGTTCAAACCTCAGGTCAGACATCAAAACGAAAATATAGGAAAACATTGCTTCGGCAACTTCCACTCAGCAAATTACTGGCAAAAACTCTGAAAGAAAATAAAAAATTGCCATGAAAAGTTTCTCAAAAATCTGTCGTTCAGCGTCGACTATAACTGTAGACCCCGCCATTCTTGTATAAAAATTAACGCACACAACATATGTAAGTGGTGTAGAAGCTAGGTCGTAATCCTGACTGAAGGGTTGTAATCATAGCTGCCAGATTTGACGATTTATCGTCATTTTCTGACGATTTTGAGCTCCAAAAATATCATATTGACGATCTGACGATTTATGCCCTTATTTTGATGATTTTTGGAAATGAAAAATTTACATCATATTCTTTACTTTAGTACATTAAAAGCCACTTTAAGCTTTGTATGTATTTACTTTGCAATTGTTACTATTGCAAATTGAGGTTAGTTTTAACGAGGAGTGAAGTAGTATTATATTTTTAAGTTATTTTCGAATACCTGTGATGATTTTTCTGTATTTTATGCCTTTTTCATCCCTTAAAAGCCAAAAAATTACAACCTCTGCAGGAAGTAGTGTTGCCAGCCTGGCTGGACTTGGCTGGATTGTCCAGCTTTTCTGATGCTTGTCCAGTTTCAAGCTAAAATTTAATTTGTCCAGCTAAATAGAAATTTTTTTAGTACACTGCAATAACTTGGGCAATAATTTTCATGTTATTTTTGTCAAATCATGTTAGCCAATGTACAATCAGTACATTTGTTATACAACTAAGTTATGATTTCGCTCTTCTATCATCACTGACAATATGTCTGTCTCAACACTTGAACAGCTGATGTCATAATAAATATTATTG
This sequence comes from Sarcophaga caerulescens, assembly GCA_927399465.1. Taxonomy (NCBI): domain Eukaryota; kingdom Metazoa; phylum Arthropoda; class Insecta; order Diptera; family Sarcophagidae; genus Sarcophaga; species Sarcophaga caerulescens. The sequence goes on along the minus strand of OV656872.1, from coordinate 103,886,355 downwards.
CCAGCGATAGTCAATTTCTTTACGTACAGCTTTTATTTTTTTGTGCATGAAAATAATAAAAATAATTTGCAGAAAATCTTGAAATGGATATTGATGAAGAAGCTGGTCCATCAAAAAGGCGACTCACAACTTTCTGTGATAGATGGAAAGAGTTTGCAAAATATACTAATTGGATAGGAAAAAAAGATAATTACACGGCAGAGTGTAAATTATGCCAAACAGACATTATAATCAAATATGAAGGCAGCCGCTCGCTTGATAAACACATAAAAACAAAAAAACATAATAAAATGGAAGTTGTCTCAAACTATTTCGAATTTTGTAGTCCCAACAGAGACAAAAATTGTATTTTTTTATGTCCTGCTTTTTTTGTTTTGTCCAGCTTTTTAAAACCCAATATCCAGCTTTTTGCGAATCGGAATCTGGCAACCCTAGCAGGAAGGGAGTTTCACATACGAATAGTCCGACTAAAGAACGAATTTTGTCTGCAATGCAGTGTGCGATCCACTGGGCAATCGACCACATATGTACATATGTGTGTGCTCAACGAGAAAGACAAGTGTTACGTAGGAATACATGATTCTCGGGAACAAGTTCCCTTATTTCGTTCGAGCAAAATCCGTTGTAATAGCGATAGAACAATGAAACACAAGCAACGTTGCAACGATGTCCAATGGATTCATTGTAGAGTTCGATACTCTAACGTCATTAATGAGCAACTTTGCCCTCTCCTGTAGATCACACTAAATTTTCATGCTCAGAACGTCAAGAACTTCTGACTCCCTAATATTTACACCCCACCCAATATTATTGCTGCGCTTATATGTGTCAATAAACAGCACTGGAATAGATTGTTTAAACCTTAAACATTGGGCCCTATTATGAGATGCATTTGATATTCGATTTTTGCTGACTATCGAAGATCGAGTATCGAAAACCAAATTCTTATTATGATCTGGTAACATTGTCGAAAATTTTGTTGTGTACGAGTATCTACTTTTCTATCGAAGACAATTTTGCTTTCGCTGCCGAATTGAATTGTGCAAAAATTTATTAAAATGTAAGTTTAAAAATTTTTTTTTCATAAAATATGAGATATGAACAATTATTTTTGTTAATTTTATTAAGGAGTAAGGTTGTGAGTACGAAACAGCAGTTGGAAAACTTTTCAATGGTTTCAATATAGGACTCATCTGCTTCCTCATGAGGCTCATTGAAAATATCTTCCGAGGATTGAACATTATAAAAAACACAAATGTTGTGCAAAGCGGCAAACACGTTTATAATTTGTGTACATTTTTCTGGTGTATAATGCAATGCTATTGTCTGTAGTAAGCATCTGAACCTATTTTTGAAGACAGCAATTGTTCTCTCTACAATATTTCTTCATTTTGCATGTTGTGTGTTGTATGTGCTTTGTAGGGATCCTTCTTCCGGATTTCTGAATGATGTCATTAAATAAGGTTTCAAAGCATATCCGGCATCCTTTAAATAAAATTTCTACATGATACACACATCAACATCCTAATATGGTATACACTTACGTAATTGAATCCATTTCCAAGAGATTGGAAGCATTTCTCAATTTTTTTATACTTCTGGCTAGTTCCAATAAGTTTTCATCCTCAGCTGAAGAATCGTCAAACCACATCACCGTCGTATCCATATTACTTTATTACACTTCTTTTTTTGTATTATTATTTAGAACATTCCAAAAAAAATTTAAATATTCACCCTTATTCTGGTTGTCGTCGTCGACAGTTTAAAATTGGTATTCTGTTTGTCGTTATTGACAGTTATAGTTGACTGTCGACACACATTTGGTATTCTGTGAGTCAATATGCCGTCGATATTGTGTTGTGTCGACTCTGATTTTGTCGACTCTGATTTTATCGACATCATTTTTGGTAACGACGACGACGGCGACGACGACGACGACAACCAGAATAAGGGTGATTATTTTAATTTTGTTTATTTAAATTGTAACCCGCACAATGTTATCAGCTGATATTATTGTGAATAATTTAAATAAGCGGAATTCACAATAATACTACTCACATCGAATGAACGTCATAATACCAATGGCAAATTCGTTCGATAAGCACTTTCGAACACAGTCGAAGATCGATCAAAACTCATAATAGGGCCCATTTTTTTCTTGAATATGATATAAAACTTCTCGATTTTCGAAAAAAAAAAAAATCAGAAATGAAAATGAGGGATGGTAGCTTTTAATTTCCAGCCTTGGCTAAATTTTTTAAAAAATGTTAGTATTATCACATTCTTCAGCTCATGCAGAGAGAGTATTAAGACAATTAATTTATGTGTTTGTTTTCTCTGACGATTTTTTTACGATTTCCATGAATGACTTTGACGATTTTGACGATTTTCTTTCTAAACATCAAAACGAAAAATATTTCTTCGGCGACTTCCTCTCAGCAGATTTCTGGCAAAAACTCTGAGAGTACAATAAACGTGCCATGAAAAGCTTCTCAATAAAATTTGTCGTTCGGAGTCGACTTTAAACTGTAGGTCCCGCCACTCATGTATAAAATTAACACACACAACATGAGTAGTGTGAGAAGCTAGGACTGAAGGGTGCGGGCTTCTTGGGGACGATTGCTGTCTGCTTGACTGTCTAATGGTGAAGGTATAGCACTGGCCATTTTATAATCACCTTGCAAGTTCGCATCTTGAAATGTCCACAAACACTACTCCCTCTCTTCCACCTTCCTATAACCCATTTTCCTAAAAACCTGGACAATGCACTGCATGAGTAGGGGCCATCCCCTGAGTGCTGGTTTCACCAAAAAAAAAAATATGTATTTGACGATTTGATGCTTTATTTATATGGCAGCTATGGTTGTAATGACAAATTATTTATGTAAACAGTGTTGGAAGAAATAATAGGGACTACATATTAGAAAGGCAAGATGATTAGTATTAGTTGCAGCAGCTCGTAATGAATAATTCTTCCCTTCGAATTCCATAAAATATTCAACAGAATCTTGTAGGTAATCAAGGCTCTGAAGTCGTTTACAAAGGTTTATTCACAATCGATTGTAATTTTCCAATTTAATGATACTCATTGAGAACGATTTTCATTTCTTGCCTTATTAACCCAAATGTTGAGTTGCATTGAACCATGTTCTCTTAATCCCAAAAAAAAAAGAGAAACACAAATAAAAGCAAATATTCTCCGGTTAATATGTCAAATTGTAGATGTTTTTTTTTTTTTTTCTTGGATAAAAACATATTTGACACACTTGAAACAAACTGATTTGCTTGCCAATACCAACATCACATTTTTGATTTGAGTCTGAGGAAAAAATAAAACTCAAAAAACTAGAGAAAAAAATTCCCAATTTTAGCAAATTTTCCTAGGCAAAGCAAAGAAAGAAGCGTGGGCAGAACCACAGTCAAACAACTTGAGAAAATTGACAGCCAACAACAACGTCTAACAACGAAAAACATAAGAAACGTTTTTAAAGAAAAGTTAGTTTTCCAAAGGAAACAACAACAATGATGGAAAAAAAAGAGGCCTCTACCACTTGATTGTCAAGCTGGCAGAATGACTGGAAGATTGAAATGGCAGTTAAATTATGTGGTATATGATATGAGTATATAATAACGGGTTAACCATATAATGGTTTCAAAACTGATGTTATGGCAAAGCATTTGAAATGAATATGAATCGCCTAGCCGGATGATCTAAATTCAATCAAAATTTTCAAGCTATTCTCATTAACTGAGCCTATCTTACGACTTATTATGGCGTATTTTCCATTTGGATGTGCACCTCCATCCATATAGAGTCCAGGTCAGGTCAGGTGGGAGTGGTAGCTCTGATGTCACAAAGCTCACTTGAGCACGCATAGCGCCCCGTTGTGATGCCACGGGTGAACGCAGTCCCTGTACTGACCAAGTTCCACCACAATCAGGGAAAAGGAAGAAGTTGGTCAGCGCAAGGGCTGCACAACGGAAGCACGACTACCCCGCACTGGAAAACCAGCCAGAAAGTTTGATGAACGAAGCTATATCCTTGATATCAATGGATGATAGCTCCGTTAAGCTAACAAGGAATGGGGAGCCAAATAACCTATATCTACACCTAGCAAGAGACGGGCACTGACAAAGAAAGTGAATAACAGTCTCCTCCTCCTCAGAGGACCTGCATCCACGACAGAAATCGTTAAAAGGGAGCCTCATTCTTTCCGCGTGTCTGCCCATGACGCAATGACCGTAAGCACGGCCACCGTAGTCGAGATGACGTCACGACCAAGACCAAGTAATTGGTTGGTACGCCTTTTATCCATCAAGGGCCAGGTGAGCCTAGCGGTGGAGCAGGACTCCTCGTTGACCCAGGATAGGTTGGCGTCTCGAAAGAATTTCCGCGCAATGGTCAATTTGACCGAGGCAAGTGGTATACCCAATTCAACAGAAGAGGATTCCGGAAGGAGCGCACCAGCTCTGGCGAGCTCGTCGGCTCTGCAGTTACCCGGAATTTCACTGTGCCCGGGGACCCATACCAAAGAGACACTGGTGAAGCGCCCCGAAAGAAGGTCGAGACAGCGACGACATTCCCTAACGATCCTAGAGTTAATCACGAAACCCGATAGAGACTTTATCGCGGCCTGACTGTCAGAGAAGACCGAGACGCGAGTGAAAGGAGCATCGTTGACGAGGATCCATTGAGCGGCCCGGTAGATCGCCATCACCTCCGCCTGAAACACGCTGCAGTAGTCCGGCAGACGGAGAGAAATATTCAGGTTCAGTTTCCCAGAGTAGATAGCCGTCGGTATATATATCCAGGACTTCCGGGGGGACGACCGTATTACGATTCCAGTCATCCCTATTCGGAATCAGAGAGTGGAAACATCTGTCAAGACAATATTCAGCAGTGATATAGTCCATGTTCACAGGGGCCACCATATCAACCTCCACAATAGTGGAGTGACCAGAAGGTATAATGTGCCAGCGAGACAAAGCATTAAGTCTAGTCGCAGTAAACTTGGCCGCCTGCTTAGCGAGAAGCACAGTAGGAAGCCAGTTGAGCATCGCGAACAAGGCTTTCGTGGGGGTGGTGCGTAGAGCACCAGTTATGTAAATGGCGGCAGAACTTCTGACCTTGTCAAGGAGTCTGACGTTGTGTTGTCTGTCCAGAGCAGTCCACCAGAAAGCAACGCCGTATAAGAGGTTGGGTTCGATGACCGTAGAATATATCCAACGCATGATCCTATAGAGTCCAACTCACGCCACAATTGCAGCCGGTTGACCATTTACAACACGGATGCTGGAGAAAATAGGCTTTCAATGCAGATCTTTTGAACAAAAGTTTCCTTCAACGCTGAGGCTCATTTCTTGCTCGGTGATCACTGCAACAAGCAAAATTATTGCATATTGGCTCATAAAACGAAATAATTGTAGAATAAGCGAATTATGGTCTGGGGTTATTATTCTACCATATTGTTACGAAAATGAAAAATCTAGATACTTACGTTTTGCTTTTACATCGCTTAACATTAAAATTATAAACAAAAGCTACAAAAACAAAGCAATACAGTAAACAAACCAGTTTACAAATTATCGTACTGCTTCATATAACAACAAACACCAGCATAAAAAATGGTAAACAAGCAAACAAAAATACATAAACAACACTACAAGAATAAATGTAAACATCGTTTATTCGAAAGGCGAAGTCATGAACATTCGCTTTCAAGAACATTCATCAGACTGTTTACTCTGTCATATAAATGGCAAGGCAAAGCAGACGAGTTAGTTAGTGAAGTTCAATCAGTCTTGTGTGCAGACGAGGTGTGTTTGAAGAAAGTAATCGTGGTTTGAAGATATCCGTTACAAAGATCTGTCGAATAATTGTCTAGTAATTGTTATTGTTTATGCAAAGGGTATAAACAGAGGAATAACAAAAAAAAAAATGATCCCGAGAGATCGGAAATGATCCTGAGAGGAGCGTTACCTTCAACTCCGAATTCTATAGCTGTATGATAATCAATTTTTTTTTTGGTCTGCAATTAAAGAATATGAGCTGAACGGTATGGGGCACGATTGATTTTGGCTTTCTGGCATGAAAAGTTTCTAAAAAAAAGTAATTCCACATTTTTGGTCACATCAATTGGCATTTGGGACGCTATGTTATAGGCTAAGTGTTTACGCAGTTAAATTTCCTAACGTTTAAGCATTTGTAAATCAACATTTGTCATGTTATCGCTGTGATACCATCCGAAATGTATGAAAAAGTGGTTGAAAACTCAAAAGAATCGTCCTCCGCATTTAAATTCAGAGGCTTTTACATAAAGAGTATTGTAAGTGGCACATAACGATAATAGCTAGCTCCAAGTAGTCTTATGACTACATATAACTCTTCAGTCAGGATTACGACCTAGTTTCTTACACCACTTATGTTGTGTGCGTTAATTTTTATGCATGAGTGGCAGGACCTAAAGTCGACTTTGAACGACAGATTTGCGTGAAACTTTTTTTATTTTAACTCTCAGAATTTTTGCCAGAAATTTGCTGAGAGGAAGTCGCCGCAGAAATATTTTTTCATATTTTCAACTTGATGTCTGACATGGGGTTTGAACCGCGGCCTTACGTCTACTAAGCCAACGTACGACCTGTTAAACTACGGCGACTCTTATGACTTGCTTAATTGGTTATTACAATTCTTTAGTCAGGATTACAACCTAGCTTCTTACATCACCCATGTTGTGTGTGTTAATTTGATCGATAAGAGTTGGGACCTATTCCGAACGACAGAATTGAGGAACTTTTCATAGCAATTTTATCAAACTCAGAATTTTTACTAAAAGACTGCTGAGAAAAAGTCGCCGAAGAAGGATTTTTTTTTCATATTTTGTTACATTTGAGATGTCTTAGCTGGGGTTTGAACCATGGGGCAACACAATACCCAATAGTTTGTGATGACTTTTAATGAATTCAGGTCTTATTTATCTTTACTTTTGCAATCCGAAAACTGGAGAACTCTTTATAATTGAACAATGTACGTACAATATTCATACAAACGTACATATGTATGTATGTATGTATATACAATTATGTATACATACATTTTAAATGTATGTATGTATGTACATACATATTAAAGGTCTGCACAAATGTATTTGACTTCAAAAAGTACATAAGATCTTGCAAACATGTACACTTATCCGAAGTATCCGAAGAAGAAAAGTACTCTTTTTTGAGAACAACAAAATTATCGAATAACTTCTTGTTGCTATTTGACTGCGTTCTCTTCATACAAATACATGTTCAGCTCTCTTTCTTACTCGAAAATACCGACACAAAACATGTCGAGTACAATGAGTACCACCAAACTTCACGAAGTACTACAAATACCAATGAGTACTGCAAATACCACAAAGAAGTTTGGCAAAGAAAAGATCTACACCAAAGACTATAAATATGTAAACGTATTGTTCTCTTCTCTAAGCAATTTATTCTCATATGCGTGTATACGTGTGTGCATGTATGTATACATGCATTGCCAAATAAAATAATAAACAAACTGAAAGATGTCTTGTTTTCGCAAAATGTATGTGCAAATAGCCTGTGGAAAACAAATATTACCGTTTGTTTTATTGTAGGGTAAGAATATGTGTTTTATTGTTGTAGAAATGAAATTATATCAATTCGCACCGAATTATAATGTTATTTTTTAGACTATTCAATTATGTATGTATGCATATATCTATGTATGTATTTTTCGAAGGCAAGAAATCTTATTTCTGAGAAGAGGTCTGCTCTTGGAACTAACGGAGCTACAATAAACAAAATAATGTTTTTACACTCTAATATGAATAAAACAAAAATATACGAAGAAATAGAAAGAATAGAAAGTGATCTCTAGTTTTGAGTTTTATGGACATGAATTTTTAGTTTTTTTTTTTTATTTAAGGATTAATGTTTTTATGTTTTGTTTTTCTTTTTAAATAAATTCACAAATATTTTAAAGTTTTTAAAGTTCCTTCTCTTCTATATACATATACTTAACTTTATTTGTTACACTTATTACTTACATACTTTTATCATTTTAAATGATCTCTGAAAATATGAAATATAAACCATGTTTTTTTTTACGTTTTAGTAATTTTAAGTGATTTTTTTTGTTATTTTAATTGTTTTTAGTTCATTGAAAATAAAGAATTTTTTAAATCAAAAAGCGAAAAAAAAATATTTTTCAAAAAAATTGACTATTTTCGATTTCTATTTTTTTATTTCAATGATTAATAAATATATGCCTAACATGTCGTTTGTTCATACACATAAGCATTTATATATAAAAAAAAACATCAGTTATGTGGTGTTTTATGCTGCGAGTATTTGAAGTACCACATGAAGTGAACATAATTTTAGGAGTACTTGTTTTTGCGGATATATTTTTCAATGAGTACTCTTTTTACGGAACATAAGCAGCTTCGGATAAATTCTTACTCGTATTTGTCTTGCACACATTCTCTTCTCTTCACTGCTTGAGCTGTTAGAGAGAGAGTAAGTACTCTATTTATCCGACAACGAGTTGCACACATGAAGCAAAAAAGTTATTCGTTGCAGACCTCTAATACATATATAGTACATATTGTATGTACATTTAAGCAATTTTTTTTGATTGTAGTCTAGGCGGAAAAAGCAAAATTTTCAGAGAAAAAAAAGAAGGAAAAAAATGCATTCATTCAGCCAGCCAGCCAGCCAGCGCAAAAGCGAGCAAAGCCCTCTGCTGTAATCGATGTAAAGTTGACCCAGTTTTGTAAGCAGAACTACAAATTGTATAGGGATTGCATTGCCAGCCTGGGATGAAGGCATAGATGGCTGGAGAATATATGTTTGGTTGGTTGGTTGGATGGTTGGATGGATGGATGGATGATGGTGGTGGTTTGGTTGGATTATAATTTTGAATACAATTTGTTTACATATGGCAAGGCAAGACAAGGCATGGCAAGGCACTCGTATAATACTCGATTATATTGATCATTTGCGATTATATTTAAATACAATATTAATACAACAACAACAACAACTACCATTACTACATAACCAACAACAGAAACAAATTGTATGTAATTGTCTGTAATATTCATTGCGTTCTTTATTTTTATTTTCTTTTTTTTTTTTTATAAAATATTTTCAAGTGTTTTCCTTTTTTTTAATTTATTTTCTTGGGATTTTCTTTCATTGTTTATTAAACAGAAATTGTTGGTTTAAATAAAACAAAAATCTGTTAGAATCGTGGAAATCAAAGAATTTCAAGTGAATTTTTTATGGAAATAAACAGAATGGGCACAGAAGTTTTCAATTTGAAAATATTTCTGTAAGGCTTGAATTTTGAAAAGAATCTGGAAAGCTTTTAATAACATCCATAAGTATGAACTTCCTTAGGCTTGATGGGATTCCTGGACACATGGCGACATTGAAGATAATAACAAAACTGACAAGTTAGGCTGATACAACAGATAATCCTTTGCAGAGGCGCAAAAATATGTGAACCCATACACAAACTTTACTCATTTGCAAAGCAAAGATGGGAGACCATTCAAATCTGCTCTGCTATGAAGAACAAAATTTTGTGTTAAACCTAACCGAAGTTCATCTTAAATACCTCATAGCAGAAAACTATCCCCTGGGCACACATGCTCAGATGCTGACAATACCACAAAATATTTTCTGCGAAGCAAGGGAGTACACCGAGCATCTTCTCTGTCAGTATCCGACAGATGGTTGGATAATGCCAAGGATAAGAGCTATAGAAAATTTTTTCAAAAAAAAAAAACACATAAAATTCAGAAAAATGCATGAAATCTTTATTTGAATCGATAGTACGGTCCATATAATTTAATGTTTGAAGATTATTTCATGCAAATGTTGACCGCGACTGCGCCTCAAATGGTCCATCCGCTTAGTCCAATTTTGGCATACTCTTTCCAACATTTCGGCCGGTATCTCACGGATAAATGCTTCAATGTTGTCTTCCAATGCGTCAATTGAAGCGGGCTTGTCTGCATAGACATGAGTTTTAACATAGCCCCACAAAAAATAGTCTAAAGGCGTTAAATCGCACGATCTAGGCGGACAATTGACCGGTCCCGAACGTGAAATAAAATGTTCACCGAACTCGCCTCTCAATAAGTCCATTGTTACGCGTGCTGTGTGGCATGTGGCACCGTCTTGTTGAAACCACATGTCATGCAAGTCAAGCTCTTGCATTTTTGGCAAAAAAAAGTCGAATATCATCTCACGGTAGCGCTCACCATTCACAGTTACGTTACGATTCGCAGCATCTTTGAAGAAGTACGGTCCAATGATGCCACCAGCTCATAAACCGCACCAAACTGTGACTTTTTCTGGATGCATTGGTAGCTTTTGCAATGCTTCTGGCTGATCTTCACTCCGAAATCGACAATTCTGCTTATTTACGTATCCATTGAGCCAAAAATGAGCTTCGTCGCTGAACACAATTTTTCGTTAAAGAAGTGGATCTTCGGCCAACTTTCCAAGAGCCCATTCGCTAAAAATTCTGCGTTGCGGTAGGTCGTTCGTCTTCAATTCTTGCACCAGCTGTATTTTGAAAGGCTTCACATCTAAATCCTTCCGCAAAATTTTCCACGTTGTTGAGTAACAGAGGCCCAATTGCTGCGAACGGCGACGAATCGATAATTGACGGTCATCATTAACACTGGCCGATACAGCTGCGATATTTTCTTCAGTTCGCACTCTACGTAAGCGTGTTGGTGGTTTAATGTCCAACAATGTAAATTTGATGCGAAATTTAGTCACAATAGCCCGAATAGCCGCTTCAGTGGATCGATTAAACTGGAAGAAGCGCGCGATGAACTTTCTTAACAGAGCACGCATTTTGATAATAAAATTCAATGATTTGCAAGCGTTGTTCGTTTGTCAGACGATTCATGGTTCACTTATAGACCAAACTGAAGATGTTTGACAGTGAAACAAAACACGAAACGTGGTGAGCTGTTTAAACCAGTGTTGCCAAAAAGATAATAGCTAAAAAACCACCCTTTAGATACACCTAACCTACTTAGTTAGGTGATAAACTTTTAGGTCAATGGCCTGATCCGGAATAGTTTTTTGAGCTCGCCGCTGTTATGCGCATTTCTTCCAGTTTTTAATACCAACTTTTGCGTTCTTTTTTGACGGCCAAGCTTGGTTATTGTTATAACTGACGTTCGAAATAACTTTTATGGCAGGCAGCCTTGCTGTAGGTGTTGCTCAGCATATTCATAGGAAATATTCTTCTACTGAATAGTCATTTAATGGCCATGAGGATTACCATGATTTTCGCCTGGAACACACAACAGTGATCTGATAGCCTGTTTAAATTTCTAATATTCAAGTCCTCCATGCAAACACAACACCCCATCTATCTTCGAGGCGACGGTGTATATATCCCAAGAAATTAGAGGGGGGTATGGAATCGCGTTCCGGTACTCTCTATTTCAGATAACTATAGGGTAGCAGTGTCTACATAAGAAAATGTGTATGAAGATAAATTCGAATTTGAAAATCCAAGACGCAATCCATAAATTTTGGAAGCGCCACATGATCTTAACAGAGCAAAATTTGCCCTTAACAGAGCACTGTTAACTGTTTAACAGTATCCATCTGATTTCTAATTTTAGGGCATATACTAGGCCTATGAGTACCATATCATACTCAAAGGAATGTTCCAAGGCCTCTTAGTATAATCAGCAACATAGTCACATATAAAGTGATATGGTATTGTGAAAATTGGCTTTGAAAATTCTCTAGAAGATCAGTGGCCATTTTGGAAAATATAAGAAATAGTACACCATACAGACTATATGCAAATGGTAGTCCAGAGGGTCCTCTATCCAACCGTGGTAGTGTAATAGCTGGAATAATTCCATCTTCCATCCCCACCCACCATCCTTTACATTTCAACACTTTTGTTCACAAATAATAATGATCATAATGAGAATTACATTTTCTGCCAACAGTCTACAGTAATTGCAAAGAAATCTAGAAATTTTATGTCAATAATCTGCAATAATTGCAAAGTAGATTAGTCTTCTATCTACTATTGCCACTGTTAAACAGTTAACAGTGCTCTGTTATTAGCAAAGTTTACCCTGTTGGAGTCAAGAAGTGGCGCTGATAAATGTGTAGGTTTGCATCTTTGGTTTTTAAATTCGAATTTATCTTCACACACATCATAAGAAAATACAAATAAAAAATAAGAATCCTAACCAAAAAATCTTCCTTCTTCAGAGGAAATAATAGGGACAAGACGTAAAACAAAATATCTGTTGCAAATATTGCCCGTAAACCCCCATTAATTATTACAATACTTCGTTGAAGTTCACTTTATCTTATAAACTCTCAAGAAAAAACTACTGGAGAAAATATAATAAAGGGTCCGCCAAATAACTTTTTTTTTTTGAAAATGCTTTAAAAAAAAACTACTGGCCAAACGACATCAACTCTGCGGCTGATAATGCGATCTTCAAAAACAGGGCGCAAAACATCGAGTGTAGCTTCGGCTATGTGGCACGTAGCGCCGTCCTGTTAAAACCAAATGTTGTCAATATCCTCCTCTTCAATTTTTGTGAACAAAAATTCGTTCAACATGGCCCGATAACGATCGCCATTGACTGTAACGGCCACTCCTTGCTCATTTTCGAAGAAAAATGGCCCAATTATGCCTCTGGACCAAACAGTGACTCGTTTGGGTGCGTCGGCTTTTCAATGCGACAATTTTCCTTGTTTACATACCCGACAAGATCAAAATGAGCTTCATCTGAAAAGATGATTTTTTGTGCCAAAATCGGCATCTTCTATAAGTCGATCGCAGGCCCCCGTAGCGAAGCGTTGTTCAAGCGTATACACAACCATATTCGTTCAGCGGAAGGATAAAACTAATTATCTGTCAAATCAGACATGAGCTAAATGTTACCATTCACGAAATAAGCACTAGTTGAAAAAAAAACGTTAGATGGCGGACTCTATACTTTCTAAATTTCATTCAAAAAGTCAAGAACTTATTGAACCGCCCTCGTATTTGATACAGATTTACAGTGAAGAATATTCTATGGCATGTTATTGAGACAAATGAAATTGTCGCTATTATTTCATTCAACACTGTAAACGAAAACGAACAAAAATTTGTCTCTATTTCCCATCCAACATAGTGGATGTTCAATCACAAATGTCTGCCAGCAACATGACATTAAATTTGATTAAAAACAAACACTTTCACCCGCGATTTGTTGTTTTTCCCTTCCACTGTAAAAAAAAAAACAGTGGCACATCATGTGTGATTTCAGTATGTAAGTAAAAAAATTCCAAGAAATTGCAAACACACGAGTACCCATACATAAATAAAAATTCTATTTTGTTGTTGTTATTGTTTTTCACTGTTGTCATCTGTTTTATTCTGTGTTATACAATGCAGGCTAGTAAAAGACAAACACACACACACATGCACACGCACTCGTAGAAACGATATCACATTTGCGACTACGACAATACAAAACGACTGGAAAATAAAAGAAAGACAACAAAGGTTCGTTCGTATCCTTATGAAATAAATACAACAATAACATGAAAGGAAAATGTAAGAGAAAATAAAAAAAAACCAACAACAAAAACGACAAACATAAAGAGTAAAAAATGAGTAAAAATAACAGTGAGAATTGTAAAATGTATACGATTATAGCAGCAGATCTGTGTTAAGCGGTCACAAGACACACCTTCGTATGAATTTTTTTTTGATGTTGTTGTTGTTGCTTATTTTTAACAAATAAAAAACACATGCAAACATTTTAATTTTACACACTGTGTTCTCTTTTTTATTTTTTTGTTGTCGAAGGAACACATAGATACATATATGTGTGTGTGTGCATACTCTTAATGGTTGCTCTGTAGAGGAATTTTATAGCATTTGCCTGTGTGTGTATTTACTGCAGTGGCTGTTAAATTTTGATTTTTTTTTAATGTGTGTTCTACTGTATTTTTTTTATTGCATACTTAAAGGGTTTATTTTACACTGTATTACAGTATTTGATTTTTTATACGTTGTTTTTGTTTTTGTTGTTGAGGTTTTTAATTAAATTTATCATTATTGCTGTCGTACTCATTTCTGTTTTTTTTTTTCTTAATGGCCATCAAATATGGTTTATTAATAAATGGATTACTCATTACATATCGTGTTGTAATATTGTAGATTAATTATAATAAAAGGTTTACGCATTGTTATTTTTTTATCTTATTCGTCTTGTTGCTTTTATAAGCGGCAATAACTTACGTAAACCTATTGCTTATTAAATGAATGATTTTAAATAAGAATTTAATACTTACTTTACTTAATTGGTCATTAACAACCCGATTAACGGATTTCGGCCTGCCTCTGCTTCTTGCGCGCTTACGCCAGTTGGTCATACCAATCTATGACAATCCTCGATTTGGTCTTTCCAACGGCGTCTTCTTCGCCAGCTTCCGCAGATCCCCGCATCAAATACCCGTCTCGCCGGAGCATCCTGTATTAATTATTTATTTAATTAATAATTTGGTTTAATTTGTTTTGCGTACCATATGTTTAATAAATATTAATATTTTAAATAGGAAAATAAATAAATTATCAAAAACGAAAGTAAACATTAAACGTTTGCTCTAGAATCACGAGTAAGGAATATGGAAAGCAAGCAATAACAAAACAACAAAGAAATTATGACAATAGGAACAAAAAAAACCAAATTACAATAACAAAACTACACCACATAATATATAAAAGAAATGAATAACAATAACAAATCAACTGTAAGGTTCTAGAAGTTGACAGATCGAAAATAAATTAAGTTGCAATAGAGCAGATGTGGCAAAAGGCGCGACGTATCGTATCAACACGATTGTGTAATACACTGTGAAGTAAGGAGTGCGGATTTTTTTCGTTTTATATTTCAATTAAAGTAAATAATATTTGAATTCTTTTGTGTATAAAATTTTTTTCTGACGAAGGTCTCAGAGCACCCAACTTTTTGAGCCACTTTTCTTCCAGACATGTTAGGGTGTTTTTTGAAAAATACGTATTATTTTACTTGCTTTCTTTTGGTCGGCAAATCCTTTTTTTATTCCACTTCCACGCTTTCTCTCAATGCTTAAAGACTCCTTATATTGTTTTATTCTTACCTTAGAAACTGTTTTTTTTGTTAACACCTGCTAGCCTAGCAATCGTTTTTTGTAAGCGGCGCGGTTTTTCATTGAAAATTTCAATTATTTTTTACGACATTCTTGTTGGGTGCCCATTTTCAAAAAACTAATTTTGCTATTGCAATGACATTTAGCACGTGGATTTTGAAACAGATGACTAACAAAAACAATATAACGGTATTCATTTTTTTCAATTATGATAAAAGTTATAAGTTTAAAAGTAGGCCCATTTTTTTTTTGTGCGCACTCCTTAGTAAGAAATTGTATTGAAGTCGCCGTAGTCTAGTAAGTAGCGTATTGGCTTACTAGGTGGGAGCTTGAGAGGTCAAATCTCAGCTCAGACATCTTCAACAGTATTCTGATAAAAACTTTGAGGGTTAAATATATTTGCCATAAAAACTCTCCCAAATCTGTTGCTAAGGTTCGACGTTAAACTGTACGTACCGCTACTCATGGATCAAAAATAATACACACAACATTTAAAGCTTGAAAATTAAAGTCAATTGACTTTTCTTTTAACAAATAAATTAAAAGTTTTTTTTAAAAAATTCTTGGAATTTAAAACTGTTGTCTAAACACAAGTGTTTTCTATTGAAATATTTACACAAAGTTTCTGTAATATAAGCAGTTGTAGACAATTGAATATTTATATGAAGTCAACTCAAAACTGTTTGTGATATGTAGTGTTTTTTATATAAATTTTCGACAGGCATAATCTCTTGTCATATAAAAGTAAAAATTCTTAAGAAAAAGAAATTTTAAAAAAATAATTCAAGCACTACAATCAGCGATTTCATAATTTTTTACCCCTTTTCGTTCCTTTATATATATATGTATATAGCGTTGTGATAAAGCATATCCTCATTACTGTTGTTCGTTGATTGGTTTTTTCCAGTTAACTAGGTGCTGGATCATTTGCAGCAGGTTCTAGAATGATAGGGTTGCCATCTGTCATTACTTCGCAAAGACAAATAATAATAAAATATCAACAGCCAAATTAAAAACGTAACAATATACACAGATCCTTTCGGACTGTCAGTAACACACTGTTAACATATTGTTACGCAAGAATAAACGAAACGACCTAATATCGTTTAACAATAAATAACAATAAGTAAAAGCCACAAAAACAAAGACTATGAGTATGAGGGAGATGGATAACGCAAACGCAACATAAGCGAACGCATAAGAGGCAATGTGTATACAATACACAAATACATCGAACATCTTCAAAATAAACCAACAACGACGAGCAATGAGAACGAAGTACACAAACAACAATACAGTAGCTATAGAATTCTCGAGAATGCGAAACGCGAACCTTCCACTTCGAGAACCATCATCAGACTGAAGAGGTTCGCATATAAAAGGGCAAGACAAGGCAGGCAACCAGTCAGTTGTAATTGAGTCAGTCTTGAGTGAAGTTGCGTGTGAACAATAAATAGTCGTGTTGGAAGATATCGGTTGCGAGTAATAGTTGTGTGTGAATAATAGCAAGCAATTAATGTTGTATCGGTTAAGTGTGAACAGTGAGTGGCATAAAAAGTGTGAACAATAAAGAAAGAGAGAGTTTTTATTGAAACTAAACACATATTTGTTTTTACTTGGTTTGCAATTAACGAACTCATATTCTAAACGTTTTTAAAAAGGTAAAAACGTAACAATATCATTAAATTCTATTCAATGGTTTAAATTCTTCGTACATGAATACACGGTTGTTCAAATCAAATTTCTGTTGCCTAGTGTAAATGTAAATTCGAGAATTGCTTGCATCTCTCTTGGGTTGATTTTATTTGGAGCAGACATGCATGCTAATTATACAAAAAATGAAGAGAATAAAGAGTGTAAACGTGCATACAAATGAGATTGATTTTAGGATTTTACTCTTTTGTTTGTGTTCTCTTTTCATTTGTGCTCTCTTTTATTAATTAATTAAACGCTTTAAATAACAGTTATTAAGTTTTTGGTTTTTGTTTTTAATCGCGAGTGTATAAAATATTGAAAACAAAAAATTAATTTCATTATGGTGGAAATTAAAGGAGAGAGAGAGAGAGAGAGAGAGAGGGAGTGAGAGTGAGTTGTATTCAGCGTTGTCAGATTTTTTTTTTTAAAAACTTTTTTTTACAAGAAAGAACTTGTTTTCTACAAAAGTACCAACATTTTTAAAGGAAATTCTGGAGCCCGGTGCCCTCTGTTATTGTTTTTTTGCTTCTTTTGCCCGGTATTAATAAAATACACAATATTTTATTTAAAAATGTAAATATTTCTTGTTATTATTATCGAATTTATTGAAAAAAAATTTAAATTTAATTTTGTCGAAAAAACTTGTTTTGTTAGAAAACAAATTTAATGAAAACTTTTTCGCATCTCCAAAAACTTGAAAAAAAGGGAAAACTTGGCAAATGGCAACGCTGGTTGTATTGCAAAATATTAAATGCTATTGAGTTGGTGAGCATATATCAAATACACTGTGAGAAAAGTTTAGTAAGTTTCTTTAATTGAATGTCTTTTATAAATAACAAACGCTTTGAAACTTAAAAAATAATTCAATATTGAGTATATTACTTAAAAATGTGGCATTCACAACAGATGATGTATATTTATACACACTGCATACAAGGCTTTAATAATTTTTAAACGACTTGTTTTAAGATCGACATCGTTTGCAGAAAGATTTGCTTCTTCAATCTGTAAAATAAAGTGTATCCAAAATAATTTCCATCAACTTTTTCAAAAAATTGCAAAATAATGACAACAATTTTCTGCTAACAATGATCACTGAAAACCTACAAAGAGTGTATACCATTTTCTCTATAATTCCATGACTCACAGCCGTTCAATAAGCATGTATTACTGATGTTAGCGTTACAGGTATTAATATGCTGACTAACATCGGCTGCTAGGTGGATATTCTTGATCCAATTTGGCGGATGTATTGGAAGAGTAGACAAATATCATCCACGTAGTCGAGGTCTTCTAGTCCACCATTCATGTGCCACAAAATCGAGTTCAGAACGATATTAAGTAACAGAGGTCGTCCTGCAGTACTTACACTAAATGGATTACCCAGAAATTGTTTGTGCAGGACAAGTCTTGATAAGTTTTGAGATTTAATGTGAGCAATAAATTGCAACGGATATTGTAAAAAGTAAATTTAAGGTACCATGTGCGAAAAAATGCGAATTTGAAAATCCATGACGCAATCCATAAATTTTAGCAGCGCCACATTTGGCGTTAATAGAGCAAAATTTTCTCTTAACAGAGCAAAATTTGCCTTTAACAGAGCATTATCAGCTGTTTAACAGTATCCCTCTGCAATAGCCCACTGGTTTAGGAGCTAATTTTAGCACAAATACTAGGTATATGAGTATCATATAATACTCAAAGGAAGGTTCCAAGGCCTCTTAAAATAATCGGCAAAAAAGTCCCATATAAAGTGATATGGTATTGTGAAAATTGGCTTTGAAAATATCAATTTTTTACTTGAAAATTCTCTAGAAGATCAGTGGCCATTTTGGAAGAAATAGAACACCATACAGACTATATGCAAATGGTAGTCTAGAGTGTCCTCTTTCAAACCGTGGTAGTGGGATAACTGGAATAATTTTGAGAGTTTAGAAAATTTACGTCCTCCAGCCCCCACCAACCATCTTTTACATTTCAACATTTTTGTTCACAAATAATAATGATCATAATGAGAATTATATTTTATGTTAATAGTCAGCAATAATTGCAAAGTATGAGAATAATCTACTATTACCACTGTTAAACAGTTAACAATGTTCTGTTAATAGCAAAGTTTACCCTGTTAGAGGCAAGAAGTGGCGCTGCTAAAACTGTGGGTTTGAGTCTTTGGTTTTTAAATTCATCCATTAGGAAACAATTTGGATACCATATTATTTCAGCACTAATAGTACTTCTTTCTTTCTTTATAAAATAAATTCCATTATTGAAGATAAGAAGATAAGAAATTGATTTTATTTTTCAAAGAATATTTAGTACTTAATTTTTTCCCTATTTTGGTACTTTTTGTTTGTTTAGATAAAATACTTAAGTAAGTTTAAACGTCGACAATTATTTGATGTTTAATTTGCTATTTGGAAAATTATTTTATTAAACAAAAATAAAAAATTATAAAAATACAGTCGAACTTCTCTAATTTGAACTTCTATTACTTGAATTTTCTGTAAGTTGAAGCACATCTCTTGGCAACAGCATCTTGGAGAGAAATTCTATCAGGTTTTACTTCTTTAACTTGAACTTCCATAACATGAATTCCTCTATAACTTGAAGAAAAACGGTAGTACAACGTTTCTATAATTTGAATTTTTTCGAAAAAAATTTTGTTTTCCTGGCAAAAATTACCGAATTAGTCGCCAATAGTGAATATATGTTCCTTTCAACTTAATTTGCTATAAAAATCGCAACATTTTATGCAAAATTACATTAAATTGCCAACACTGAAATTTATACATACGTAGTTCGAATTAAAGGAAATTGTAAACACGATAGTAATGTGCTGGAATGCATTTACAACTTATCAAGAGCTTGGGATATTGATGCCACTAGCCAGACAATTTCAAACTGCTTTACAAAGTCTGGATTTAGACAGCATTCAGTGTGGGAGGGAGAAGATAACATATCTTTGGTATTATTAAATGATTTTAACGACAACGAGAATGTTTTAAAAGATAACTATAAAGTCTGGCTACATTTGAATGAAGTAGAATCTATAAGTTGTAGTGTTCAAGACTTTTTGGACAACGATAATGAATTGATTACTTCTGAATTTCCAACTGATGAAGATATTATTGACTGAATATGTCATCGAATCAGAACCACACTCTGGAGAAATAGTAGATAGCGATGTAGACGCAGTTGAGGAAACAGTTAGACTACCGTCCAGACAAGTTATAAATGATTCATTTAAGACTTTAAATGTACTCTTGAATACAAATGAAAACGCAAAAGATGACCTATACAAAGCACTACACAAATTAGAATTACTTTTTGCTCAAGCAAATGTGAAGAAATTCAATAAAAAATTACTGAGTATTTTAGTAAATAATTATATACCTTTACAAAATTACAAATAGCTGTTGTTTATTTAATTTGGATCATTTTTAAATTTTATTCCCAAAGTTGAAGTTTCTATAAGTTGAAGTTTTTTTCTGGATAATGGTGATTCAATTTATAGAAGTTCGACTGTAATTTTAAAAATTAAAAAAAAATAACATTTGTTGCCTGACTCTATGAGCAATAATCTGCTCTACCTGGGGGGTACTGCGGTATAAATCCTTTTTTTTTTTTTGCCAAATTAAATAATATTTTAAATACAGTAATTTATTAAAGCAAAAACAAACAAACATACAAACAAACACCTTTTGATTTTATTTTTATGGAAATTAAATCATTTTTATTTTCTTTTGAGAACAAGAAAACAAAACAAAAAAAAATAAAAACAAAAATAAAAAATTGTTTTTAAATTATTGCATTTATTTATGACTCAATGATCCGATCCCATATGAAATAAAATGCACTGACTTGACTGGCTAGGGGCTATTGGGATGAGTATGAGGTAAGAACTATGGATGCTGACACGGACAGACAGCCATGTCATGATATAATGATGATGCCAGTCAGTTTTGCTTCTTAAAATAATATTGAAATAACAATCTAAACAAATCCTATTAAATTTATAATATAAACCAAATCATCGTAGTAAAAGCAAGCATATTAGGAACCATAAGAAAATTTGTTATTTTAATTTAAAAAAATTTTATAGGGAACTAGCTGATCCGGCGAACTTCGTCCCGTCCAAAATTGATTTTTTTTATTGCCCAAAAGAGGTCACATTATATATTTATTGTAATACGCTGCATAAAACAGTTATATAAAAATAACTAACTTAATATACATAAGTGTGGGGATGTACTTATAATCGAAAGCGTTGTAGTTATAAACCATCGAATTAGCCGACTTATAGGTATCTCTTAAAGGGGGAGGGTTGCCACGCCCATTTTTGGTGAGTTTGTCGATATCGACTCTACGAACTTACCCACCAAATTACATTCGTCTACGATCACTATGTCCCCAATATTAAATTTTAAAAGTTTGCCACGCCTACTTTTTGTTATATCGAATATTTTTTAAACCATCTAAACCTGATAAGCTTTCGAACAAAAAAAGAATGGTTAAAATCGGTTCAGTAGTTTAAGAGTTATAGGTATCACTTGAAGGGGAAGGGTTGTCACGCCCATTTTTGGTGGGATTGTCGATATCGACTCTACGAACTTACCCACCAAATTGTATTCGTCTGCGATCAATATGTACTTAAATATTCAATTTGAACGATTTGTCACGCCCTCTTAATATTCAGGGATATGAAAAACAGATGTTGTCCGATTCTCAGACCTACCCGATATGCACACAAAATTTCATGAAAATCGGTCGATCCATTTCGGAGGAGTTTAACCACTAACACCGTGTCACGAGAATTTTATATATTAGATAGAATATAAAAGATAATCTAAGAAATTTTATATTTTAATAAAATAAATAATTAATTATGAATTTAGTTTACTGTAGTAGAACTATCTTCTCTGATAGTCAGGCTGCCATAAGAACTCTGTAGAACGTTGTGAATAATTCCAGGATTGTCAGGGAATGTCGCCGCAGTCTCGACCTTCTTTCTGGGCGCTTCAGTGTCACACTTATCTGGGACCTGGGCACAGTAATATTCCGGGAAACTGCAGAGCCGACGAGTTCGTCAGGGCTGGGGCGCACCACTTCTAGAATCCTCTTCAATCGACTTGGGAATGCCACTTACCTCGGTCAACTTAGTCAGTACAGAGACTGCGTTCACAACGGGCCGCTATGCGTGCTCAAGTGAACTTTTAGTATCAAAGCTACCACTCCAACCTACCTAACCTACCTAGTAGGTTTTAAGTCGGCAAAATCTATACGGTCATTTGAATGTATCTACACGATGTATGTTATTATTTCTTCATTTTCAGGAGTCACTTCTGTTGAATCCAGCATGAAGAGTGGGTCCTTGTAAAATCCGCTCATATCTGCCTTTTAGCGTATAAGTAAGTTCATTGTTCTGTAGTGTTTGAAAGATTCGGATTGATTACGATACCCCTTAGATATTGCTTAAAATCGGTGGGACGTAAGCCAATGTCAGACTTGATCTAAATATATTGACGATTCTCCGAACAAGGATGTCATTTCACTGAGACAATAAGGCTGGGCAATAACGCCGTCTAGACCCTAAATGCCATTCCGAGGCAGTCCGAAATAAAAGACGAGCTGTATCCTTATGGAACAATGGGAACATTTATTTTTTTTTATCAAAAAGTACTTTTTTAAGCCCTATGAAAATTAGAGAAAGCCTACTTTTTATATTATAAAATATTTATAGGGCCGTCTAGACCCTAAGTGCCATTCCGAGGCAGTCCGAAATAAAAGACGAGCTGTATCCTTATGGAACAATGGGAACATTTTTTTTTATCAAAAAGTACTTTTTTAAGCCCTATGAGAATTAGAGAAAGCCTACTTTTTATATTGTAAAATATTTATAGGGCCGTTTAGACCCTAAATGCCTTTCCGAGGCAGTCCGAAATAAAAGACGAGCTGTATCCTTATGGAACAATGGGAACATTTATTTTTTTTATCAAAAAGTACTTTTTTAAGCCCTATGAGAATTAGAGAAAGCCTACTTTTTATATTGTATTATATTTATAGGGCCGTCTAGACCCTAAATGCCATTTCGAGGCAGTCCGAAATAAAAGACGAGCTGTATTCTTATGGAACAATGGGAACATCTTTTTTTTTATCGGAAAGTACTTTTTTAAGCCCTATGAGAATTAGAAAAAACCTACTACTTTATTTTGTAATTGTACTTTTTCAATATTTTTATTTTTATTATCATTATTCCAAAATTTGTATCGTACTTTTATTACAAAAAGTACCTTTTATTAAAAAAATAAACCCTTTTATTACCCAAATTAATTTTTATTACAAAAAGTACCTTTTATTACAAAAAGTAGCTTTTAATACAAAAAGTACCTTTTAATACAAAAAATTCCTTTTATTATAAAAAGTACTTTTTATTACAAAAAGTGCTTTTTTAAGCCCGGTGAGAATTAGAAAAAACCTACTTTTTATTTTGTAATTGTACTTTTTCAATATTTTTATTTTTATTATCATTATTCCAAAATTTTTATCGTACTTTTATTACAAAAAGTACCTTTTATTACAAAAAGTACCTTTTATTACAAAAAGTACCTTTTATTACAAAAAGTACCTTTTATTACAAAAAGTACCTTTTATTACAAAAAGTACCTTTTATTACCAAAAATTACTTTTTATTACAAAAAGTACCTTTTATTACCAAAAATTACTTTTTATTACAAAAAGTACCTTTTATTACAAAAAGTACTTTTTATTACAAAAAGTACCTTTTATTACAAAAAGTACCTTTTATTACAAAAAGTACCTTTTATTACAAAAAGTACCTTTTATTACAAAAAAATACCTTTTATTATAAAAAGTACATTTTATTCATTTAAAAAATACTTTTTATTACAATAAAACTTTTTATTACAAAAAATACATTTTATTATAAAAAGTACTCTTTATTACAAAAAAAAACAAAAAGAGGTATTTTTTGTAATAAAGTATATACCTTTTTAAATAGTACACTCTGTCGTCTTTTCTAATTCATACAACTTAAAATTAGAAAATATATAAAAAAAGTACTTTTTAAAGTATTTAAACGATTACAAGTTTTAAGGATATATTTGGTACTTTTTAAATATTTAATTGTTCTCTATATTTATTTATTATTTTGTACAGACCTTGTAGGGCCTTTAAAATTCGTTGCAATTTTTCTTTTGTTTCTTTTGTTGAATAAATAAAATTAAATTGTGACATAATTTATGGTTTATTTTGAAAAAAATAAAAAACATTTGTTTTTTCTATTCTGTTTTTTTTTTTCGATTTAAAAAATAAAAATTCGAAAAAAAATCCCCAATCTTTGTTAGTTTTTGTACAATATTTATAAAATTATAAGTGTTCGTGTATTTTCCCATTATTATTTTGTATTTTTATTATTTTTTATTTTATTTTTTGCTATAAATAAACATTTTTAGTTGTTTTTATATTTTTAAATTCATATAACGTCAGATAAAATATTTTTAATAAAATAATCATTTTTAAAAATTTCAAAAAAAAAGAAAAACTATTCAAGGCCTTTCAAAAAATGTATATCGTGAGTGAGTGGTGACAAGAGCAATCAACAGGGGAAAACTATTTGCATCTAATGTGGCCGAAATCTTATACCATTAAAGAACTTTTTGCTTGTATTTTTTAAGGTTAAATAGCTAGAGATATTATTAAAATGAAAGTTTATAAAGCACGCTTATTAAAAACTCATTTTCTTACCTAAATTAATTCTAAATATAAATTTAATAAAAAACCTTCAATGATAGCATTGCGTTTTCAATTTTATTATTTATTACACGATGATTTTACTACAAAATGAATATTTGTTATCCTTTTATTACTCACAACTGGCAGCTTTACCTTTCTTTCTATTTATACTTCATCCCTTTTCGATCTGGCAACTTCTAGAACCCCACTGTTGTTGATTTGTTATTGTTATTCATCTTAGAACTCTTAGTTTTCCTTAACCGCCCCCTGAATGGGTTAATTTTATGCATGTCTTTCGGAATAAATACATAACAATACTCATTTCAAATTGTAGAGAAACATTTTTTAAATTGTCAGTTTTTCAATTTTCCAAAATATTTCTTATAAGTAACGTTTTTCGCTGACATCATAAATAATTTTTATTTCACATCGTGCTATACATGGGGCCAGAAAGAAAAATTGTTGAAAAATTATTTCTGAGGCACAATTAATTGGAATTTTACTGGCCAACACTCAGTTACACTCAATTAGTTTTTGAGATTAAAAGAATAGAATGAGAAATATAAACTGTACTAATAGTTTAGTGTGGTACTATTTTCTTTTGGTACTATCTATTATTATGAGAATAGTTTATTTTTTTATCATTGGCTTTGGAATTTTAAAATGCGAAGAAATTAAAAAAAAGGCGACAAAAATAATATCAGAAGGGGAAGAGATACAAATACGGTACCACGGGTAGCTTTCTTCAATATTTCTTGAAATAGTTTCCTTAAGGCAAAGCTTTCAAACAATTATTACGAAATAGTCTTGATGTCCTCACGTCTGATCGCATGTTCTGGACTTTTTT
This sequence comes from Sarcophaga caerulescens, assembly GCA_927399465.1. Taxonomy (NCBI): domain Eukaryota; kingdom Metazoa; phylum Arthropoda; class Insecta; order Diptera; family Sarcophagidae; genus Sarcophaga; species Sarcophaga caerulescens. The sequence continues at coordinate 103,860,851 of OV656872.1, read as the reverse complement.
CGTCCAATACTCGTTTCGAAGGGATCAATAGTCACCCTTATTCTGGTTGTCGTCGTCGACGTCGTCTTGCGTCGCCAGTTTAAAATTGGTATTCTGTTTGTCGTTATTAACAGTTATAGTTGACTGTCGACACACATTTGGTATTCTGTGAGTCAATACGCCGTCGATATTGTGTTGTGTCGACTCTGATTTTGTCGACTCTGATTTTATCGACATCATTTTTGGTAACGACGACGACGGCGTCGACGACGACGACAACCAGAATAAGGGCGAGTATTTGGTACAGGCAATCTGCGTTTGGTTGACCCTAATTAAACAGCTTATAGAATATGAAATCGTTTTATTTCCACTAAAAAAAGATCATTAGCTTGATGCTTCTATTGGGCCAGTTTAATGAGGTACAAGGAAAATCATGCAAAATCGCCTTACAACGTCTTTCAGGGCTTAAACTCGTAAGCTACCCTGTAGCCATTGGTTTGCTAGTTACCCTGGAATTTAATACAAAGATGATTAAGGAATTCAGACCATGCGCAAAAAATAGATGATTGGGTTGATGATGTCGTTGCCTAGAATACGCTCTACAGAATTCTCGAATTTAATGTAAAGAGCACAAATGAAGCACAATTTTGCCTCATCAAACGACAGGTGCTGTGTTCTAATTACTGTTCAAATTGTAAGATTTTAACTTTGACACTTTGGCAACGTACATACATAATATTTCCTGGCACAAATATAAATTCAATCCGCCAAATTGTCCAATACAGGGCAGATGTGTAACAAACAGGGGCTTATCCAGCTGACTTCTTGTAAGTATAGGGATGTGTGTGAATATAAATTCGAATTTGAAAATCCAAGACGCAATCCATAAATTTTAGCAGCGCCACATTTGACGGTAACAGAGCAAAATTTCCTATTAACAGAACAAAATTTGCTCTTTACAGAGCACTGTTAGCTATTTAACAGTATCCATCTGAACAAGCCCACTTGTTTAAGAGCTAATTTTAGCAAATACTCTAGGTCAATGAGTACCATAATATATGCAAAGAAAGGTTCCAAGGCCTCTTAATATAATCAGCAACATAGTCACATATAAAGTGAAAAAATTGGCTTTGATAATATCAATTTTTTTCTTGAAAATTCTCTAGAAGATCAGTGGCCATTTTGGAACATATAAGAAATAGTACACCATAAAGTCTATATGCAAATAGTTGAACAGAGGGTCCTCTTTCGAGAGTTGAGTTACACCAACCATCCTTTACATTTCAACACTATTATTGGCAAATAATCATGATCATAATAAGAATTATATTTTATGTTAATAGAATGCAAAGTAGAAGGCTACTATTGTCACTGTTAAACTGTTAACAGTGCTCTGTTAATAGTAAAATTTACCCTGTTAGAGAAAAGAAGTGGCGCTGCTAAAAGTGTGGGTTTGCGTCTTTGATTTTTAAATTCAAATTTATCTTCACACCAGAGATCAGCAACGAGTATTCAAAACGATGAGTAGATTCGAGTCATACTTATTATTTCTGATACTTATACGCATTCATACTTATTTTAATATCATACTCATTCTACTCATACTCAAAGTTGGAAGTACTCGTCGTATTCATACTTAACAATACGCATGATGTTATTGACTTCGACTCGTCTCTACTTAACATTTACACGAAGCACAAAATAAGTATGATTCGCGTACGAACACTACTATACTCACAAGAAGATTGTGTGTATGCTTTGCTTGTTGTCTTGTCTTTCTTCTTTGTCTTTCCTTTCTTCTTTGTTTGTATATGCAACAATAACAAAGGCTGTAAATTTTGATGAATGATTTGAGCCACTCGAATCACTTATAAGTATTATAAGTATTTTTCTAAATTTATGAATCAGAATGAGTAGGCGTATAAATCAAACACATTTCGAATGTTGTGAGTTTGATGTCAACGTTGTACTCATACTCATTGTAACCTATACTTATAAATCAATGCTGTAGCGAGTACGAATGAATCAGAGTAGTTGAATTTCAATTCTGTTGATTCACTCATACTCAAAATTGCATGAGTGCTTATGAGTAGCGGAAAAACGATTCATTGCTGATCTCTGCTTCACACACATAGCATAGGGCATACTGGAAGTCGTCAAATTCTTGTAAGTTTCTTTTCCTCTTCTCCTAATTAGTGTATTAAGTTTTCTTCTTGATCTTGAATAGCTTTTTAATGAAATATCACATAAATTAGCTAGAGAACAAACAAAAAAAAAAAACAAAAAACAAATAGAAAAACATCTGTGGATCTGTGTTAAATTCTAACAAATTATCCAAGTGGCAGACAAATCCCCCGCATTGACCGTACACTGGGGCACGGAATTAATTGAATATTTTTCTTTTATTTTCTGTAAATGTAGTGGCTTAATTTTTCATGTTCTTAAGGGACTTGCGAACAAATTCCAACAACATTATAATAACAACAACAGTGGCAACAACAACTGTAATAACAAAGACATGATAAGTGGTCACATAAATATTCGATCTTTATTGCTCTCCCAAGCTCCCTTTAAAATACATTCGCTAATGATGTCACTCACTCGCTCACTCACTTGCCTACATTGAAAATCTCTTTAGAACAGATCTACTATAGGCAACATATACACCCTGTGCTTAGATTCTATTGTAAAACAGTCAGTCAGTCAGTCAATCAGTCAGTCATTCATGTCATTCCTTCATTCTGTCAATCAATTGCTAAAATATTATGTCGGCAACTTATTATGATGATGACGATGTTGATGATGATGATGTTTTGTTTTATTTTTAAAACTGATGATGATATTTTCTGCTTTCCATGTTTATTTCCTTTAATTTTTTAGTTTTTAAATGGAATTTATTTCTAACATTTGATGCGTTTTCAAAGGAAAAATAAATCTTTAAACGCTTTCAATATTTTTTTTTCTTTTTTTGAAATTTCTGTGTTAAAGTATTTCCAACATACAAAGAACATAATGTTCATTAATATGTAGTGCTCGAATAGTTTTTATAAGTAAATTAAGAAATTGTTTTCTATTGTGGCCATTTCAATGGCCTGCTTTAGAAAACATTAAAATGTTTAGCCTGAAACTAGGCTATAAATTCAATTGGACATTTATTTCAAAGCATACATAAAAGGAGGAAATATTGTAACCTACTTTGAGGTTTAACGAAATTTAAATTCGTTTAAAAAATTGTTTGTGTTTGATAATTGTATCCATTTTAGAAGAATTCCTTGATCCTATTAGGTTAGGTTAGGTTAGAGGACGTGTACTTGTCAACTGTGACAAGTACAGTACCCGGAGGTCGAATTGACCCATTGTACAACGTCCTAGCTTCTCACACCACTCGTGTTGTGTGCGTTAATTTTATACATGAGTGGCGGGACCTACAGTTTAAAGTCGACTCCGAACGACTGATTTTTGAGAAGCTTTTCATGGCAATTTTTACTCTCAGAGTTTTTGCCAGAAATCTGCTGAGAGGAAGTCGCCGAAGAAATATTTTCATATTTTCGTTTTGATGTCTGACCTGGGATTTGAATTCGGGCCTTTCGTCTAATAAGCCAACACACTACCTACTGGACTACGGTGACTTCTAAAATCTTATTGCTCCTATTGCTCAAAAAAAAATGTTATAATCAATTTTCACAAGCGACAATCCATGGAACTCGAGGATTTTTTCATCAACAACAAATAGACGTTATCTACACGGATTTCAGCAAGGCTTTTGATAAAGTCAATCATGTACTTTTGAGGAGGAAACTTTATTTAATGGGTTTTACTGATCTTCGTTTAAAATGGATTTACTCATATTTAAGCACGTACTTTTCAAAAACTGCAGCTCCAGAAGTATTGAAGTCCTTTCTGGTGTACCACAGGGTAGTCATCTTGGACCGCTTCTGTTTTCATTGTTTATTAACGACTTACCTGATATTATTTACTATTCCAACATCCTAATGTACGCTGATGACGTAAAAATTTTCCTAAGTTATCGCCAAATTTCCGATCAAAAACTTCTTCAAAAAGACCTAAATTCGTTTCATTTATGATGTAATTTTAATTTAATGCAGCTTAATCTCAAAAAATGTAAATACATGAGATTTGTAAGAAAGAATCCGATTCCTGCAAACTATGCATTTGATGGATATGAGCTTGAGCTTGTAGATAACTTCCTGGATCTAGGAGTTCTACTTGATCCGAAACTAAATTTTATTCCGCACATAGCTATGACAGTAAATAAAGCTAGGAGTGTACTTTGTTTTATAAAACGGTGGGCAAAAGAATTTAACGATCCTTATGTTACTAAGTCGCTCTACACATCTCTTGTAAGGCCTATACTCGAGTATGGATCCATAATATGGGATCCTCTATATAAAAAATATTCCGACGTCATCGAATCTGTACAAAAGCAATTTCTGTTGTTTTGTTTCCGAGGACTGAATTTTAATCCCACAAGTTTACCATCTTATTCTGCCAGACTTGCATTAATCAAACTTCCGACACTTAAAAGCCGCAGAACTATGTTAAATATCTCGTTCATATTCAATATAATTACTAGTGATATTGGCTCCAGTTTTTTAATTCATAACATCTCATTTAATGTTCCTCAACGTCCGTCACGTCATTTTTCCCCATTATTAATTCAATTTTTTAGATCCAACTATGCTGGTGCTGATCCAATAAGGAGAATGTGTTCTGAATTTAATAAATTGTATATGATAATTGATTTTTCATTTATCAAATAATGTTATAAAAAATAATGTAATTAAATATTTAAATTCTTAGTTTTTTAGTATTTTAATATTGTAATGTTACTTAATTGCCTGCAAGGTGCATTTCCATAGGCAAAATAAATAAATAAATAAACTTTAGGCCAGATACTATCGACCTGGCTTGGTATTGCCATAATCATACACAATTTCTGTCCTTTTGACTAAAGAAAGCACGATTTTATGATATTACGAACGAAGGCTTCCTTCTTAGTGTCCTGTTATTGGATGCACAGGACCGAATTAAGAATTTCACTGTGGGAACAATATTATCAAGGGCACAGCAACTCCTATCTGACTATTAATCCTGCCGGCTCATTACAATTTAATCACTACGTGAAAAACTTAATGTGGACATTAATGAATTATCTTATCTCCCTAATAGCTGCACTAGGCAGAAATGACAAGTTTTCAGTACAAAATCAAATGTTGGAATCCTAAAGACCGGATACAGTAAGTTATCTGCATATGCCGATCCTTATGCATGGTTAGGAAATAGAGGCAGCTCTGATGCGTGCTGCGTATTTTATACTAAGTCCTCCACGATCATCTAGGCACTCTAAAAATGCTGAGACTTGGTGAAGTAGTCTGTCTGCCTCTCTTAATACATTTATCCTCATAAACCGTGGTGAACAAACAGAGATTGAATAATTTTATGGCTAAATGGAGGAGATTGCGAAATATCCAGGTTATTATGGTTTAAACTTGACTGCCCTGGTATGACAGAATTGGTAATGAACCTGAGTAGACAATTTATAAGGATCTGTTTGGACTAGGTATTGTGACCTAAGTACAAGTACTACACAGTGGAACATATGGATTGCTTTCAAGAGCTGTGGGGATATGTTGCCGATTCGATGAGATTTGCTGTCTTTCAGTATTTTTATTAAGCTCTCAATCTCCCCCCAAGCTGTATCGATTAGTTTTCTCTCTTTCCATGTCCAAGGCACATGGAGACATGTATACAATGATGCTGCTGATTGTCATGTGTGTGAATATAAATTCGAATTTGAAAATCCAAGACGCAATCCATAAATTTTAGCAGCGCCACATTTGGCATTAACAGAACAAAATTTGCCCTTAACAGAGCACTGTTAGCTGTTTAACAGTATCCATCTGAACAAGCCCACTTGTTTAGAAGTTAATTTTAGGACAAATACTAGGTCTATGAGAACTATATCATACTCAAAGCAAGGTTTTAAGGCCTCTTAATATAATCAGCAACATAGTCACATATAGAGTGATATCGTATTGTTACGTTTTTACCTTTTAAAAACGTTAAAAATATGAGTTCGTAGATTGCAAATAAAATAAAAATAAATCTGTGTTTATTTTTCAATCAATTCTTTATTATCTGCACAACTTTCGTGCCACTGTTCGAACTTATTCTACGCATACAATGATAATTTCCACAATATGTGCTTGTTCGTGATATTTCTCTGCTTATAACCTTTTTTATAAGCAACAACAACACTTGTTAGTTATTCTTCTTTGCTCACAACCTTCTTTTGTAAGCACGACACTAACAACTGTTTTCTTCACGCAACTTGTCTGCACACAAGTCTGACTGGATTATAACTCGATCTCGTCACTTCGCACACCACTGGTTGAATTCTCACTCAATTCAACGCGACGTCGTCACACGACTAACTTCACTCGTACTCCGAGAATAACGTGTCTTCATACACGACTGACTGAATTCTAACTGAATCCTCGTTGCTCGCTTTATCTTGCCTTTAATATCACTCGATCAACAGTGTGATGAATGCCCTTGAAGGATGATGACGACCTTCGCGAACAATCCAAAAATGTAAACAACTTGTTTCTATTTTTGTTGTTCGTGTATCTTATTTACTTTCGTCCAGGCTGAGTTGTTGTTGTTTTGTTTGTTTGTCTTTCTGCTATATTTTTTTATACGCAGTCGTTGTTGCTATATTTGTTTATTCATCGATCTTGTAAACAAGCCCTGTTGTTTTTGTTGCTATATGCTTACTCATTCGTTGATCACGTGAACAACTGCATTGTTTTGTTTTTGGAGCTTTTGTTTTTATGCGTGATCAACTCCATTGTGTTGTTTTTGGAGCTTTTGCTTATTATTTTAACAACACCATTTCCATTTTCGTAACAGTATTAAGAAAATTGGCTTTGAAAATATCATTTTTTTGATTGAAAATTCTCTAGAAAATCAGTGGCCATTTTTGAAAATATAAGAAATAGTACACCATACAGACTATATGAAAATGGTAGTCCAGAAAGTCCTCTTTCGAACCGTTGTAGTGGGATAACTCCATTCCCACCAACCATCTTTTACATTTCAATACTTTACTTTTGTTCACAAATAATAATAATGATCATAATGAGAATTATATTTTATGTTAATAGTCTGCAATAATCTGCAAAGTAGAAGAATAATCTACTATTGCCACTGTTAAACAGTTAACAGTGCTATGTTAATAGCAAAGTTTATCCTGTTAGAGACAAAAAGTGACGCTGCTAAAAGTGTGTGTTTGCGTCTTTGGTTTTTAAATTCGAATTTATCTTCACATACATCTGGTTCTCGGGTCATCATTCCTTTACAATATTCTCTTAATATCTTATGGTGTTTTCTTTTCTACCAAAAAATGTGCATTTTATTAACGCAAAATGCAATTTTGCGTTTGTTTCTTAAAAATGTTTCGCCCTCTAAAAGGGTGGTATGTTTTATTCTAAATAATTCGCACTAGCCAATGGTGGAGGGCATTGCATTTTATGCCCTGTATAAATCGAGAGTGCTGATAATGCCCTGTAAAGCAGATGACTTTTGTTTATTTATAGGGCTACCAGATGAAATTTAAAAAAGCCGCCTGGTATTGTTATCCAATTTGAAGTTAATTTTTTCATTGTTTTGTGGAGTAATCTTAAGGAAATATTACATTATTAAAGCTACATGGCCAGCAGTATAAAAAATTCATTCATTGTTAGAACATTCATTGTTAGAACAGTGTTAAAATTATTTTTTTTTGTTATAAAAAAAAGCGTGCAAAAAATGAAGTCGAAAAATTAGCGATCTGGCAACACCTTTGAACATATTGGCATTTCCTCATTCATTTTCTTAGTAAGTGGTAAACACAGGGCATACCCTTTTTTAATATTTATGTTATGTTCTTCTCAAATAAAAAATGACATTACAATAGGGTTGGTCAAAAATTTTTTTAATGTAACTTGTAAGAGGGTGACATTTTCTTTGTAGAAAAGAAAACACCATTAATTGGTTAAGTTTTGCTCTTGATAGGATAAAAACTTAAGCTGTTATTGTTGTTCTATTTTATTTAAATTCCCTTCACATTGCATTGATTATTAAATAAAAAATTTCTTTCTTTTTTTCTTTACAATTTTTCTTTACAGATCATTGGCTTAACCATTGTTATCGCCTCGGCCTGGATGCTGACAGATCCGACATTTGTTCTGTCCATGACCCAGTCATACAATCACTATTACATTGCACTCTACGTCTTCTTGGGCATTGGCATGCTGATAACAATTGGTGCGTTCTTTGGCTGTTGTGGTGTCTTGAAAGAGTCCCAATGTCTTTTGGTGTCGGTAAGCAAATGAAAAAATTTCAAATTCAAACGCCCACACACAAAGCGTTTAAAAAATTTTTGTTTTGCCCCCAACTTGTTGCATGTGGCACAATAAAAGCGCACGCCTATCGTTTGATTAATGAATGAACGAAATTTTTTTTTGAATTTTTAATTTATTTTTCTTTTATTGTTGTTATTGTATGAAAAATTATTATATACCCAGCAAGCATTTTTGAAAATTTTTAATCAAATTCGAGTCTTTTTTGATTCTTCTGCGCGATTAAAAAGCTGGAATATGCGCTCATATTCTGATTATAAAAGACTCTTTTGTCGGGAGAAAAAAGTGACTACGAGCGACTCTTCTTAAAAAGTCACTTATGAGTCATTTTCTATATTATTTTAGAGTAATTTTCGAACCTTTTTCTAGTAGCTTTATAATCATTTTCGAATCACTTTCTGATCATTTATTAGTCTTATTTAACTTCATTTATGATTCTTTTTCGAGTCGTCTTTCAGTCACTTTCTGATCATTTATTAGTCTTATTTATTTTATTTATTATAACGGAAATAATAGTCAAACGTCTGGATGATTTAAACGTCTGGATGATTAATTTCCGATTGCTATACAATTTTTTATTGTATTTTAAATCGAACTCATTTTACTCATTGACACGGAATCATTTTTGAGTCCTTTTTTAATCGTGTAACTAACTGACTAATAAGTTTTTGATCACCAAAAGTACTCTAAAAAGACTCAGCAAGGTGATTTTTTTTAAAAACAATCTTCCAATTGCTAGCTGGGTATTTACATTCTCTATGTATGTATGTATGTATGTATGTATTATTATCGTTACAGTTCTTTTGTGTGATACTGGTGGTGATGGTGGCACAAATTGCTGCCGGCGCTTGGGCATTCCATAATAAAGACAAACTCGATGACATTGTTAGAGCTTCAGTGAAATATTCGGTGCAAGAAGAATACGGCCAATCAAGCATGAGTTCACGTACTGTTACCTTTGATACGCTGCAAAAGAATGTAAGTATATCCACATTTTTTCTTTCTTCACTTCTTTCTAATTTTTCTTTTAAAGCAGAAAAATTTTAAAATTTTTCTTTCTGTTTTTATTATTCAAATGAAAAGTGACTCCCACGCTTAGTTAGTTAGTATTGTAATCAAGGTGGTGCAGTCTTATGAAAGACAAAAACAAAAACAAAAGAAAGTTCAGTCTTCTCTGTGTAATGGAAAAAGTTTTAATTCAGAAAGAAATATTTTGTAAAAATTTATTTCGAAATACTAAAAACTAGTTGAAGTCTCCTTCTCTCTCTCCCCTCCATAATTCCTATGTATATATAAAGGGAAATTACCAACAACTTAGTTTATTTTTAACGTATCTCTTGTCAAATATTATATTTCATGCCATGTATACGAGTATTACATGATCACATTAACAGTTCGAGCATAATCACGTTATAAACAACGGAGTGGCGGTCTTCACTTCGACATCCAATCCGCCCATGTGGAATACAGTTCGCTGCACAGCAATATTAAAGAATATGCCTGTATAAAGGTGGTGCAGATGCAAATCATCGAATATATGGAATGTAGTTCAAGCCTATCCAGATCTATATCAACCGATATCTCAGGAAAATCCAGGGAGCACCTGTCGCCGACAACTGTTAATGGAGGCAGTGAAAATCTTGTGTGTGAAGATAAATTCGAATTTAAAAACCAAAGACGCAAACCCACAGTTTTAACAGCGCCACTTCTTGCTTCTAACAGGGTAAACTTTACTATTAACAGGACACTGTTAACTGTTTAACAGTGACAATAGTAGATTATTCTTCTACTTTGCATTTAGTTGTATCTAACTAAATGAGTATGAAGCTTATGAATCAAACATATTTCGAATGGTATGAGTTTGATGTCGACGTTCTACGTATACTCATTGCAACCTGTAGTTATAAATCAACGTTGTAGTGAGTATGAATGTTAAACAGAGTACATAGTTAAATTTCAATATTGTTGACTCACCTATATTCAAAATTTCATGAGTACTTGTGAGTACTTGTGAGATCAGTACCAGAGATCAGCAATGAATGAGTATGAGTGAATCAACAGAATTGAAATTCAACTACTCTGAATCATTCGTACTCGCTACAGCATTGATTTATAAGTATAGGTTACAATGAGTATGAGTACAACGTTGACATCAAACTCACAACATTCGAAATGTGTTTGATTCATGCGCCTATTCATTCTGATTCATAAATTTAGAAAAATACTTATAATACTTATAAGTGATTCGAGTGGCTCGAATCATTCATCAAAATTTACAGCCTTTGTTATTGTTGCATATACAAACAAAGAAGAAAGGAAAGACAAAGAAGAAAGACAAAGACAACAAGCAAAGCATACACACAATCTTCTTGTGAGTATAGTAGTGTTCGTACGCGAATCATACTTATTTTGTGCTTCGTGTAAATGTTAAGTAGAGACGAGTCGAAGTTAATAACATCATGCGTATTGTTAAGTATGAATACGACGAGTACTTCCAACTTTGAGTATGAGTAGTATGAGTATCATAATAAAATAAGTATGAATGCGTATAAGTATCAGAAATAATAAGTATGACTCGAATCTACTCATCGTTTTGAATACTCGTTGCTGATCTCTGGTACTGGTGCAAATCATGGAATGTATGGAATGTAGTTCAAGCCAATCCAGATCAATGTCAACCGATATCTCAGGAGAATCCAGATAACCCAGGACAGCTGGTTAAGGAAAACGGCCAATCTACCCCTGGCACTGACAACTGTTAATGGATGCAATGAAAATAATGTGTGTAAAGATAAATTCGAATTTAAAAGCCAAAGACGCAAACCTACACTTTTAGCAGCGCCACTTCTTGCCTTTAACAGGGTAAACTTTGCTATTAACAGAGCACTGCTAACCGTTTTACAGTGACAATAGTAGATAGAAGACTAATCTACTTTGCAATTATTGCAGACTATTGACATAAAATTTAATTCTCATTATGATCATTATTATTATTTGTGAACAAAAGTGTTGAAATGTAAAGAATTGTTGGTGGGGATGGAGGATGGTATTATTCCAGCTATCCCACTACCATCGTTAGAAAAAGGACCCTCTGGACTACCATTTTCTTATAGTCTGTATGGTGTACTATTTCTTATATTTTCCAAAATGGCCACTGATCTTCTAGAGAATTTTCAAGCAAAAAATTGATATTTTCAAAGCCAATTTTCTCAATACGATATCACTTTATATGTATGTGACTATGTTGCTGATTATATTAAAAGGCCTTGGAACCTTCCTTTGCATATAGTATGGTACTCATAGACCTAGAGTATTTCCCAAAATTAGCTCCTAAGCAAGTGGGCTTGTTCAGATGGATAGTGTTAAATAGCTAACAGTGCTCTGTTAAGGTCAAATTTTGTTCTGTTAAGAGAAAATTTTGCTCTGTTAACGCCAAATGTGGCGCTGCTAAAATTTATGGATTATGGCTTGGGTTTTCAAATTCGAATTTATCTTCACACACATGTGAAAATAAATAAATCGTGGAAAGAGTTGAAACCACTTGCAGCAGATGGAAGGAAATGGACTGTAATCATTGAGATTTTTGAGTTCGTGAATCCATTAGTCGTCTCCATGTATTTGCTGGTCTACCGCTACTGTCACTACTCGGTAGTCTTCAATCGAGCGCTATGAGTGTGATATAATCATGTAGCTCCCTTAGATAGCCAATTTATAACCACCTGCAGCGTATTTCTAAGGCTATTAGCTGTTGTCGTGTGGGAGGTTCTATCTATCTATTAACTATTAACTATCGTTTAATAAATGCATAAAGAACCTGCAGCTGTTCCACGTCAGCAAACATAAAGCATTCAAAGCTTTATTGCCTTGAACAAAATGGTTTCCGAGACCATGTTTATTCCTTCATTTAAGAATTCTTATTCCGGATAGGGTTTTGGAAAACAATGGCAAACTTCCATCATGAGTTGGTACATCTATTTTCACTGATGTGTTGATACTGGATCGGTCTGGAGCTCCAATATATAGATTGGATGACAACTGTAGCTTTTTTTAGGCGGGGTCTTTTGCTATGTGAAAGAGACTTGAGACTGTGACCGATAATGCTTCTTTTAATGAAGGAAGTATCATTTTCTGCAGGATTCGTGGAAACAGTAATTGTAACTATGACCGTTGCTAGGCACGATTCACACTCGGTTAACGAAGTGATTCATGACTCATCATGGGAATGAGTTCGTGGGAAGAAGGAAGATCTCGTTGGAACGATGCGATTCGATTGTTATGCAACTGGAAACATTTAGTCGTCTATCGATAATTGCAGAATAGATCTCACTCGGATTTCTGTAGCGTTTGCGGGGATGAAACATGAAACATTTCATTGGCCAGAATTACCAGACCTGGTTGATATACAGCAAGAATATGTACACTGGCTTTTCGATAAAAACGTGGACTCTTTTAATATTTGCAGCTATCCATTCCTGTTTAATGCTGCTGCAAAGACAACTCTTTTGCAAACTGACCAAGCCATACAAATGCATCAAGCCATGCAGAATGCTACAAATAATAGTCTATTCAATCTAATTGCATTTGGTGCGCCGGTGTCACAGTTTATCGTTTTGAATGTGACTAGAGAAAATCTTGCGCAAGATACAATACGTGAAATTGCTCAATACAATCAAAGCGATTTAAAAAAACCTTTAAAGGTTAAATTTTGTGTTGAAGAAGCCGAAGATGCTGGCGGTGTACGAAAAGAATTCTTCATGCTACTGTTAAAGGATCTTATTGATCCGAAATATGGCATGTTTAAAGAATATGAAGATTCTCGTGTTGTGTGGTTTGCTGATGTTACATTTGAGACTGAAACGATGTACTTTTTAATAGGCATTATTTGTGGTCTTGCTATTTATAATATTACCATTATTAATTTACTATAAAAAGCTTTTAAATGAAAAAGTTGATCTCAGCGATTTACGAGATTTATCGCCAACTCTGGCTAATTCTATGCAGCAGATTTTAGAATACGATGGCGAGGACTTTGAAGAAACATTTGATTTGCATTTTGAAATACCACGTGAAATTTTTGGCGAGTCAAAAAGTGAACCTTTAAAACAAAATGGTGAAAATATTCCAGTCACTTTAGAGAATAGGCAAGAATTCGTGGACTTGTATGTGGATTTTATTTTCAATAAGGCCGTAAATGATCAATTTAAAGCTTTTCAAAATGGCTTCATGAAGGTTTGTTCCGGGCGAGTACTTAAAATATTCAGGCCGGAAGAATTAATGGCCATGGTAGTAGGCAATGAAGAATATGATTGGCAGGCTTTAGAACTTAACTGTGAATATAAAAATGGTTATACGTCCAGTGATGAAACAGTGAAATGGTTTTGGGAAGTATTTCATGATTTGCCTTTAACAGAGAAGAAAATATTTCTACTTTATTTAACATATACAGGGCATGAAAGCCATTAAGATCTGTATACAACCAACAAATGATGATAAATTTTTACCAGTGGCCCATACTTGTTTCAATTTATTGGATCTACCACGTTACAAAACAAAGGAACGTTTAAAATATAAACTTTTACAGGCTATACAACAAATTCAGGGTTTCAGTGTCGTATAACACACACCGACTCATACACGTACATATACCTGATACTCGTCTATATTTTATTGCTTGGAATTTTTTAAATTGCCTTTAGTCGTAAAAGTGCAGCCAATAATTTTTTGTTACACATTTTTAAAGCATTCTGTTCATCACATGTATATGTATGTATATATTGATAATTAAGTTTTACAATTTAAGGCAACTGAATTCTGATTGACTTGTTACTGTTGTTATGTTTATTTTATTTTTTCTTTCTATTACGATCTATGATGGTTTAGTCAATATTATTAGAATCCTCATTACTGCTGTTTTAACTAGGGACACATATACTCTATAAAAGGTTATGCATTCATCAACTTATTTCTTTCACAAAAGCAAATTGAGACAAAGTTGGTCTTAGGATGGCTAAAGAACATAAAAATAATACGCAAGTATGACTGATAACAAAATGTTAAAAAAACAAATGATATATTTAATAAATTTATATGCATTTTAAATTAAAAAAAATGAGAAGTAGTTGAAGACAATATGATATGCTCTCCTTTGCGTTTGTCCTGGAATGGAAATTCATTGAAAGTTTCAGATTCCTGGCAAGAGCCGATATTCCGTCTTTGCTGAGGTTTATCGTGGATTCCATTGGCTTAGAAATTTTTATATCCATCTTTTTTTAGCTGATCTCTCTGTTGAATTATGCTTACTTTCAGGATTTTCTCTTTTTTAAGACAAACACACCCACACATTTTTATTGATTAATTTTCATATTTTCATTGTAGCTCAAATGCTGCGGCGCTGATGGACCGGGCGACTGGGCGACAAGTCGCTTCAATAATGTCGATCGCACAAATATTGTCGACATTGCCATTTCCTCTATGAATGTCTTCTATAATATACCCGAATCCTGTTGTAAAGATGAACTCAAAGAGAATGTATGTGAAATGTCTAGAAAATTGAAATTTGGTGGAGCACTTAATGCCGCCATACACCAGCAGGTAAGAAAGAAATCAAACAAAGAATTGAAGAAAATTTTTAATATTTCCTGTGTTAATTTTGTATTTCGTATTTTTTTTTTTTTTTGTCATGTCAAGGGCTGCGTTGATAAGCTAATCGATTTGATTTATGAGAATTGGATTTTACTTTTTGGCATAACAGCCGGTGTCATACTCTTGGAATTGTTGGCCTTGACTTTCTCTTTAAGTTTATGCTGTGCCGTGAGAAGCCAACAGTATAAAGCCTGAGAATTACAGAATTCCCAAAGGGAAATATCTGATGATGAAAAATACTAACCATATTCTATAAGAAAACAACAACAGCAACAACAACATAAGCAACAACACCAGCAACATCAGCAACATAAATACCGACAGCAACATCACCAGCAACAAAAACATTTTAAAAAACATTAACGGCAAATAAAAGGATAAGAAAAACAAAAACAAAACGACATTTTAAGCTGATTCAACGAACAGAACGAAATTGATTAAGAAAAAGGATGTGTAGAGAGCGTTAATATGGAAAGGATTTCGGCAAAAGCAAAGTAAAGAATGGCATAGAAAATGGTTTTTAATTCTTAAGAAGTCACAGTTTAAAAGCAAATGTTTGTTTATTTGTTTGTTTCTTATTGTTAAACAGAAACAGAATTATTCACCCTTATTCTGGTTGTCGTCGTCGTCGTCGCCGTCGTCGTCGTCGTTACCAAAAATGATGACGATAAAATCAGAGTCGACAAAATCAGAGTCGACACAACACAATATCGACGGCGTATTGACTCACAGAATACCAAATGTGTGTCGACAGTCATCTATAACTGTCAATAACGACAAACAGAATACCAATTTTAAACTGTCGATGCAAGACGACGTCGACGACGACAACCAGAATAAGGGTGATTATTAATGACACGGCCCCATGTAATTATAGATATGTATTAAATGTATTGCTGTTTTAAGCTATAAATCGTTATTTAGTTTAAAAAATTATTTAAAAAACAAATATTTATTAATTATAGCTTATCTCTGCTTATCTTAGCTCTGTAATATGACGTGTATTTTACATCTGATTTGAAAATTTTAATTTATTGTCAAAAAGAGGATCTACCACTCACCGCCCACCTCAGTGCCCTGACAAACCACAGCTGATTGGTGACTTCATCTTTGTCGCTACAGTCACAACTTAGCCTTCCATAAAATACTTCAGTAATCAGATTTGTTCTTTGCAAATTGTCTGCAATCATTTGCATATGCGTTTAGGTTTCTAAGGTCGGATAGCACTCCATCTATCCATCGACTAATAGGTCGCCTCACTACTAGATTTCAGAAGCATATTTTCCTGGTTATGGATTAATTTACTAATATTTTGACAGGTCCACAGATTCTGCTGAGAAATTCTCCTAAGCCTAGCAATATTAAGGGATTCCCTGAAAAATAACCAGAGTATAGCCAGTTTCACAGAGTTCATCTAAACACTTACGTCCGACAATTTGTCGGAAATTGTAATCTCTTTAGCAATGTAATTTCCAACAGTACCCCTATGTCCTGGAATCCAATTAAAAGTTATCTTTGTGTGAATCAAAATTTCTCTTAACAATTCCTGGTCTTCTTGGACGAGGTTGAATGTCGTAGAGCATTCGTAACGTACTTAATAGCAGTCTGGCTATCCATATATATCAAAAGATTTGAAATCGCCGTGGTCTAGTAGGTAGTGTGTTGGCTTATTAGACTGAAGGCCCGAGTTCGAATCCCAGGTCAGACATCAAAACGAAAATATTTCTTCGGCGACTTCCTCTCAGCAGATTTCTGGCAAAAACTCTGACGGTTAAAATAAAATTGCCATGAAAAGCTTCTCAATAAAATTTGTCGTTCGGAGTCGACTTTTAACTGTAGGTCACGCCACTCATGTATAAAATTAACACACACAACATGAGTAGTGTGAGAAGCTAGGACTGAAGGATGCGTGCTTCTTAGGGACGATTGCTGTAGACTGTCTAATGGTGAAGGTGTAGCACTGGCCATTTTAAAGTCACCTAGCAGCAACTCGTTTGCTTGCCGTTCGCATCTTGAGATATCCACAAACACTACTTCCTCTCTTCCACCTTCCTATAACCCATTTTCCTAAAAAACCTGCACAATGCACTGCGTGAGTAGGGGCCATCCCCTGAGTGCTGGTTTCACCAAAAAAAAAAAAGATTTGCAGGGAAAATTTCATTGTGCAACAAGTAGTATTTCATCGCTTTCAGTATGACCATGACTTCCGCTTGGAAAACACTGCAGTTGTCAGGCGCCATAGACAAAAATCTACTCCCCAGCCTGCTCTGTACTATATTTGGGAACCATCGGTATATATCTCAAGGATTTTAACGAAATCCTTTGGATCGTCAAAAAAGTTTTTTTTAGAACCTTAAAATCAAATCTTCTATGACCCGAAAGAGTCTATGGCTTCTTAGTAGTGCAGCATATTCAAAATCTAGGACCAGAATTTAACTCTGGTTCAATAGAAAATTAGAGGAGAGCCAATTAAGTATTGCAAAAAATTCCTTAAATTGCAATAGAACAGGAAGTGCATTATTGATCAGGACAACTAACTGACTAAGCCACGCCCACTTCTTTATTTTCATCTTTTTCTTCTTCAATACGTGCAAACTTAGAAGCTAATACATTTAGGGCCATTTTTACAACTTGCCGTTAACTAAAGGAAGGATTTTAACGGGCAGATTAATTGTTTTTCATTATTATGAGTACCCAATAAGATAGAAGTCATCGTTAAGCTAAAGGGAAGATCATCCTACCTTTAACATTTAAAGGTCACTTTATGTTTTGAACTTGCCATATCATATACTATTTTCAATATGGCAACTTCAAATTTAAACAAAAATGAGCATATACAACAAAAAACCGAAGTCCGTTGTTGCCACTGCGTTAATAAAAAGCTTGTTTAATTGAGCAGTTTTATCGACTTTGCTCCGGCACTGCCATATTTTAATTTTATTTTATCTGTACGTTGTAATAACGAAAATCAGTTAAAGGTAACTTTACAGTTCCCTTTAGCTAAAGGTACCTTTAACTAAACCCAAGTTTAACGGCAAGTTGTAATAATGGCCCTTAATCTATCTAAACATGATTCAGTGGGCGTGGCACTACTGGATGTTAGAAGAAAATATAAGTTTAGGTTCTTAGTTTTCGTTTGCTATTAAATTTATGAAAATTGTTGCTAAACAGGCAAAGTTATAAGAGTTTTACATTTAATTTATTTAAATTGTCTTAAAGTGGGCGTAGTCTGCAGTGAACTTGCATAGGGAAAAACAATTAAAAAAGAAAGTATTTTTTCCCGTTTATATATGTAATTTAAATTTTCTTTTTGAATTGGAACTTAACTTCTGTTCTAAGTTGAATAAATTGAACATATGACTTGTCATATGACTTTTACAGATGAAATGGAATATTTCTAAAGCAGATGTAAAACACATGTCGTTTAGCCAAATAACATACTTTATGGATTTCTTTTTTTTAACTACTATTCATTCTATGTGGCTGTATCATAAGTAATAATAGTTTCTGTAACAATATATAAATTCTATTGTAATTCAAATGTTAAAAATGTCATGTGGAAAAAACATAAGCAATTTCTTTGTATATAGTAGTACTATTATAATGCCTTTTTAATAATCATAATACATATATAAATGCATACGTTTATACATATGAAAAAGCATTTAGAATACATGCATAAGCAAACATTTACTCAGCAAAGGTCCTTTTATAAGGAAATTAAGTAAGATAATGAATTTTATTTAATTAAACTTTCTAGAATACTTTTATCTACAAATGTGATCAAATGTTATAGGCACATTAGGCAAATATTTGATGGAAAAAATCAATAATCAATAACTTTTTTTAAACTAAAGATATTTATGTTGGAAGGATTTTCAAATATCAAAACAAAATATTAAAATAAAATTTACTAAGTTTTAGTAAACTCATACTTCCAAGTTTGTTTTTTAAAAAAACTGCAAATATTTGCTTAATGTGACTGTATATCTTGAGAATTTAAACCAGAAAATTTGTTCTTCTGAAAGAAATCCTTTTGCTGAGTACATTTTATAACTTTTCTTAGCATTGACTTCCCCTTTTCATTTTTACATTGTTATCCTTTGTCATCTAAAAAAAAACTCTTTAAAAATATCGTTTAGTTTTCCAATTAATTCAACTTTTGAAACTTAATTAAAATCTAGTAAAACTTTAGTAAAAACCAAATCCTTTAAAGGATCTTAAATAAAAACAAAACATTTTACTGTATAACACACACTTTTTGATAAAAACTAAATATTTTAGAAAAAAAAGATAAATACAACAACAAAATTACTTTATAAATAAAAGTTATTAAAACAAAAGAAAAGTAATAACAAAAGCAAAAAAAAAATTAATTAAATTATTTAAGCCTTATGGAAGACTAATTATTAAAAAAAAAAAACAAAAAAAATTATAAGAAATCAAGCAATTTTTTTATAAGAGATTATAAGTTAATTTTAATAAAAATAAAATATTTAAAAAAAAAATAAAATAAAATGAAAACGATAACAGATGATATAAAACTCTCACACAGACTATAATTCACCACCTGTAGCAAATAAAATATAAAAAAAAACAAAGAAACTTTAAACATTTAAAACCAATTCTTAAAAATCTAAGAATATAACACACAACAGTATGCATTTTAAGGAATTCAAAATAATGTGTGTCAATAATAAGTGTCTTCACTTAAAATTTTTATCTTGAAACCTAAACAAATATAAAAAAATTATAAATTTTAGAAAAATTTTACTATATTGTATCGAAATAATAGAATTTGATTCATTTTTGCCTTGTTGCAAATAAAGGATATTTAGGCAACTTTTTTTGTAGTGGATTAAATGAAACCAAATTTAGAATGTGTTTTGCCTACAATATTATACGTTCGTTATGAAAGTTTCAAGGAGATCAGAACATTTTCAAAGATTTTAGAAATGAATTTGTAAAAAATTAAAACTTTTTTGTTTGTTCCTAATAAAATATATATGGGCAACTTTTTTTGTAGTGGATCAAATAAAACTAAATTTAGCATGCGTTTTCCCTACAATATTGTACGTTCATTTCTAGGCTATCTGGCCATTTCTGTACGCTTAAAAAATTATGTTGTAAACATAAAAAAAAATCCATTATAATGCTTGTATTATTACAAGATATTTAAATATTTTACTCTAGTAAGTCGATAATTGCAATTATTAACCGTTTCGGCTTGGTTCAAAATAAAGGATATATGGGCAAGTCTTTTTGTAAGAAGGCAAATTAAGCCAAATTTGGAATGTGTTTTCCCTACAATATTGTACGTTCATTCTGAAAGTTTCTAGAAGATCAGCCGATTTTCAAAGATTTTGGAAGTGATTTTGTAAAGCATTAAAACTTTTTTGTTTGTTCCAAATAAAGAATACACAAGCAACTATCTTTTGTAGAGAACCCTAATAACTATATTTCTATTATATGTTTACTAAAGTTTTCTACGTTCATTTTCAAGGTTTAAAGCTGATCAGACAATTTTTAAAAAGACTTTAGAAAAATTCAATTTTATAAAAGAAGGTATATTTTTCGAGGTTAATAAAGATTTCTAAATTATTTTGAATTCCTTGAAACACGTTCATTAAACACATTTATTTTCAATAAAAATCACAAATTTCATTTCGTAAATATTTGTTTTCAGCCAAAAATTAAAAAAATTATTTCATGCTTCCAATACCAAACTATTGTTGCATTCTCCCTTATCTGTTGCTCGAAATATTTCTCAGGCCAATTATTTTTTTTTATTTACTGAAAAATTTCGAGAGGATAAAATGCCACAAGGGGTAGCATAATTAATTTATTTTAATTTTCTTAATTAATAAAGAAAAGAACCGTATTTTATTGATTTAAGTCTTCCGTTTAATTAAGAATAATTTCCATTACGTTTGCTAGAAATATTTGCCAAATTTTAAATTCATTTTTTATACCCCCACTTTTTTTTATTATTAAAAGTATTTTATTATCGTAGAAAAATTAAAGTAAAGTAATTTACAAAAAAAGTAAACATTCCACAGGTACAAAATGAGAACAAAAAATATAAGAAGAAGAAGAATTTGGGTGATATAAACCAAGAATAATAGAACAAAAGATTACAACAGGCATATGATTTCCTGTTAGATGATGTAGTTTTACAGGCTTGTAACGTTTAACCAATAAGAACGTTTTACATGACGTCATTTCTCACACAAGAGCTTAAAGTATAAATTGGACGATGCTACGGCGTATTCTTTAGTTCTAATATTCTTGATAAGATTTACATACGAAACGCACAAAGAGCTTCAAACCCTAACCCAAGTCCTTACCATTAAATTAAAGGCTAAAAATTTAAAAAATTAAATTCGAATTAAAATTGTCATCATTTTTGCTTGTGAGTGCAGAAGAAGAATATCTCTTGTCTCGCTAATGAAAGCAACTTGTCCTGTAGTTTACAGTACCGCTTGTTAATTACGGAAATAGTGAAACGGCCACGAAAAAAAATTTAATTGAATAGCTGTGTAGGAAATGAAAAAACAATTTAATCAGAAATCACTTTTTTAGCCACTAGCAAGAGGCCTATTTACTAATAATATTTAAAACTGAAAAAAATTACAATGCAGTACGGTTATAACGTTTCATTGGGTATAAAAAATTGATTACAACTAAAAAAATACACAGGACTTAATGGTTAAGAAATTCAAATTTTAAACTGGATAATCCATATTGTTACGTTTTTATCTTTTAAAAACGTTAAAAATATGAGTTCGTAGATTGCAAATAAAATAAAAATAAATATGTGTTTAATTTTAAGTCAATTCTTTATTATCTGCACAACTTTTGTGCCACTGTTCGAACTTCTTCCACTTATACAACGATAACTTTCACAATATGTGCTTTTTTTTCGTTATATTTCTCTGCTTAAAACCTTCTTGTAAGCAACAACACTTATTACTTATTCCTCTTTGCTCACAACCTTTCTTGTAAGCACAACACTAACAACTGTGTTCTCAAACGTAACTTGTCTGCACACAAGTCTGACCGAATTAAAGCTCGATAGATTTAATTCTCACACCGACGTGACGTCGTCTTACACGATTAAATTCAAACTCCGAGAATCACGTGTCTTCATACACGACTGACTGAATTCTAACTGAATCATCGTTGCTCGCTTTATCTTGCCTTTTATATCACTGGATCAACAGTGTGATGAATGCCCTTGAAGGATGATGAAGACCTTCGGGAACAATCCAAAAATGTAAACAACTTGTTTCCATTTTTGTTGTTCGTGTATCTTGTTTACTTTCGTCCAGGCAGAGTTGTTGTTGTTTTGTTTGTTTGTCTTTCCGCTATATTTTTTTATACACGGACGTTGTTGCTATATTTTTGTTTATTCATCGATCTTGTAAACAAGCCTGTTGTTTTTGTTGCTATATGTTTACTTATTCGTTGATCACGTGAACAACTGCATTGTTTTGTTTTTGGAGCTTTTGTTTATCATTTTATGTGTGATCAAGTTCATTGTGTTGTTTTTGGAGCTTTTGCTTATTATTTTAACAACACCATTTCCATTTTCGTAACAATATAAACCATCTAATGATAGCCAGTTAAGAATAGTAAACAATACCTTGGTAAGCCGTCGTAGTCTAGTAGATAGTGTGATGGCTTATTAGATGTAAGGCCACGGTTCAAACCCCAGGTCAGATATCAAAACGAAAATATGAAAAATATTTCTTCCGCAACTACTAAAAACTCTGAAAGCAAATAAAAAACTGCTATGAAAATTTTCTCAAAAATCTATCATTCGGAGTCCACTTTAAACTGTAGGTCCCGCCATTCATGTATAAAAATTAACCCACACAACATAAGTGGTGTGAGGAGCTAGGTTGTGATCAGAGATCAACAACGAGTATTCAAAACGATGAGTAGATTCGAGTCATACTTATAATTTCAGCTACTTATACGCATTCATACTTATTTGAATATCATACTCATACTACTCATATTCAAAGTTAGAAATACTCATCGTACTCATACTTAACAATACGCACGATGTTGTTGATTTCGTCACTCCATGATTCAACATATACACGAAGCCCAAAATAAGTATGATTCGAGTACGAACACCACAATACTCGCTAGAAGGTTGTGTGTGTGCTTTGCTTGCTGTCTTTGTCTTTTCTTTTCTCTTCTTTTGTAAATGCAACAATAACTACTACTGTAAATTTTGATGAATGATTCGAGTGACTCGAATCATTCGTAAGTATTATAGGTATTTTTCTAAATTTATGAATCTGAATGAGTAGGCGTATGAATCAAACAATGAATCGAATGTTGTGAGTTTGATGTCAACGTTGTACTCATACTCATTGCAACCTACACTTATAAATCAATGTTGTAGCGAGTACGAATGAATCAGAGTAGTTGAATTTTAATACTCTTGACTCACTCATACTCAAAATTTCATAAGTACCTATGAGTAGCGAAAATACTATTCATTGCTGATCTCTCTGTGGTTGTGATCTTGACTGAAGGGTTGTAATGTCCAATTAATGTATTGCTGATCTCTGGTTGCGATCCTGACTGAAGGGTTGTAATGACCAATTAATGTATGTAACAATACCTTGGAGTAAATAAAATTGCCATGAAAAGTTTCTCAAAAATCTGTCGTTCAGAGTCGACTTTAAACTGTAGGTCCTGCCACTCATGTATAAAATTAACACACACAACATACATAAGTGGTGTGAGAAGCTAGGGCGTAATCCTGACTACAAGATTGTAATGATCAATTATGTATGCATGTATGTGCGTATGTATGAACAATAACTTTGACGGACAAATTCTAGGAGTACACAAGTTTTCATGATCATCACTATTTTGTGAATACATATATGCAAACGTGTTTTGGTGAGTTTTCACGCTGTCACGTAAAACAAGATTGATTTGGAGGTCATTATATGTTCTATCGAGTCGGCCATCTAACGTTTTTTTTTTGCAACTAGTGCTTATTTCGTGAATGGTAACACTTAGCTCATGTCTGATTTGAAAGATAATTTGTTTTATCCTTCCGCTGAACGAATATTTAAGATCATTTAGGTAGTACGTTTTTATGCCAAATATTGAAAAATCTTATTCTTGAGTTAAAAAATAATTTTTTTTGATAGATATCCCACTCGCATCCCATTAAGCGATTATAAAGGCCTTAAAGGAAATTTTATAAGCTTTCTTTTCAGCAAAAAAAAAAAGGCCCATTTTGAAAAAAAATTAAAAAAAAAATAAAAAAAAAATTTTTTTTAAATTAAAAAAATTATTTTTGGAAAGATTGAAGAAATAGCTACCTAATATCCTTTGGAAAATTTTTGCTAGGACCAATAGGTGAAAAGTTACACACATTTAAAAAAAACCCTGTATGACCAAAATGTCCAACTTTGACCCCCTCTAACTCCGGCAGTTCTTGACTGATAGAGCTGAAAATTTGTGTCTGGCCTACTATCAAATAGTACTAACCTTTGGTCATCCAAATCGGAAGACATCGATTTTAAAAATTGGGTCACTTGACACGAAATTGCTCATATACATGTCTTCAGATTGTTACTGAAGCCCGTATGACCGATACTTCGACATCAGGTAGAAATTATTGGAAGCATAAAGCAATTCCATCTTATACAGTTTGCTGTTGTTGTTTTTGTCTCCTCTCTTGTGAGATCACACTGTCCTTATGTTTTGAGTGCTACAACATGTGTCCAGGTTTTTTATTTTTGAACTTTCACCTGCTTCTTAAATATTGACCTCTAAAGCTATAATTGTGATACCACAGAGCTTTCTCAAGTTAGTATGGCAGATCTATGCCATTTTCTATATTTACGAGTGTGGGTTATTTACGCTGTCATCGTCAAATATAAATGATTTGACGATTTTGTAATGTAGCCAATATAGTGTGGGAACAGTTACCACTTATCTATGTGGCTCTGGTGTTTAAGAGTCATTTTAGTAGCTTATTGACATAAATACATAATTGGCCATTACAATCCTTTCGGTATACTATGTGCCCAAAATGGCGGTTGTAAGTTAAAAGTTTTACGTTTTTACTTTGTGATTGAAAAGTTGAAGTTGGAACAAAATTAAATGTGAAAAGCCAAGTGAATCAAAAACCCATCTGCAATACAGGGCACTGCGAGATTAGGTCGCTGACGGGGATCTGGAACAGATCCCAGCCGGACTATTGCAGGGTATGTTGCGAAGAGGAGGAGTTAGAGACTATCGAACACCTCCTCTGTAACTGCCCAGCCCTTGGTCAGGTTGAGGACCCTTGGCAGAGCCTTCTTTGAGAGCTTGAGTTCTGTGTCGAGAGCCGACATCAAGGCTCTCCACAGATTCATTAGCAGTTTGAGCTGGTTGAGAGGTGCTAGGGCTTCATAAGTGTAGTCGCGCGCTCAACCCTTGTTTGTGTCTATTTCTTTCTGTGTGATTCCCATCCTCCCCTTACCCTTATGCCCTCCTTTCATCCTATTCCCTCTATTTCCTTCCCTCTCCAAGGACGTTGTACAATGGGTCAATTTCGACCTCCGGGTATTGTGCTTGTCTTAACGGACAAGTACACGTCCTCTAACCTAACCTAACCTATCCTTTCGGTCAGGATTGCGACCTAGTTTCTCACACCACTTATGTTCTGTGCTTTAATTTTTACACATAAGTGGCGGGACCTACAGTTTAAAGTCGACTCCGAAAGACAGATTTTTGAGAAACTTTTCATGACAATTTTTATTTTAATCCTCATAGTTTTTGCCAGAAATTTGCTGAGAGGAAGTCGCTGAAGAAATATGTCTGACGTGGGGGTTTAAACCGAGGTCTCACGTCTAATAAGCCATCACACTACCTATTAGACCACGGTTGCTATTTTATTGACCAATGGTTTAAGTGCTACTTCGTTGATACTACATGTTGCGATTTGTTCATGTAATGATCTTTAACCGTAGCTTTAAGTTGTAGCCGGTGTTTTTGTATTCTTATAAAAAAAAATTCAATAACCGATGGATTCAGTTGAAACCGAACTCCTTGTTACATCAGAATTAAATATTTTTTGTAAATAAAAGCGTTAAAAATTAAAAATAAATACATTTAAATTAAAAATAAATGTACATTTATTTTTAATGTTTAATTACAGTGGGACCTCGATTTTCCGTGATGGTCGGGACCGGAAGCATTCTGTATAATCGATTTTCCCGGTTAATTGAGTACCAATTTTGGCTAGTTTTTTAATAGATATTTTTATTAATTAATAAATGAATATGTACATATTTATATTAAAACTAAATAATACAAGGATTTTATATATGTACATACATGTTTCAAAAATATAAAAAAAAAATAATTTTGTCAGAAAACAGTGAACAGTAGATAAGGATTTCGTATACTAAAGAGGGAATTTCTCTTTTTCACTTGTTTGTCCAAAATAATAGAAACAAATTTTTGCTTATAATCACGGATAATAGAGGCAATCACGGTTAAACGATGCAGACAAATTTAAGTCGATCCAAAATAAAATTAAGTCGATGCAAAAAAATTTTCTTTTTCCATCCCGTGTAATTGATGTAGCCGGATAATCGAATCACGGATAATCAAGGTCCTACTGTATTACAAAAAAAAAAAAAAACAAAAGAAATCAAAATTGTGTTATAAAACGAAACAAATAAACCCACTTATATGGCCAAAAACAAAAAATCATTTAAAATCAAATTCTATTTTAAATAATTAAATATTTCGTTAAAATTGAAAAATATATTTACTTATTACAAAAAAAAAATAAAAAAATAAATAAAAAAATAAAGAATATATGTATGTATAGAGAGATGATATATTTACCAAAAGAATAAAAACGGAAATCAAATAAAAAGTTGTTAGCAAATTATTTAATTGAATTTAATTAAAATATTTATTAAAGCCATTGAAACCCTTAAAAAAGTAACCTTTAACCTTAAAAAACAAAAAAAAAAAAAAAACAAAAGAGAATTTGTAACTTATTACCTGCTTTTTGAATTGAAATCGTATTCACATGATTTACAATTTTTATAAAATAAGTTTTTATAAAGAAAAAATACGTTTTTTTTTTTTTTTTTTGTTAAAAACCAACATTTTATTAATCAATCTTACCAACCACAACATCATACTCATACATCATACAAGTTTATGATTTTTTTTATTAAAAAAAAATTAATTTAAAAAATAAAAAAAATGTTATTTATTTATTAGAAGAAAAAATAATGAAACATTTAAAAATAAATTCTATGTATACACAGACATTTTTGTTATAAACAAAAAAATTTATTAAAAGAATTAAAAAAAAAATATTTAAAATAAATTACAAAAAAAAAAAACTTAAGTAAACATTTCATATTTAAGATTACGATACACGTACTTAATAAAATAGTAAAGAAAACTTTATTAAAAAATAAATAAAAAAATTCAAATATTAAAATTAAAAGAAAAACAAAAAATATAAAACATTTCAATCATATAAAGGGTCCGCCAAATAACTTTTTTTTTTTTGAAAAAAAGCTACTGAATATTTTCTCAAATTTCTTTTTTTATTTGAAAGTACAATCCTTCCGGTTAATAATGGAAAATAATTTCATTCAAATGGCTGCCTCGGCTGGCCATGCAGTAGCCTACACGATCGGTCCAATTTTTAAGCACATTATCGATTGTGTGCAGCTGTATTTCACCAATGGCTTCACGAATATTGTCCTTTAAAGCGTCAATTGTCTCTGGCTTGTCGGCGTAATACTTATTTTTGACGGCACCCCACAAATAATCACCCTTATTCTGGTTGTCGTCGTCGTCGTCGCCGTCGTCGTCGTTACCAAAAATGATGTCGATAAAATCAGAGTCGACAAAATCAGAGTCGACACAACACAATATCGACGGCGTATTGACTCACAGAATACCAAATGTGTGTCCGACAGTCATCTATAACTGTCAATAACGACAAACAAAATACCAATTTTAAACTGTCGACGCAAGACGACGTCGACGACGACAACCAGAATAAGGGTGAATAGTCCAACGGTGTCAAATCGCAGCTCCGAGGTGGCAAACGACATCAGCTCTGCGGCTGATAATGCGATCTTCAAAAACAGGGCGCAAAACATCGAGTGTAACTTCGGCTGTGTGGCACGTAGCGCTCTTCAATTTTTGTGAACAAAAATTCGTTCAACATGGCCCGATAACGATCGCCATTGACTGTAACGGCCACTCCTTGCTCATTTTCGAAGAAAAATGGCCCAATTATTCCTCTGGACCAAAATCCGCGACAAACAATGAATCGTTTTGGGTGCGTCGGCTTTTCAATGTATGCGTGCGGGTTTTCTGTGCCACAAATGCGACAATTTTGCTTGTTTACATACCCGCCAAGCTCAAAATGAGCTTCATCTGAAAAGATGATTTTTTTTGCCTAAATCGGCATCTTCTGTAACTTGATCGCAGGCCCACTTAGCGAAGCGAAAACGCGTATACACAACCATATTCGTTCAGCGGAAGGATAAAACTAATTATCTGTCAAATCAGACATGAGCTAAGTGTTACCATTCACGAAATAAGCACTAGTTGAAAAAAAAACGTTAGATGGCGGACCCGATACATACATACCTACATACATACATAAAAAATAAATAAAATTTCCAACAAAAAAAAAACAAATGTCATTAAAATCAAAGCCGGTGAAGCAGCACAATTTAAAAAAAAATTAAAAAATAATCATAAAAAAATATAAAACAATTTATTGAATGAATTATGAGAGTAGTTGATATTAATTTAAAATATATAATAGAGAATATATTAAATAAATAAATAAAAAATTAGGAAAACATTTCAATAAATTAATGTATTTGTAAGTTAATGAAAAATAAGCTCAAATTTAAATATAAAAAACGAAAACAAAAAAGTATTATTGTTTAGCCATTAGATATAAAAATAGGTGGAGTATAGGACTCAGTACTCACAATGTTACACAGACCAATTTTAATATACTTACAAGCAATACATATAACCCAATAAACAATTTTGTTAATACTTGGCCTTAAACATTTTCAATATGGAACCATACTAAATGGGAAAATATGTATTCCGAACCCTTTCTTTTGGCTTTAAAATAAATATGGAACTATTAAACAAGTCCACAGGTTGTTGGACATCCTAGATGTCTTCATTAAAAATGCAAAAGTCGAATGGAGTAATTTCTACCAAGATTTGATTGTTGATATTGTTTGTTCCCAATAAAGGATATATGGGCATCTTTTTTTGTAGTGGATCAAATAAAACTAAATTTAGAATGTGTTTTGCCTACAACATTATACGTTCATTATGAATTACAGTAGACCCTCGATTAACGAACGCCCCGCATAACGAACATTTCGTATAACGAACACTTTTTTATGAAAAAAAGTTTCGCTTAACGAACAAAGTTTCGCATAACAACAAAAAAAGGGGAAAACCTTAATTGCATGTAAAATTTCTTTCAGTTTATAGCAACGAAACAGGGAAAGTCTCGAATATACATTATTGTGTTGTCTGTGTTCGTCTTTTGTTTCAAGTGCATAATTGCATCAGTTGTGTTCGTATAGTTTACAAGGTGTGTTATGTAATAATGCTGTGTCTCATTTTCAACAAATTTTGTAGCGACGTCAGAAACAAACGACACTAGACAGTTTTTTGTTAAAAGAAAATTGGGTATGCATTTACCCATTATAAAAAAAAATTATTTTCTATTTTCCTTTATCTTCAAGATATATGTATGTTTATTGGTTTATTTTTTCCTTTTTAAAAATTCTGAAGTATTTTTTGTAACTTTCTTTTAAATAAAAGTTCAAATTGAAACATATTAGTGTATAGTTTTTCGATCTGGAACGGATTAATTTATTTTACATGTATTTATATGGAAATAGTCGTTTTGCTTAACGAACTTTTTGCATAACGAACGAGGTGCTGGAACGAATTAAGTTCGTTAACCGAGGGTCCACTATATTATGAAAAATTATGTTGTAAACATAAAAAAAAATCCATAATTGTGCATGTGTTATTACAAAACATTTAAATTTTTTACTCTCGTAAGTCGATAATTGCAATTGTTAAGCGTTTCGACTTGATTCGAAATAAAGGATATATAGGCAACTCTTTTTGTAAAAAGTCAAATTAAAACATATTTAGAATGTGTTTTCTCTACAATATTGTACGTTCATTCTGAAAGTTTCAAGAAGATCAGCCGATTTAGAAAGATTTTAGAAATGATTTTGTAAAGATTTAAAACTTTTTTGTTTGTTCCCAATAAAGGATATATAGGCAACTTTTTTTGTAGAGAACCGAATTAAACTATATTTATTTTGTGTGTTTAGTAAAGTTCTTTACGTTCATTTCCAAGGTTTAAAGCTGATCGGAAAAATTTTTAAAAAGACTTTAGAAAAATTGAATTTTTTAAAAGAAAATATATTTTTTGAGATTAGCAAAGATTTCTAAATTATTTTGAATTCCCTGAAACACATTCATTAAACACGTATCTATATTAGAAATAAAAACACATTTATTTTTAATAAAAATCATAAATTTTATTTCGCAAATATTTGTTTTTAGTCAAAAATTAAAATAAAAAAAAAATTATTTCATGCTTCCAATACCAATTATCGTTGTATTCTCCCTTATCTGTCGTTTGAAATTTTTCTCAGGCCAATTATTTTTTTTTAGAGTCATTTACTGTAAAATTAAAATGCCACAAGGGGTAGCATAATTAATTTAATTTAATTTTCTTAATTTGTAAAGAAGATTTGAATCTTGGCTTGAGTAGACCAATGATAATGTCTCAGCAAAACCTTACATTGCCTGACAGACAACATTATTTTGAATTGTACGGAGACTGTTCAGGAGACTGTTGCGAAAATTGTTTATAATGTCTCCTTATTCATGTAACGAAAGGTGTTAGAAAGAGCTTTCAGCACCCTATATCGAATACTCACCTTCTGGTGGATATAAGAAGCATGTGAAGGAATATAAGAGAAGTTACTGGTTGCCATAATCATAGAATTTAGTAAGTCTACTAAAGCATTCGATTGCCAATGAAGTGATATACATAAGTCTGTGTACCGCAAGACTTAAGCAAACATCACCTTGATGTTGCTAACGGATGTATCAAACCTGAATCAGACTTGAATGATCTCAAAAAACATTAGTTGAGCACCACCTTGTAGTATGTTTGGGATGGCAGGAGAAATAATAACATTGAATCGCCTCTAATAGTCCTTAATAAGCACTTCATACTTAAGCCAAAGGACTGAGCATTTTAAAATCATATTTGCTAATTTCAAAGCTGTATGCGAGTTTCCTATTCTAGTAAGATATGTCAAGAAAAGATTGCTAGGATTCCTTGCAAGTTTAGGTGGGATGCAGGCTATACACATTACCAAAGTAGATCCAATGTCCAATAGCATACATATTTATTTTCCTATTTCCATAAGTTATTTCCGAACTTAGTCCGTTCAAAATTAACCTAACCTAATTAATTTACACAAAACATGATTACATGTACAAATAAAAATTCTTTAAAGCAAGTCTTCTAGAAACTAATGGAATTATTAAACCAGCTGCCATAGAAGCAACATAATTTTGAATTGTTCTACAAGTTGTCTATTGGGTTACACATACAAACATTTACTTTAACACCCGAGTTTCTGTAAGATAAGCTACTCCAGACACTAAATATTACTCATCACTCTTAAGATATTTCAAATCCACATTTATAATCATTTCATAAAGCTTGTCTTATAACTGCAACCTTAGCTACTTTTTCTAAATCTCTTTTTCACTCTCTCTCTATCTCTCTCTCTATCTCTCTCTCTATCTATGTCTTTCTAAAATAGGAAACATAATTAAATGAAAAATCTCAAATAAAAGAAGGAAACATTATAGATACCGGATTCAATAAAATACATACAATACATGAATTCATATTTACTTTAATTGTTGGACTTTTTATAAAAACAACAACAATAAAAAATTATTAAATATTTAAAGAATTTTATATAAAAAAAGAAATAACAACAAAAATTAAAACAATTAAACAATTTATAGACATTTAAACTGATAAAATTTAAAATAAAATTAATCGGTACAATCGATTATAAAAGCTTCTGCACAATTAAAAACAAATTATTAATTTTTTAATTAACCGACAAATTTGTATGATTATAAAAAATTCTTTCAATTTTTATAAAACTCATAAGAAATTTGAAATAAAGAAAATTAAAATATTATGTACTTAACAGACAAATTCATACAAATTTTTATAAAACTCATAAGAAACTTAAAATAAAGAAAATTAAAAAATTATAACTTAACAGACAAAATTGTATGATTATAAAAAATTCTTTCAATTGTTATAAAACTCATAAGAAATTTTAAATAAAGAAAATTAAATAATATGTACTTAACAGACAAATTTGTATGATTATAAAAAATTCTTTCAATTGTTATAAAATTCATAAGAAATTTGAAATAAAGAAAATTAAAATATTATTACTTATCATTATTACTTATTATTTGTATGATTATAAAAAATTCTTTTAATTGTTATGGAACCCATAAGAAATTTGAAATAAAGAAAATTAAAATTTTATTACTTATCAGACAAATTTGTATGATTATAAAAAATTCTTTCAATTGTTATGGAACTCATAAGAAATTTGAAATAAAGAAAATTAAAATATTATTACTTATCAGACAAATTTGTATGATTATAAAAAATTCTTTCAATTGTTATGGAACCCATAAGAAATTTGAAATAAAGAAAATTAAAAAATTATAACTTAACAGACAAATTTTTATGATTATAAAAAATTCTTTCAATTGTTATAAAACTCATAAGAAATTTTAAATAAAGAAAATTAAATAATATGTACTTAACAGACAAATTTGTATGATTATAAAAAATTCTTTCAATTGTTATAAAATTCATAAGAAATTTGAAATAAAGAAAATTAAAATATTATTACTTATCATTATTACTTATTATTTGTATGATTATAAAAAATTCCTTCAATTATTATAAAATTCATAAGAAATTTGAAATAAAGAAAATTAAAATATTATTACTTATCAGACAAATTTGTATGATTATAAAAAATTCTTTCAATTGTTATGGAACTCATAAGAAACTTAAAATAAAGAAAATTAAAATATTATTACTTATCAGACAAATTTGTATGATTATAAAAAATTCTTGCAATTGTTATAAAACAGAAAAAGAGTTTTCAAATAAAAAAATAAATAAATTTCTACATTTTAATTTGTATGATTAAAATAAATAAAGGGAAGAATCAATATAATTTTAAGCATACAAATAAAAAAATATTTTTTAACATTTTGTATGATTAAAATATAATTTTAATCGATTGTAAAGTGTTGTATATTGATTAAAATCAATATAATCGTAATCATACAAATAAGAAGTACTTTTAAATATGAATATAATTTTTAGAATTCCAAAAAACCTTCATACGACATATTTGTATGTTTATAATCAGTGGTAAAATGTTTACGATTTCTATTTGAACCAAGATGTATTTATACAAGGTGAGAGCGTTAGACCAGCTGATGTAAATAATATAGTCAAAATTTTTTTGTTTTTTGTGTATTTTGTTTTGATAAACAATTTCGTTTTTTCTTATTGTGTCAGAAGTTTGTATATTTTTCTTCTTTTTCTTTTCCTTTTGTACAAGCAACATAAATAAAAACTATAAAAATATTATAATTGTGTTTATGTTATTTCCCTCGTTAGGTTTTCAGTTACTCTTTCTTTACAAATAAACAAAATAATTTTCTTTTGTATTAAATTAACAATTTGAATAATTTATTGATTGTAATAAGCGGAGCGGAAAGATCTCTCCGAATACCTTTTGAATGTTTCATGCATCTTTGTAATATCCTCTAATTTACTGCCAATAGATGAAGTACTTTGTTCAATCCATTGCAGAGAACTCATATGTGCATTTAATATTTTGCCAATATAATGGGATCCGAATTGTCCTGGCATTTATTTGACTCATTCAAATTATCTATAATTTCTTTAAGGTCTTCGGACATTTGTTTCAATTGTGTATCCAAGTTTTCCACCATCAAATATGTCTGCGAACGTTCAACAGGCAAGGATGAAGTAGCTGTGGTTGGTGCAGTCCCTAGCGCAGCGGAAGAAGTAGATGTGCTAGCTGCTGGGGTTGAAAAAGCAGAAAAGCCGCCCGTTAATGACGAGGCGGTTGTTGGAGCCGCTGTTGTTACTGTTGTGGCACTGAAAACAGTTGATGTTGCTGTAGGAGTTACACCAAAGCCAATACCTGTGGCTGAGGGTTGAGCGGTGGTAGCCGAAGCTGTTAACCCAAAAGTAGGTGCAGGAGCTGAAGTTGTTGTTGCCGTGGCAGCTCCGAAATTACCTAAACCAAATGTGGGAGCGTTAGAAGTAGCTGCTGGAGCTGTTGCGGCCGCAGAACTTGTAGTCGCAGGTGTAGCTGCCGTCGCTCCAAACCCAAATTCTAAGGGTTTTGTACCAGCATCACCTCCTCCTGTGGCGCCAAATGTAAAACCACCCGGTTTTGATTCCTCTCGTATTTCGGATACTGGTAGGCGGTCAGTCAGTCTCCATCGTATGTATTGTAGAATTATTCACAATTTCGTTGTTTTGTTTTCCCTTACAAATAATGAATCATAGAAACTATATTGCTTTAGTTTAGTTGGCCACGGGACAACGTAAACGTTGTCGTTGATTGTTTTAAATTTTAGCTGAGTACGAAATTATTTAATAGATTGTTGAAGGATTGAGTAGAAGTTATAAATTGTATTATAAATTATATTATTTTAGAGAAGACTATGCGCGAGTGGTAAATTTATTTTTTATTTTTTCTTCCCATCGTCATTCTTTAGTCAGCTGTTTTTGACAAGATGATCAACTCGCAACAACAAAAAATGCCTGTTGTTTTTGTATTGTTGTACTTATTGTAATACTTATCTCACCTTGTATAAATACATCTTGATTTGAACCTAAAAAAGTTGAAAGAATCCTTATACGGCAATTATAATAGATTTCAATACCTAAGGACTGCAAGATTTACTAAAATCTTTATCCGACAAATTGGTATGATTATAATAAATGATAAAACCTTAAAAATTTTTAATAAAATACTGTTTGAACATACAAAATTTTAAAAACTGTTTTGAATATTATTACTGGAAAGTGTAGAATTAAAAAAAAAAACTTTTATCCGACAAATTCGTATGATTATGCAAAGTTTTTAAAAGTCTATAGAATTTAAAAAAATTAATGCTCAACAATAAAAAAAAAAACTTTATAAACAATTATGTAAAAATTTTTTATGATTACAATTAATTTTAAAACTGTATAAAATATAAAAAATAAAAATTATCCGCCATATTTGTATGATTATAAAAAAAGTTACTTTCCGTGAAAATTTGTTTAAAAAAATTTCAAAAGAAAAGAAAAGTTTTAAAACAATTTTGCCAACAATTTTGTATGAAATTGAATATGACATATATTTTATATGTAAAAAATTCCGAAAATATTGGAATTGATTATAAAAAATCTTTGTAAATTTTTTTAACTTTTGATTTCTTTCTCTTGTATGTATGATGACTGCCAGGTTAAACAACAACCGACAAATTATTATTTTTTTTTACACAAATTTTATAAATTTATATAATTATGAAAATTATAATTTAAATAAAAATTTCTATTTGCCTTTTGAAGTATAAAGTGTTATGAATATTGTATGATTGTATGATCAGACAAATTTTAATTTAAGAAATAAATTTATTGAAATTAACAATTGTGCAGAGCTTTCGTATTGTAATATAAAATATAAAACATAAATTAATAATAATAATAATAAACTTTCTGAATATTTACAAAG
Organism: Sarcophaga caerulescens; assembly: GCA_927399465.1. Classification (NCBI taxonomy): domain Eukaryota; kingdom Metazoa; phylum Arthropoda; class Insecta; order Diptera; family Sarcophagidae; genus Sarcophaga; species Sarcophaga caerulescens. The sequence goes on along the minus strand of OV656872.1, from coordinate 103,824,832 downwards.
AAAAGAAAACTCTATAAAAATATAGATTATCTTTAAAATGGATTCTCATTTGAAACAATCCTCATCTAATGAATAGAAAACAATTTTATAAACATTTAAACAAGAAACACATTCAAAAGCATTTAAAAATAAATTGTGGTTTATAGGATTAAATTGATAAAAAAAAAAAAACAAAAAAAATTAAGAAATATTTAAGGAAATAAATTTAAATTAAATTAAATATACCATAAAAATAAAACATTAATTCATTCAAAACGTAGTGGTATTGATGTCATTTATATTTGAAAATCGCAAAAAAACCGTTTAAAACTGACAGTTTAATCTGTCATTAAGATACTCTCTCAGAAGCATTATAGGCGCAGTTAGAAAAACAGAAAAACCAGTTAAAGAGAAAATTAATTTTAAATTTCAATATGTAAACGACAGTGTGAATAAAAGGAATTTCCATACAAAAACAAACCAAACAAAAAATATTAAAAATCATTATTAAATTTATTAAAAATACATACAAACGAAAACAATAAAAAAAAATTCCAAAAAAATAATTTAATTTTTGGTTTTATTTTCCATTTGTTAGGTAGGTAGGTAGAGGTGGCTGTCCATCCAAGAAAAAGTCCTTGGATGGACTCACTTAGGCCGCATTGGGCCCATTGTGTTACCACAGTTATCCGTTATCCCCTAGTCCCGGAACCACTCGGAGCTCCTGATGAAGCGATTTAGGCTGCCAATGTCAATCCTTGACAGTTCCTCCAGATAATCCATGTAGTAAGTACCCAAGTACTTCCTTCTCCTTTGGCAAAGAGCCGGGCATGTACCCAGCAGGTGAGAGACAGTTTCCTCCTCATCTCTGCAGCTTCTGCAGAAGTCGTTAGCAAGGTGTCCAAGACCAATACGCCTCGCATGCGTACCCATAATGCAATGCCCCGTAATGACACCGACAACTACACTTAGCGCGCCTCTTTGGAGTTTAAGTAGACTCATTCTTGGCCAGATTTTACGAGCCGTTCTACCCGTGTCCGAGGCCGCCCACCTGTCGTTGACGGAATCGACTATCGCATTATCAATTATGAACTTGCAGGTCCTCATAGGTATGCCCAGATTCGAGAACTCATCGGAGAGTTCGATGGTCGTGCCCCGCCTGGCAAGTTCATCAGCTTTGCAGTTACCAGGAATGCCACTATGCCCCGGTACCCATACGATATTTGTTAAGGATAAGAAAAAACAACCTGATCCAAAAAAAAAAGAAGGAAAATATATCAAGGATCATTAGTAAGCTATTAATCAATGTTAACATTACTACCCTTTACTCTATTTACACTCCCATACTTCATATTCGGTAACTTCGAGATCTTAGAGTAGTGTTGTGTTTGTATTTTGATCTCTGTTTTGTTCCTTTTACATTATTTAACATTAAAATTATAAACAAAAGCTACAAACACAAAAATAATGAACTTGTTTACAAATTATCGCACTGCGTAATATAACAACAAACACCAGCATAAAAAAAATTATGATAAACAAGTAAACAAAAATATGTCAACAAACACCAGCAAGAATAAATCGACGCCTCCATTCTATAAGTATAAGTACACTTAGAACGTTTTTAATGTTCTTGCATTTTTAAATTCTACGTTCTCTAACTTAAATACTGTCAAAATTTGGTTAAGATGCGCCGATCCGTTCCGAAGTTATAGGGAAAAATCTACTTAGAATACACATATAGTTGTACGTCGCGTGAAAACTTTGAGAGCTCATAACTCAAAACACACTTTTTCGACTTAGAATGTTATAGAACGGAGGCGTCGAAATGTAAACAAAATACACAAACGATGTTTACATTTATAGAGATCTCGAGAAGACGAAGCCACGAACATTTGCCTTCAAGAACATTCATCAGACTGTTTACCCTGCCATATAAAAGGCAAGGCAAAGCAGTTAACGGAGTTAGTAAAAGTTTAATCAGTGTTGTATGAAAATGCAGTGTGTTTGAGAAGAGTAATCATGGTTTGAAGATCTCCGTTACAAAGATCTGTCGTACAATTGTCTAGTAATTGTTATTATTTATCCACAGTGTAAACAGAGGAATAATAAACAAAGCAATTGTTGTTGTTTACATCAAGTTGTGAACAGTGGCACACAGAATTGTGCGAACAATAAAAAATTTCATTAAAACTAAAAGCAAATTTATTTTTATTTTATTTGCAATCTACGAGCTCACATTTTAAACGTTTTTAAAGGGTAAAAACGTAACACTATTTTCACACTTTCTTGTGCATTTGTTCTTCTAAAGGGTGATTTTTTAGCTATTATCTTTTTGGCAACACTGGTTTAAACAGCTCACGCACGTTTCGTGTTTTGTTTCACCAATGCATCCAGAAAAAGTTACAGTTTGGTGCGGTTTATGGGCTGGTGGCATCATTGGACCGTACTTCTTCAAAGATGCTGCGAATCGTAACGCCTTTAGACTATTTTTTGTGGGGCTATGTTAAAGCTCATGTCTATACAGACAAGCCCGCTTCAATTGACGCATTGGAAGAAATGTTGGAAAGAGTATGCCAAAATTAGACTAAGCGGATGGACCATTTGAGGCGCAGTCGCGGTCAACATTTGCATGAAATAATCCTCAAATATTAAATTATATAGATCTTACTATCGATTCAAATAAAGATTTCATGCATTTTACTGAATTTTATGTGTTTTTTTTTGAAAAATTTTCCTATAGCTCTTAAAAAATCACCCTATAATTTCTTGTACCATACAATTTGCCTCACTATAGCAAATAGAGACTTATTAACAAATGATTTAACTCACCTTTACTAGATAAATTATTTCTTAAATTATTAAATAAAATATAAAATTTTTACAATTTTACGTCTTTATTTATTAATAATATTTTTTAATTATTTTTTTTTTTTAATTTTTTATGATTATTTTTATATGAAAAATAAATAAATTATTAACAAATATAATACAATGTAATAAAATTAATTTTATTTTTTTTTTCTTAATTTTTTTTTTAATTATTTTTTTATTACTAACATTATTTTTTTTTTTAATAATTAATTAAAATTTTTTTTATTTATTTTATGCCTTAAAATTATTATTATTTTTTGTTTTATTTGTATTTTTTGTTTTTAAATAAAAAATTAAAATTGATAAAGTAATGTTTTTACAAAATAAAATATTTCAAAAATATTCTGTTTTTATTTTTATTATAATTTTTTATATTTTTTTATTTTTTTCGTGTCTTTGAAAGCCATTTCTTGTTGTAATTTATTGATGTCTTTAGCAAAATTGTGGACCAGAATTAGGAGTATTATAGTGGTTGTCTAACAGTTAGAGCTTGGATACGAGTATAACAGTTATAGTTTATTTTTTTTTTTATTTATTTTTTAATTTTAATTTGAATTTTATGTTTTGTTTTTTAAATTATAGATAATATCATAGATTGTTTTCCGTAGGCTTATATATGATTTAAATTTATTTGATAATCTTTATTTTTTATTTGTAAATAGACAAAAATAATAATTAAAAATATTTAAAAAAAAAATATTTTTGAATTCTATAACATTCGGAAATCACTAACCACAGTTTTTGTTGTTGTTTTTTATTTTTTTAATTATTATAGTTATTTTCTATTTGTTTAATAAAGATATTTTTACATTCATAAAGTTTAAAAATAAAAATAAAATTAATTTAGACAATGAGTGATGGCAACTCTATCATACTAGAAACTGCTATAGTATAGAAATCATTTAAACAAAACTGGAAAAACTTGTTTAATGAAACTGAAACAAGACAGCCCGAAAATTAACGGA